>JAIGNY010003492.1:0-332500 GCA_020152595.1 Chiridota heheva
TAAATTGTCTGGTAGCATGGGTTTTCCATAATCAAAGATGCTAAAATGTTAGGAAACAATCTGTAATTGCAAATTAACATACTTTACTTCTAGAAATAACAAACTATTTTCTTTCTTCTCAAAAATGCAAAAGTTGACAATTGCAGTACGGTAATCTAAATCAAAATTGTGATCTCAAAGCCTTTTACTTATTCTTTTGTAAATTGGTTACCTCCAAAATTAAGTCCCAATTCCTCTATCATAAATGTACATGAATTTTAAAGGAATACTTTTTAGAGGTTTATGGCAGATTAATACACAGCACCAAAATAGCTGTTTCTGGTACCTGAAACATTGACTGATGCATGTTTACTTGGAAGTTTCTGGTGAATGGTTACATCTTAAATACCAAGTTTAGAAAAAAATTGTGTTTATGATGCGTATCCGTAAGCGTAAAGATTGTAAACATGGTATAAGTAGTTTCACGATGCGTTTACGATATGCTTAGAAATATCCGTTACATTTCCGTTGGCAGAAACATCGTAAACATCTGCTCTTAAATATACACCATGTTTACAGGATAACGTAAATTTCTTAAATATGGTCAGCATATTTAAGCGGTATTTCAGCGAGCGTATATTCTGGAAACATGCAAAAGACATTTAAGCTGCGTTTCCATTGTAACTTATATTTCATAAACATGGTATGAACATTTCCGTGAAATATCCGATAACGGAAAGTTTATAAACTCCATCTGTAGATTTACTATACGTTTACGAACTAACTTTTATTTCATAAACATGGTGTGAACATTTCCGTGAAATTTCCGATAACGGAAAGTTCATAAACTCCAATTGTAGATTTACTATACGTTTACAAACTAGCTTATATTTCATAAATATGGTACGAACATTTCCGCAAAGTATCCAATAACGGAAAGTTAATAAACTCCATTTGCAGATTTACTATAGGTTTACGAACTAACTTAAACTAAGTAAACATGTATTGAACGTTTCCGTTAATATCCGGCAACGGATAATTTGTAAACTCGGTTTGTATATTTCTTACGTGTTCAAGATCAAACTTAAATTTCATAAACATTGTTTCAGTGTTTCCGTGGAAGATACAATAAGGGATAACTTGTAAACTCTGTTTATATATTTCCTACGCGTTTAAAAAATGACATAAATTTCATAAACATGGTCACAGCGTTTCCATGCATAAAAAGATAATGTGCACAAAAACACTTTATCTCCTACAATCATGATTACCAGGATTTTTGTCTTCATTCATGCGTTATATGTCAAAAACCCTACAATAAAAAAATAAAAAAATGTCATCAATGGACGAAAGAGATCGCCAACATGAATTATGATATATTTAATAGAATTATGCCGTAATTCCTGGATGAAAATATTGGTTCACACAGGTTTTAAAGCACCAGACTGAAAATGAGGGCGCTCGTTCTTGCAAAAGTCCTAAATATATTATCCACAACAGATAAACAACGATACATTTCATGGTTTTGGAGCGCACAGACGACATGAGGGCAAAGGTCACTTGAATATTCATATCAACCAGAAAATTACTATATACTGTTGCGTGCTAGATAAGCATTCGATGTTTTTGCGCCCCTCCCCCCAAAATATATATATAATAATGATAATAAAATAGATTATCACATTTCATTCCAGTGCTCCTTTAAGTTGTCCAAAATTGTCCCTACCTGTTCCCAGACATTCGCTGTTCCCGCAACATCAGAATTAATATGCGGTTTTTCAAATGTTGCTTGATCATTATCGAAACACAATGGATTAACATAAGAAAGTAATCTGTTCATGCAACACAAATATATGTCCAATTTACAAATCGCATATTACACCTACAAATTCATATGCTGTAAATTAGTGGTAAAATGTTCATCCATTTTGATACTTAGTTTTTACTATATCTTTAACAGTTTAACCAGTGGCGGCGCTACAGGGGGAACGGGGACATCCCCCCCGCGAGATCGTTTCCCCCCCCCCCCCAAAAAAAATGTGTAAAGTGACATATATTTGATCTGATTTATCTGTTCATAATCTTTGCCCACCCACCAGGCCTCTATGAGACAAAGCTGCCCTCTCTTGTCCGCAGCATCAAAATCCTCCACTCAGTTTAACTCTGATGTCATCTCTCATATAAGTTATAAGCTTTCAGAAAATCCATGCTATATATGACTGATATGTCCACCAGCTATATGATGTTTTTCTATCTTAATTGCTTTATGTGAATAAAAGTCGTGAACACTAAAATTTCTGGGAATTTGGAAGAGTTTTGGTGTTCCACCACCTTGATCACAACAAGGACCTCTAAACGAGCTCAAGGACTGCCCATACATTCCTCGCATACGTTGTCATGGTGTCAGCAAATTTAACATCAATTCCCCATTCATACCTTTAAGATAGATATTCCCTTGCTTTTTTTGAGTGACAAATCATCACTATTAGTCAGTTAGTCAATGTGATATATGATCAATATCTGAACATGGTGCCCTTCACTAGTCGCTCGCGCCCCTGTCTGATGAAAAGAGGGGGAGGGGGATTGCCCATTGAAAGGATGTTGCCTTCCAGGTGTCATGCTTCCTTCACGGTGAGGAGTAGATTTGAAGAAAAAAGGAAAAAATATGTAAAAGGTAAAAGCGAATAAAAATAAATCCGCAAACCATAAGAAGGCTGGGGCGAAGCCCCTAAAGTTCTGCATTTCACGTAATTATGATTGCTATTATTGCTTAATATTGTGTGAAATTTAGGGTCAAAGTCTTGCACTTCTTGTAATTTTGGTAGCGGAAATTTGCTTATAATTGTACCGTAGTGGAAAAAAATAGGGGAGGAGGAGGAGGGGGGACCAGGCATGGGCCGCCCGAATAATTCTCAAAGCAATTATTTTCAAAGGAAGGCTTTTTAACTACTCACCCGTTGGACAATTGCCAGCATTGGTCTCGCCTCCAGAATCTGAAACCCGTAGGCTCCAGAATCTGAAACCCAAGAGGGAGTTGGAGAAAAATAATAAAATCACGCTTAGATACAAACAAAAAATCACCATGCATCACCATGGGTGGGGCAAGTTCCCCCTTGCACCCTAAAATCCTGCCTATGCCCAAACCAAATGTGTAGGACCTGGGGCCAGGAGGCACGTGCCTCACACTTTTTTGAAAACGGACAAAAGTAGTGCCTCTTTTTAAAAATGAAAAGTGCCCCTCAATCTGTCAATTACTGTCAAAAAGTGCCCTTATTTAATTTTCTCCCTCCCCCTCCCTTGCCCTGAGGCCCCAATGACGAAGCCTCTAAACGCTTAGCGTCTTTTGACGTAATTTTAGTATCAGAAAGTTGCTTGAAATCGTAAAATTTTACATAGTTATAAGAAATATCTTTTGGTTAAGGTTTAAATGTAAGAACCCATTGGTAAAACGTGTCTTTAGTTGGAGTCCAGGGATGATTTCCTTGTTTTTGATGTAAGAATATTGCTTTTAGAGAAACATTTACAACGTTTGTTTTGAATACATATTGCAGAAGATGAGATTAAAACTAATAACATATAATTGAGGACAATTTTTGCGCCCCCAGAGTATGCGGCGACCTCGCAGACAGCTTCACTGGGGGAAGTTGCCCCCTGGCCCCGGCCACCACGCCACTTATCAGAACAAATTTTACAAAAATTTGACCACTTTTTTGTCAATAATTCCTCAAGTTTACTTCTGTAAGCAACGTGAGAAGGTGAAATTCTCTGCAGGTTCCCCTTACCCCACCCCCACGACGTATGGATTGGAGCACATTTTGACATCCTTCTGTCAGTCATATTTTTTCATCACGTATTCACGGGACTAGAAGACTTTGAAGCCTCGGGCAGCAAATTGTTCTCCCTTTTAAAAATATATTTTTCAAATATCAAAATTTTAGCAATAGGGGTCAGTGTCGGAGCTGGTCATTGCGTCATTGGCACAAGGACCCCATGCTCCAAATCTCCGAGGGCCACTCCCAGGGCGTAACTTGACATCGAGTGCTAGAGGGAGAGGGGGCAGGTAACACAAATATACCCCATGTCATAGGGAGTTTAGGATTTTCAAAACATGGGCACGGCTGGGTATATTCATAATTAGCCCAGTTCTTACCCCGATCGGGAGAACAGTTTTGTTCTCTCAATCGAAAGACCCTTTACAGTGGTATTCCACAATGCATCTATCCAAATTAAAAGTTTGTAAAGGAATAATATAAGATTCAGACACATTTCGACCGCGGGGAAGTGAATGAAGGGTTCAAATTTTTCTTCACGATTTGAATTAATGTCATATGAATTACCTTTTTACCGTGCGCTTTTTCGATAAATTTGAAGAAATTTGGTGACTTCGTATTATGTGTATTCCGTTAGGCAGTACCGTTTTAACACGATTTTCTGAAGAAGAAAAAAAACATTTAAACATTTTATTGCGGAATTATTTTTGCCTAACATGGTAACTATTATGCGGTAGAAAAGTTTGACCTATTACTTAAAAACAATCCGTCCCACTATGGCAGGCCCGTAGAGAGGGCCGCTAAGGTCATATACACATATACCTCCCTATAGGTCGAAATTGGGACATTTTACTGTGGAAACGCACAGTGCCGGATTTAAGCATGAGCCACATGGACACGTGCCCAGGGTCACCACAAATAGGAGCACCACAAATTTTCCTCCTGTGGGGTCCGGCCCACTGTTCAAAATTGGAAATGTGTATAGGGCCGCCCAACACTATGACAAAAACATAATGATTGCCTTTTAGTTTTGGTGAGAAATGAAACTTCTCACCAGGTGTGATTTTTCTTCCCCATTGCCGCCGTCCAGTGGCACTGGCAAGGGGGCAGGGGCACGTGTCCCCAATCCTATAAATTTCAAAATGGTTTTGGTGTATATATTTGACATTTGTTTTAAGCAATTTCCTGCCACCTCTACAACGAAAAAACGTGAGGCTTTACACACGTGAGGCTTTACATAGGCGTTACACACTTATGCATACAATTTTCATTTATACCCCCAATATCATTTTCTGGCGGCGCCACTACCACCGTTACATTTTAAATCATTATTAGATTACTTTATGAATACTATTTTATTTTGATGGGATTGTCTTGCATTTTCCCGTAGTTATGCTATGAAATTATGCTATGCAGTGGCGTAATACATGGGGCCAGAATTCGGAGGTTGTTAATATGGGCCTCTTTTTTTGATCGCCTTCCCGTTGTGAGGGCCCTTTCACGGGCCTCGTCGGTTGCTAAGATGGGCCCTTTTTCTGAACACCCACCTTGATTTGAGGGCTTCTTTCAGGAGGCTCGTCGGTTGCTGCTAAGATATGGGGCCCTGTTTCTAATCGTATCCCCGATGTGAGGCCTCTTTCGGTTCCTAAGATGGGCACCGTTTTCTTATCGCTGTCCCCAAAGTCGCCAGGTGCTAGCTGGGGTTATAGTTGAAACACGGGGTATGTAAATTTATGTTGTATTTTTACGGGTGATTTCTTTTTGAAAAGGACGCTCACATTGGGAGTCCCCAGGGTCCCACATTTCTAAATCCGGCCCTGGAAATGCACCCCTCCCATGAGAAAACCCTGGCTCCATTGCACGTAATTCTTCCTCCGTCACTTCAGGCGAGGACCTTGGCAAGTTGATCAAATTTGTCCTTCAATCCAATCATTTCTTTTTCAATGGCGCCCTCTATTTGCAAAGAAATGGGACAGCCATGGGTACCAAAATGGCCCCATGTTACGCAAATCTTTTATGGCCAATCTTGAAGATAATTTTTTGCTCAATGCACTTGCAAACCCGTGTATTACTTCAGGTATATCGACGACATCATCCTCATATGGACCCATGGCCTTTAAAAGCTCAATGAATTTGTATTTGCACTTAGTGATTTTCATCCAAGTATTAAGTTCACTTGTGATAAATCCACAAAAAGCGTGCAATTTTTGGACGTCAAAATACAAATCGTTAACAACAACTTAAAAACATCAGTATACAATAAACCCACAGATAGACACACATACCTGAACTACAATAGTTTCCATCCACAACGACTTAAACAATCAATTGTTTACAGCCAATTCTTGTGGTACAGACGTATATGCTCAAGTAATAACTTATTCATCAGTTATGCGATTAATTTCTTTAGGTATTTCAAATCTAGAGGCTATCCCTTTAAGCTGCTGATGCGCTCCTTTCGCCGCGTGCAGCCATTGGACAGGAATTTTTTGCTAGTGTATCGTCCAAGGGAACCCTTTCCCAAACATCCCACTTGTAACCAGGTTCAATCCACACATTGAACCCCTGGTTAAAGATATTAAGAAAACGTATTCTTCACTTAAAAGCGACCTCACAATTGCTGAAGTTTTTGACGCTGCTCCTGTTTACGCTCGAAGGCAGCCGCCCAATTTACACAGGCTGTTAGTGCGTAGCACTCTCCTCACCATACATGTGCAGTCAGGAAATACGACCTGCAACAAGACCAGATGTAGTCTTTGTAAACATATGGACACCAGGAATAAAATTAAAGTAGGTAAACACATTGTAAAACCGGGACCCTCTACGTGTGATTCATCCAATGTGGTTTATCTACTATACTGCAAAAAGAGCATCAAAGCAAACTACATTGGAGAAACTAAAACTAAATTTCGCTTCCGATATAATAACCATCTCTCTTTCATCAGGAACAACACACAAGGCCTTCCTGTTGCTAAACACTTTAACACAGACATACACCATCACAACATTACTGACTTACGGTTCTGCATTTTAGCAGGTGGTTTTAGGTCTGATAAAGACAGAAAAACCGCTGAACTCATGTACATCTTCAAATACCAAACCATAACAGAAAGCCTAAACAAGGATCTTACATCTTTAAGTCGATTTAGTTACTTCAAGAGTACGTAAAAAATTCTCTCCTCTGCGCGCTTTGCGCATAGCGTGTAGAAAGGAAGCGATGTCATTTTTACGCAGTAATTTGATTCTAGACGCGCTAGCCTGTTCTTGTTACGTCACCTATAAGAGCGTACTTTGATGTAGCCGTTTCTCCTCTGTTATGCGTTTGATTTGTTTTATTTAAGTTTTCACTTAACAGTTTCGTGTTGAATGTCTACGCTGAATATATATATATATGCCTTTTTTGCACCATTTTCGTTGTGTAGGTGTCTTTTTTAGTATAAATGAATAAACAAATGTACTAAAAATTATCATTTTTAGTAAAATAAGATGTTTTTTTCATCATACCCGTAGTGCAGGTCCCTCCCCAAAAAAAAAAAAAAAAAAAAAAATGAGGGGATTGTAACCCTGAGGAATGCCAAAATCGCATAGTTTCCAGGGGGTTTCGTGGCCCCCACTATGGTTTTGCCCTTCGACCCACAAGCACCTCCACGGCTCCACCTCCCTCCCCAAGTTTTGAACGCTCTGCCACACTCGTTGAGGAGGGAGGGGGGGGGGGGGAGATAATTAAATTGAAGCGACACGATATTTAGTGGTGTAGTTGAGGTGACACCTAAGGTGCAACTTCGAGTGCAAAGCGCCGACTTGTCGACATGGGGTCCAGGGGCCGCTTTGCGCCCTGGTGGGGTCGAGGGGCTAAGCCCCAGGGCGAGCCTTTGGAAGCTCTTGCAAGATTTAAATTTAAAGGGCAAAAACGTATATCACAACGTATAGTAAGAAGGTTATGCAAGTCAAAATCCATGTCAAGAGAGCTCTAATACACCATATACAAAACACAAAATCATGAAAACGCATAATGTGGAATTATATTTTATTGTTTACGTTTGTACATGGTTAGGTTTATCGTCACTCTTTAAAAAATATGGGTTGTCTAAAAGAAAGGTTTTCAATAATTTACTAAAAACGTGTGTAAATGTTGTCAAACTTTTAAAATGAGCCTGTTCTGTATCAAGTGCACTCCGACACCCACCTCCCCCCTCTCTGTCTTAGTTCATGTACTTAAATACAAAATCGCACAAATGTTTAATATATTATTACCAAAGAACCTTTTTCTGAAAAAGTCACCTTTTGAAATCTAAAAACATAATAAGCACCTGGAATGTCAAAGCTTGTTGAACCGACGGATCAAAATATTAGGGGGAGGGGGGATCGACCACCCTTTAGCTACCAGGGGTCACACAAGTACATATTATATGACAGAAGAGATTCAATAGAAACAAAAATGGCAAAGAAAGAGTTCAAAAATATTCGTTAAAGGAGATATTTAAGCTTAAAGTTTGGTGTCTTTTGTGTAGACACGACTGAAATTCAGACTTTATTTAATAAATCCGACTGTATTCTTAATACCTATTTTATATCTCATTTCATTCTTAACATTCCGTTTGTTTGTTTGATGAGGGCTTAACATTCCGTAAATAGAGGCTAATTGGTCCAGGTTCCTTAGACATTAAACGGTCAATAACTTACAAGATTATACTGGAGAAACCTAAAACACGACCTTGGGATTCACGTATCATTGAAACATGAATAGCCTATGCATACGCCATTGTTTCCGAGCATATTTTGCGACGATTTAACTACCTTTGTGAGCATACAAATGGCGAACATATATTTACCGAACTTATTTGTTTCCGAACATTTATGTTTGAATATTTATGATTGTGAACATATATTTTTTGAGCATATTAGTTTTTCCTAACATACATTCTATGACAATATTGTTACCGAACATTACATATGTTTTATAACATATTTGGTGGTCCTTTAGGCGTTCCATAGTACCCTGGGCATTTCTCAACCATCTGGAAATTGATATTATGCCTCATGATATTTTTCCACGTGGAAGAAAATGATATTATTCCGTCTTAATACAAACTTCCTGCATAGTTACTGTTAGTTATGAAATCATTTACTATCGTTTGGCCGTAATTTCTTTAACTTAACCCGTTTCTGTATGCTGACATTGTGATTGCTGACATTGGTGTGATTGCTGTTGTTGGTGTGATCGCTGTTGTTGGTGTGATCGCTGTTGTTGGTGTGATCGCTGTTGTTGGTGTGATCGCTGTTGTTGGTGTGATCGCTGTTGTTGGTGTGATCGCTGTTGTTGTGTGATCGCTGTTGTTGGTGTGATCGCTGTTGTTGGTGTGATCGCTGTTGCTGGTGTGATCGCTGTTGCTGGTGTGATCGCTGTTGTTGGTGTGATCGCTGTTGTTGGTGTGATCGCTGTTGTTGGTGTGATCGCTGTTGTTGTGTGATCGCTGTTGTTGGTGTGATCGCTGTTGTTGGTGTGATCGCTGTTGTTGGTGTGATCGCTGTTGTTGGTGTGATCGCTGTTGTTGGTGTGATCGCTGTTGTTGGTGTGATCGCTGTGCTGGTGTGATCGTTGTTTGTTGGTGTGATCGCTGTTGTTGGTGTGATCGCTGTTGTTGGTGTGATCGCTGTTGCTGGTGTGATCGCTGTTGTTGGTGTGATCGCTGTTGTTGGTGTGATCGCTGTTGTTGGTGTGATCGCTGCTGTTGGTTGTTGTTGCTGGTGTGATCGCTGTTGTTGGTGTGATCGCTGTTGTTGGTGTGACTGTTGTTGGTGTGATCGCTGTTGTTGGTGTGATCGCTGTTGGTGTGATCGCTGTTGTTGGTGTGATCGCTCGCTGTTGTTGGTGTGATCGCTGTTGTTGGTGTGATCGCTGTTGTTGGTGTGATCGCTGTTGTTGGTGTGATCGCTGTTGTTGGTGTGATCGCTGTTGTTGGTGTGATCGCTGTTGTTGGTGTTGGTGTGATCGCTGTTGTTGGTGTGATCGCTGTTGTTGGTGTGATCGCTGTTGTTGGTGTGATCGCTGTTGTTAGTGTGATCGCTGTTGTTAGTGTGATTGCTGTTGTTTACTGATTTGCCCCACTGTACACGCTCCCAGTATGTCAAAAAGTGTATTGTGGGATATGACTAATAGCTAGGTTACTGTATGCATGGAGGTAGAAAGAGATTTGGGGTCGTACAAATAGAGTTGTCTTTTTGGGTTCAGCACCAGACTCAAACGGTATTTTCAAGTTGCACATTATCATACATACATTTTAAACTTCATAGCCTTGCCCCCATGATGCCAGGCCTTCCCTCTGGTACCAAAAGATTTGCTGGGCGCCCTCGTACCAGGTGGATGGATGGCCTGAAAAGTTGGGAGTGGATTGTCTGCATCTGATCTGGCTATTGCAGGGTGGTCCCGAATTCCACTTCAAAACTTCAGCCAGACACATCCTATTCAATGACCCTGAGGAGTGTGTCAACGAGGCGCTAGGCTTATGGAGATTGATTGATTGAGCTATTAATAAGTATAGCTATTAATATTTACACTGGAAATCTGTTTCTATGCCTAGGTAGGAGTTGATAAATTAAAATAAACAAGTGTTGCCTTTGTATATGCACGGAGATGGAATCATGCATAGGGATGAAGCCGTGTGATGGTAAATTCCCCCCCAATCCTTATTTGCTAAGGAATGTCTAGTAAATTTGGTCCTCCGACTGATTTTACTAGGTAATTTAATAGTGTGTCTGTACGGTTCCTTTAATTAATTTTGTGAACTAAAGTAATAAGCTAAAACGGAAGTTAGTAATATTTATGTACGGAATACAGTGCCGTTGTACTCATAGAATTTGCCCACGAACAGAAAATGGCTTTCAGTAAGCACTTCGGTGAAAAAGAAATATATTTTCTTCAATCTGGGCAGTACCCATCGCGATACACTTCAGAAAAAAAAGTGTGGTTTATGCGAATCGGCAGTGAGATTTACTGTGAAGGGAAAAGAAGGGCATTTTCTTGCAAAAGGGGGACAAGTTGTTGTTTCCTACGAGGGACCAAATTTACTGATTGGCTACGGTTTAATTGTCTGAGGGGGGGCAAATTTCCTGGGAATTAAGGGCCGGGGGCCAAAATTTACTGGGGGGAGGGGGTGGAAATTTACTTTTACACCGGTTTGTTTGAAGAGGTAAACAGGAAACTCCGTACGTGCTCCAATGTTCTCCCTTTCATGGTTTATAGCTTATCTGGAAAGCTAAATCATAAAGCGTTCCATGAGTGGTGGCTTGGTAAAGCTTATTATAAACCGTTCAATGAATGTTGCTTACCCACTCAGAACAAAAGATAACCTGTATCGGTACTTGACCAGGGTAGTATCTATACACACATCTCACTCATTGTTTGGTATAACACTGTATCAACCCTATTTCACCTACCACCCCCGTGCACCTACCATTCCCCATCTCTTCCAATCACTTACCAACCCCATTTCACCCACCATATCCCATTCACCTAAATGTACCATTCACCTACCATAACTCATTCACCTACCATCCTCCATTCACATAACATCCCCCATTAACCTACCATTCTCCATTAACATACCACCCTCCATTCACCTACCATTCCTATCGACATTTCGCCACCCACTTATCCACCAAATATCACCATTCCATTCTTCACTATAACTTTGACTTACTCCATTGCACCACAGCTCCCTCCTCATAACCTCCTGAAAATTCACATACGCAGAAAAACATTAACCACAAACTTAAATATAAAACACAACCAGAACTAAAAGGTTTTGTGGTTCCGATGCTATATTTTTTCAAAAACTAATTGATTTGCAAAATTTGTATTAAGTGTCATGTCATTGCATATCATGAAATATTTGTTCCAAGATATTTATTTATAAGTTACACCCATCATGCAGATCAATAGAAATGTTGACATTAGCATTTGCACAATAATCAAAAATATTATCATAGCAAGTATGATGCAAAAATAGTTGCTCAGTGATCCGATTTCAGTAAGCCCCGCCTACTCATTAATATTCATACTGCTACCACAACATTAGAACATATGTACAGACCATTACCCATCTGTGTACGACATACTGTATGGCATAAATCCGATATACTGTTTGTTCATGAGATACAGTATGGGCCATGTTTACATCATTTAGCACTTTCAAATTAAGCCATGCCTACCATATGCATATTAATGACATCTGTTCAATGTTGATAACATAAGCATGTACACAATAACCAACAACATCATCATGCCCAATATGACGCAAAACGGACAATTGCACATCTATCACTTATTCAAAATTTTCAGGTTAAGCCCCGCCCACTCATTTATATGCATGAAACAACCACCAAAAACATTAGGCACTTCTGCTACCATGAGCTATCTGTATACACACATGACATGAATCCAGTTTAGTTTTTGAGATATTTTGTTAACAAGCTCTTCAGCAAAATCTTATTAAGCCCCGCCCACTACGCATATTAATAAAATTCAACATTTTGACATCATGAACATGTACTGTATACACCAGCTAACATCATAATTATGCCAAATATGAACAAAACAGACATGTGGTTGTTGAAATATGAACATTTCAAGATTTTTACATTTAAGCCCTGCCTACTCATTAATATGCATGACATCACCACCCAAAAACAATAAGGGACATCTACAGACCATGGGCCATCTGTGTACCAAATATGACACGGATCCAGTTTACCGCTCTTAAGATAACGTGGTTTACAAGCTCATTTCAGCAAAATCATATCAAGCCCGCCCACCGCATATCAAAATATGAACATTTTAAGATATTTTTGATAAGCCCTGCCCACTCATTTATATGCAGGCGCCACCATTAAAAACAATAGGGCACATCTATGGACTGTGGGACTATCTGTGTACCACATATGACATGAACCGATGTATTGTTCTTGAGATATCTCGCTTACGAGCTGGCTGTCACACACGCATACATATATACACCCACATACCTACATTCACATGCCATCATGACCACATAGGTTCCTGATGCTATTGCATCAGAAAGAAAACACACTCAACTTTTAATTTTGACTTTTGTTTATATTTCTATTCATCCCCAAGACACTATTACAAATTCTTTTGAGGTGTCAGGCTCTATTTTTGAACATTTCTTTTGTGCGATAACAAATATCTGAATTGCTATTCATGTCAGGAATCCAAATGTTGTAAGTTCTTGGGAGGCAAAGGTCTTGACATAATTTTCTTTTCAAGCAAGTCACAAAAAATAGTTGGAATTACTTTCCAAGGGCAGAAATATTTCATTTCCCAGTAGCTGAACAATCAAGTGGTTGAATAGACAATGGAAAAGATGAAACAGTAAAGATGTTATATCCCCTTTTTTGGCAAGGAGATAACAAGCACATTCAATTAAATTTCATTCTTCGATGTTAATCATATTCCTCTCTTTTTTAATACAAATGTTTTTCTTAAGAAAGAGGAGTAAGTCTCTAACAAAAAATGTTGTAGTCTTCAATAAACTTATAACTGAAAATTTGTAACAATCACATAACGCTTAAGAAAATTTGGGCTTAGTTATGCATATCCTTTAATGACATTTCTTCAATGTCATTTTGAGGCAGATGCCACAACAATGCAAATGTCATAATTATGCAAATATCATGATTATATCATGATAAAAAAATATCTGCATATAGACCGCTTTCATATCAGAATTTGTAATTTTCGCAATTCAATTGAATTATTGCCCGAAATTCATGTGACTATTGAGGATCAATCAAATGCTGGGGGAATATTGATCGTCTGCACAAATCACTAAGGTATGGGGTCTAGCCCATTAAAAATGCACTTTCACACACTAATCAACAGTATATGCATGCAAAAATGGACACTTCACGGAACTAATCAGTGACTTGAATTGTAGCTTGATTTGATTATTCAATTCCATACCCGAATAAAATTCCTATTAACTGTATTCTCTAAACTGACAAAAGATTTGCCGAGATGGAAAATCTGTCTTTCTAATCACAAATAACGTGTGGGTTAGCTGTCGATAACTGGATACTGCATTCTTACGTTTGTGTTGTCAGGTCAATGGCACGATTTCATACCATAAAGCCCTTTTCGCTAAACACAATAAAAATTTGATTAGGTATTTTCAATTTATGTCCTTATTTTGTGTTTAAACTGTTCATGAAGGATTTTACTTTTAAACGAATGCCAAGGGAATGTGAATCCCAAAGACACATTAACAAAGTCATCGTGTGCTTGAGTACACATTCTATGCCTGCATTAAATGTAACTGAGCTGTCATAATCGTTTGTGAGGCCTGATTTGCCTTTTGAATCTTTTCTGGTTATTTCACTACTTTCTTCTGAATCCTTTTGGAAAAAATCCCATAACAAGTAAGTAATACGTCTGCAACTTACAAGCATACATAAGTAACATAGCCTTTGAACTTGAATGTTTTCAGCTTGTTGTAATGTACATGGGCACACAAAACATTAATGAATTTTACACTGTATATGTACTTCAGTTGTACCTACATACAAACAAACATAATACGCATGCATATTGTTTTTGTTGAACAATGTTCCCTGCAGCTGATTGCTTGGTTGGTAAAGGGAAAATTCCCCCAGCATTTGATTGGTTAAAGTACCCTGACGATTCATGTTCGCCTAGACTTAGTTTGAAAAGCTCTATACTATGATGGAAATGTTACAATGATGCAAATTCAATAAATATGCAAATGTAATTATGTTGCAAATGTAAATATATGATGTATATATGATATGATATATCATGATATAAATATCTACATATACCGTAATGCAAATGTAAAAGTGATGCAATTTCAATGATTAGGCAAATGCCTTTATGTTGCAAATGCAATATCATGATATGATATTATTATATTAAATTTCTTCATATACTGTAATGGAAATGTGACAAACCATAAGTACTAATCAATTACAACCTCATTTGATGAAGTTCCTCTCCCAAATGCCTACTATGGAAACTTAAAGACAATAAAAAGGCACCACGTTTTCTTTGATAAACATCAAGCTTTTGAATGAATTCATATACAGTATCATGAAACAAAAACGTAATTTCAGGAAATATTATTATCCAAGAAAGAAAGCATCAGCTTTTGTACATTCTTCTGTAAGAGCTATTGCTGAAGCCTTTATTATAACCCACACTAACGTATTTACTACCATGATATTCCCCATATTTGGTTATGGTGCCGAAATATGGGGCTATAAGGTGTACAAATGTCCAGGTTAAGTTTTTCAAATACTTCCTTAGAGTTAGGAGATGGGCACCCGGTGGGAAGCCTTTTTTATAACACACACTAAGGTATTTACTACCATGATATTCCCCATATTTGGTTATGGTGCCGAAATTTGGGGCTATAAGGTGTACCCCCAGATTTATAAATGTCCAGGTTCAGTTTTTCAAATACTTCCTTTTAGTTAGAAGATGGGCACCCGGTTGGAAGCCTTTTTTATAACACACACTAAGGTATTTACTACCATAATATTCCCCATATTTGGTTATGGTGCAAAAAATTTGGGGCTATAAGGTGTACCCCCAGATTTATAAATGTCAAGTTTCAGTTTTTCAAATACTTCCTTACTGGAGTTAGAAGATGCGCACCCGGTGCAGCTGTTTTAGGTGATTGTGGATGTCACACTATTTTCAAGCATACTGTTTTAAAATGTATAAAGTTTTGGCTCAAACTGATCAGACTTCCAGGTCACAGATGTACAGTAAAAATGCTGATGATATGTTGTTTCGCCTTGATCAGCATGGTAAGCACACTTGAGCAACTAATGTTAATAAAATTCATATTAAACCGCTATGGTTTCAGTTACGCCTGATTTTATCAAGAAGTGGGGTTGTGTCACTTTACTACTTGTTTTACTCAAAGGAGTTTGATATAGATTATCAGAACTGGAAAGTAAAACTAATTCTCACAATAGATTGATACTTTTAATGAATTCAAAAGCTTAATCATTGTTGAATCGTATGGCCTGAATATATCTAATTATAAAAAGATCTCTTGTAGCAAACAAATTTTCATTGTTCGGTCATAAACTACAAGTTGAAGCTGGTAGATGAGAAAATATTGAAACGAGTGAAAATTATGTAATTCAAATCAAGTAGAAGACAAATTTCATTTTCTTTCAGTTTGTAGCAAATTCTCCAATTTGAGGAAAAAGTACTTGCCGAAACTTAATAGCATACCTACCTTATTAATTTGATCTTTCACATGCAGAATGAGGATCTTATCTACAATATCTCAAACCTTATTTTCTATGCCGTAAATTTAAGAGAAAAGATACTTGTTCATCAATTAAAAAAAAAATTGGTAACTTATATTTAACACATTATTGTTATGTTCTCCATATACGTTGAGACCTCATTGCATACATGATGTATTTGTATTGTTATGGGTCGGAGGCCCATACACAAAACAACAATTATTTTGGCATAGACTCGTCAGGCCTTCATTGCTTGTAGGTTCATCATGTACGACTCCTAATATATCAGCTTCATCAAGTTCAAAAGTCAATTGTTTTGATTTATTGTAGAGAAAAACTTTGATGATTGTCACATTCCACTGCAATACTCAAAATAACCAGCCACAGATGTTCTCACTACCAAGGGAAGGGGCGATGGCCCCTTCCCTTGGTAGTGGGAGATACCAATCTATCCAAAAATTGTATTCATTGTCTCGTTGCCCAAGGGAAAGCATGCCCTGAACATTCATTGTCTCGTTGCCCAAGGAAAAACATGCCCTGAACATTCATTGTCATGTTACCCAAGGGAAAGCATGCCCTGAACATTCATTGTCTCGTTGCCCAAGGGAAAGCATGCCCTGAACATTCATTGTCTCGTTGCCCAAAGGAAAGCATGCACTGAACATTCATTGTCTCGTTGCCAAGGGAAAACATGCCCTGAACATTCATTGTCTCTTTGCCCAAGGAAAAAAGCATGCCCTGAACATTCATTGAACATTCTTGTTGCCCAAGGGAAAGCATGCCCTGAACATTCATTGTCTCGTTGCCCAAGGGAAGCATGCCCTGAACATTCGTTGTCTTGCTGCCCAAAGGAAAGCATGCCCTGAACATTCATTGTCTCGTTGCCCAAGGGAAAGCATGCCCTGAACATTCATTGTCTCGTTGCCCAAGGGAAAACATGCCCTGAACATTCATCGTCTCTTTGCCCAAGGAAAAAGCATGCCCTGAACATTCATTGTCTTGTTGCCCAAGGGAAAGCATGCCCTGAACATTCATTGTCTCGTTGCCTAAGGGAAAGCATGCCCTGAACATTCATTGTCTCGTTGCCCAAGAAAAGCATGCCCTGAACATTCATTGTCTCGTTGCCCAAGGGAAAGCATGCCCTGAACATTCATTGTCTCGTTGCCCAAGGGAAAGCATGCCCTGAACATTCGCTGTCGTTGCCCAAGGAAAGCATGCCCTGAACATTCATTGTCGTTGCCCAAAGGAAAGCATGCCCTGAACATTCATTGTCTGCCCAAGGAAAGCATGCCCTGAACATTCATTGTCTCGTTGCCCAAGGAAAGCATGCCCTGAACATTCATTGTCTGCCCAAGGGAAAGCATGCCCTGAACATTCATTGTCATGTTGCCCAAGGGAAAGCATGCCCTGAACATTCACCCAAATCCAGCCTTGAATTTTGAGATACCTTACTAATAAATGCACAAACAGACAGTTTGACACATATCCAATAAAACAAAGAGAGGTACAGCTATACATACACTCTTAAAAATAAACAGATAAGGCACCTGGTTGGCAGTTGAATAAACAAAAACTGCAAAATTCAAACTAGATTAAAATTGAAACTGTTATTCTAGACAACTTTATACAAAATGGTTCATAAAAAGTTGTTCTTTTTCTTTCAAAATCATCGAGTCATAATATCCTTCATATATCCATGCAGAAACAATTTGCTCGATGGTAGATGAGATTAGATGATGGAGGGTAACAAGAAAAATGCAATTCAAAAAATTAAAACAAGGCATTCATCATTTTTCCCAAGATTTCTATATGTAAAATACATGATACATGTTAATTGAAAATAAAAACATATTCCTTATTTTAATGCAATATAGTTTAGTTTCTTAAAACTTTACAAAATAAAATTACATAACAAAATTACATAATCTATCACAGAAATAGATCATGGTTCCATCTTAACTTATAATTATTTCAGACAAAAGAAAAGGTTACAACATGGCAAACTCATGAAAAATACAAATCAAAATCAAGTGAGAAAAACATGATAAACTTTTTATAAATGTACTGGGAATGAAAATATAGCTACTGTACATGTCAAATATTTCACCTGTCAAAGATGCTGGCATAAAAGGGAAACTGGTAAATGCCTAAAATTTTGTCTGCTCATGAAAATGAAATTACCCCTCATTATAATGTTATTAATGAAAATGCTTAATACAAATTCTTCCTAAAAACTCAAAATGTATCATGCATAATAGAAAACAAACAGACAAATAGAAGTGACAAAAACTGTGATATCCCACTTTAGTTAAGGATATCATAATAGAGAACAAACAGACAAATAGAACTGACAAAAATACTGTGATATCCCACTTAGTTAAGGATATCACTTTTCAAAGATTTCATAAATTGTTGGAAAATGACGGGTGTAAAATGTCTACTGCAGCAGAGTGGCGGCACACCCTCTCTTTTTTACAAACATTCAAGTACTTTAATGACAATCAATTGAATCTTTTACACTACTAGAAAATAGTGTAGTCTGGTTTCAATTGTTTCTACATTATTCTGATAAAACTTTACACTTTAGTATCTCTTTAATAAAAATGGATCTGTGAAAGATTTTTGCACCATTTTGTTCTTGGTATTGTCCTCTATGATATAAGATAGACATGTCTGAACATACTATTCATCATGTTGTTTTTCCATGCTGCAAATAATGATCAATTCCATATATTTAGTTTCTAGGAATTACAACTATTAAGCCAAGATAATGCTGATAATTTTTGTACTATTCCATATCTTTTTCACTTTCATCCCATTGGTAAAAGCACCATTACTATCATTTTCCTTAATTTTCATCGATCGTGATCGTTGGGAAAAACATCTTCATAAAACTAAACAAACATCTTCAAATTGCTTAGATTAAGATAGAGAAAAAATTACAGAGAACTGCTTTAATATCTAACAATTTTTGAGTTCTATCATGAGAATTGAATAAAAAAATTACTGTTTTCAAACATGGTCTTTTACAAGAGAAATTTGCTTTTCCAAAGTGTGAATTGGACCTGTCTGACCTAATTAGCATATATATCTCCCATAGGAATCCAAATATTCTTTACCTGCACCGAATGGTACAGAAATTCCTCTCCTTGTCCAATGTTGTTGTCCAACCAATCGCGACGGATGCCAAAGTCCACCCATGTCCGCTTGAGATTCGTGAGTGGGCGTGCTCCACAAACTTTGACCCCTCATGGCTTC
This sequence comes from Chiridota heheva, assembly GCA_020152595.1. Classification (NCBI taxonomy): domain Eukaryota; kingdom Metazoa; phylum Echinodermata; class Holothuroidea; order Apodida; family Chiridotidae; genus Chiridota; species Chiridota heheva. The sequence continues at coordinate 19,308 of JAIGNY010003492.1, forward strand.
CAAAGAACCACATGGCCTGGATGTCGTGATGCTCCGCAATGAATTTAGTAATGTGATTTCTGTCACCAGTGATTATATTGACCACACCTCCAGGAAGGTCTGAGGTATCAAACACCTGCATAAAACAAAGAGAATGTATTAGAATCCAGTTCAAATATCTAACTCAGGTGCATGTCAACTGTGGAGCAGCCTCTCCCCCTCCTTACATATTAAAAGAGTCATCAACCTTAGGGCTCTCTGAACCAACAAACACACTAGATTTTCAGGGAGAGCCACAGTTGAGAAGTTTGTTCCATTTTGTTTAATATGTATGTTCGAAGGCATTCAAATTGCATTAAAGGCTTAGTTCAGTGGTCAAGTGTATCTTACATGAAAGAGAACTTTAAAAGAAACAAAGTGGAGAAGAAAGCATTCAAAATCTTATTTTGTTAAGGCAGGTGCAGATCCAGAATTTTCGAAAAAGGGAAGGGAGGGGGGGCAAAAGTCAAAGTCGTGAAAATGGTCCAACATTTGATGGTGGGTGATCCATGCACTAAGCATGTACAACACGTGTGTAAAGTGTGGGTCATGCCATGTAGGTGGGGTGGATGTATACAAATCGTGTAGAGGTCGACCATGCCATGTGGGTGGGGCAGATGTGTATAAATGTGTGTAGTGTTGGCCATGCCATGTGGGTAAGGTGGATGTACACAAAGACATGTAGAGTGTGGGCCATGCCATGGGTAAGGTGGATGTGTACAAATGCATGTCGAGTGTGGGACATGCCATGTGGGTGGGGTGGATGTGAACAAACACGTAGAGTGTGGGCCATGCCATGTGCGTGGGGTGGATGTGTACAAATAAGTGTAGAGTGTCGGCCATGCCATATGGGTGGGGTGGATGTGTACAAAGACATGTAGAGTGTGGGCCATGCCATATGGGTGGGGTGGATGTGTACACATGCATGTAGAATGTGGACCATGCCATGTGGGTGGGGAGGATATGTACAAAGACATGTAGAGTGTGGACCATGCCATGTGGGTGGGGTGGATGTGTACAAATACGTATAGAATGTGAGCCATGTCATGGGGGTGGGGTGGATATGTACAAATATATCTGTGCCATGTGGGTGAAGTGGGTGTGTACAAATATGTGTAGAGTGTGGGCCATGCCATGTGGGTGGGGTGGATGTGTACAAATACGTGTAGTGTGATCCATGTCATGTGGGTGGGGTGGATGTGTACAAATACCGTACCATGTGGGTGGGGTGGATGTGTTCAAATATGTGAAGAGTGTGGGCCATGCCATGTGGGTGAGGTGGATGTGTAGACATACGTGTAGAGTGTGGGCCATGCCATGTGGGTTGGGTGGGTACACATAAATATGTGTAGAGTATGGGACATGCCTTGTGGGTGGGGTAGATGTGTACAAATATGTCCATGCCATGTGGGTGTTGTGGATGTGTACAAATATGTGTAAATCCATGCCATGTGGGTGGGGTGGATGTGTACAAATATGTGTAGAGTGTGGGCCATGCCATGTGGGTGGGGTGGATGTGTACAAATACGTATAGAATGTGCGCCATGTCATGTGGGTGGGGTGGATGTGTACAAATATATCCGTGCCATGTGGGTGGGGTGGATGTGTACAAATATGTGTAGAGTGTGGGACATACCATGTGGGTGGGGTGGATGTGTTTAAATACATTTAGCGTGGGCCGTGCCATGTGGGTGGGATGGATGTGTAGAAATATGTGTAGAGTGTGAGCCATGCCATGTGGGTGGGGAGGATGTGAACAAAGACATGAAGAGTGTGGGCGATGCCATATGGGTGAGGTGGATGTGTACAAATGCATGTAGAATGTGGACCATGCCATGTGGGTGGAGTGGATATGAACAAATACGTGTAGTGTGGGCTGTTCCATGTAGGTGGGGTAAATGTGTACAAATACCATTCCATGTGGGTGGGGTGGATGTATACAAATATGTGTAGAGTGTGGGCCATGCCATGTGGGTGGGGTGGGTGTGTACAGATACGTGTAGAGTATGGGACATACCATGTGGGTGGGGTAGGTGTGTACAAATATGTGTAGAGTGTGGGACATGCCATGTGGGTGGGTGGGGTGGGTGTGTATAAATATGTGTAGAGTGTGAGACATGCCATGTGGGTGGGGTGGATGCATACAAATATGTGTAGAGTGTGGGCCATGCCATGGGTGGGGTGGGTGTGTACAGATATGTGTAGAGTGTGGGACATGCCATGTGGGTGGGGTAGGTGTGTACAAATATGTGTAGAGTGTGAGACATGCCATGTGGGTGGGTGGGGTGGGTGTGTATAAATATGTGTGGAGTGTGAGACATGCCATGTGGGTGGAGTGAGTGTGTACAAATATGTGTAGAGTGTGGGGCATGCCATGTGGGTGGGTAGGGTGGGTGTGTATAAATATGTAGAGTGTGGGACATGCCATGTGGGTGGGGTGGGTGTGTACAAAATATGTGTAGAGTGTGGGACATGGCATATTGGTGGGGTGGATGTGTACAAATGCATGTAGAATGTGGACCATGCCATGTGGGTGGGGTGGATGTGTACAAATACGTATAGAAAGTGCGCCATGTCATGTGGGTGGGGTGGATGTGTACAAATATGTCCATACCATGTGGGCGGGGTGAATGTGTACAAATATGTGCATGCTTTCTGGGTGGGGTGGATGTATACAAATATGTCCATGCCATGTGGGTGGGGTGGATGTGTACAAATATGTCTATGCCATGTGGGTGTTATATGTCCACGCCATGTGGGTGTTGTGTAGGTGTGTACAAATATGTGTAGAGTGTGAGACATGCCATGTGGGTGGGTGGGGTGGGTGTGTATAAATATGTGTAGAGTGTGAGACATGCCATGTGGGTGGAGTGAGTGTGTACAAGTATGTGTAGAGTGTGGGGCATGCCATGTGGGTGGGTAGGGTGGGTGTGTATAAATATGTGTAGAGTGTGGGCCATGTCATGTGGGTGGGGTGGATGTGTATAAATATGTGTATGGTGGGCCATGCCGTGTGGGTGGGATGGCTGTGTACAAATACATGTAGAGTGTGGGCCATGCCATGTGGGTGGGGTGGATGTGTACAAATAAGCGTAGAGTGTCGGCCATGCCATGTGGGTGGGGTGGATGTGTACAAATATGTGTAGAGTGTCGGCTAGCTATGTGGGTGGGATGGATGTGTACAAATATGTGTAGTGTGGGCCATGGCATATGGGTGGGACAGATGTGTACAAAGACATGTAGAGTGTGGACCATGCCATGTGGGTGGGGTAAATGTGTACAAATACATTTAGAATGTGGGCCATGCCATGCGGGTGAAGTGGATGTGTTCAAGTATGTCCGCGCCTTGTGGGTGGGGTGGATGTGTACAAATATGTGTAAAGTGTGGGACATACCATGTGGGTAGGGTGGGTGTGTACAATTACGTGTAGAGTGTGGGCCATGCCATGTGGGTGGGGTGGGTGTGTACAAATATGTGTAGAGTGTGGGACATGCCATGTGGGTGGGGTGGGTGTGTACAAATATGTGTAGTGTGGGCCATGCCATTTGGGTGTTGTGGATGTATACAAATATGTGTAGAGTGTGGGCCATGCCATGTGGGTGGGGTGAGGGGATACTGTATTTGTTATCAAGATAAATATTTAAATATCACCCAAATTTGGTCATGACTTTGTTCCTAGCGAAACCAAATCTTCAGTTTTCAGGCGAATTTCTTCGGTTTTCAGGCAATATTCTTCAATTTTCAAACAATTTTCATTCATTATTGAAAATTTTGCCAAAATTTAAAATAATTGAGTCAAATTTCCCATTAATTTTACTATAGGTTTCCTTCAATGTCATGTTGATAATTTCCCATTAACGGAACTTTAGGAGGAAACAGTCCTCACTCAGAGTAAAGCCTTTATCCTAGGGGTGTAGGAATAATGAAGGCCTAATGAATTGATTTGACAGATTCCATAGCTTCTTTTCTTTCAGAAACCGAATTTTTGTGTAATCCTGTTCAAGTTCATTTTTATGCAATTTCCTCCATTTTCTAAAAAAAACTTTCAATTTTTAGAAGTTGTCTTTCATTTTTGTGAAATTTGTTACAATTTCCTTGATTTTTAGGAATTTTCCCTAAATTTTCTAGATTTTTCTTCTTTCATTTTTGGGAAAATTTCTTAGTTTTCAATTCTTCTTCAATTTTCTTAAAATTCTTGAAATTGGCTTTAAAATTCAGAAAATGTTGCCTAATGAATATTGTTTTTGGACCATGATATGAGACTAATACATTTTTGCACTGAGGTTTGTTGAGACAAATTATAAAATCTGCCCCAACCCCAATGTAAAATCCTTTCCTATGCTGCTGCCTTTTTCAATAATTACCGCTGTTTCCCCCTCCACCCCCTGCAGTGGAACCAAAAGCTGAATACGCCACTGAGACATCCATGTTTGGGAGGTTAGCCATGTACCCATCATCACAGAAATCCTGGGTCTGCCCTCAAGAGTTAACATCAAAATACAATTCAGGTATAGCTTGGTTGCCATGGGCAAATAAGATGTATAGGGGAAGTTAAATTTTTTGCATTTTCGATTATTATTATAGTCCTATTATAATTATTTGGGGTAAAAATGGTTAAAGTTATCGTGCGAAGCATGAAATTTTTTTGAAGGGTTGAAACATTGTACCGTATGTTGGTTTTGGTTTGGTTTGATGAGGATTAACGGCACTGCGACAGTCAGAGTCAAACGTGATAAGAGGGTGTTAAATAATTAAGTTGCAAAGGTTAGGAAAGAGATGATTGGAAAGGAGGAAAGGATGAAGAGAAATGAAAATTTTAGAGGAAATAAGTTGTAGAAGAAAAGGTCGTAAGAAGGAGAGAGGGAGAGGGATGTGAGATAGGAAAGGATGGGGTGCGGGGAGATTAAATCAAGTGAAAAATGTTGGAGGGGGATTGTTCTTGAAGAAGTCGGAAATAGTGGTGGCAGGGGATAGAAGAGATCTGGAGTTGGCGTAAACCGGACAGGTTACGAGGATTTGACTGATCGAGAGATCAGTATTGCAAGTGGGGCAGATAGGTTTAGTAGAGCCAGAAAGGAGGTAAAAGTGGGTGAGATATGTGTGACCTAGGCGAATGCGGGTGATGACTATGTCCTCCCTGCAATTGCGACTTAGTAGAGGAGGGTTAATGCCTACTTTGGGATTGATAGTGTGAAGTTTATATTAGTCTCGAGATTCCAGGAGTCTTGCCAAGTCCTCCTGAGCTAATTGGAGGTATTTTGGTGAAAGTCAGAGTAAAGTATATTGATAGAAGAAATTTGGTTCGCCAGAGCGTTATGGCAGCTCTTGTCATCCCTTTTGTTCCTAGGGATACTGGCGTGGCTGGGGATCCAGAAGAAGATGAATTTCTTGACAGAGGAGGAGAGTGTGCATTTTGTTTAAGATTTAGAAGATGAGGGGATTAGACCAGCGCATGTTGAAAATGCATGTGAGGACTGATTTGGAGTCAGAGAAGATGACAAAGCGAGAGCGGAACGAGATTTCTGCAAAGTTTAAAGCTAGGAGGATACCCTTCGCCTCAGCAGAATAGATAGAGGCACCGTCTGGGAGTCTTGAAGAAAGGGTAAGGCTGGGGCAGTTTTGAGGGTTGGTGAAAATGCAAAGGAGAGGCCAGTCTTGGTGCTTCTGCTGTCTATAGTATAGGGAGAGTTCATTGGTCTCAATGTGAAGACTGGGAATGGGGGTGGTTTGGATAGTAACAAGAAAGATCCTAGGGCAGTGTTTTTGATGACCTTGATGTGTCTCAGATGAAGTTTGTGGGCAGAGCCGTAGATGAAATTGCCGTAGTCCAGCTTAGATCCGAGGAGGGAGCAATATAAGGTGAGCAAGGTGATATGGTTGGCTCCCCAGTCAGTGCTGGAGAGGACCTTGAGAATATTGAGGGTTTTGTAGCAGTTCAAAGATGGAGATGGTGTAGTGATTCCTGATGAAGGCTTCTCAGACATATGTGTCTAGTTTTAGAACATTGTCTAGACAATTGCGGTTTTTCCTGAAGCCATTCTGATGGGAGGTGAGGATGTGGTTCTTCTCAAGGTACCAATATAGTCTGTAATTGACCATCCATTCCATTATCTTGCAGAGGCAGGAGGTGAGAGCGATGGAGTGATAGCTGCTGGGAATGGTCCTGTCTTTGTTGGGCTTAGGAATGGGGATAATTGTGGCCTCTCTCCAAATGTTGGGGAAAGTTTTGGTGGACCAAAGGTGGTTGTAAATCTTGAGTAAGATGTTGAGAGAAGTCCTGGAGAGATTTTTGAGGAGCTTATAGTGAATGCCGTCAGGACCTTGGGAAGAAGACCTGGACTTTTGGAAGGCCAAGGAGAGCTTAGGAGTACATGAACGGGAAGTTGTAGGTCTCTTGGTTGTTTGACTGGAAATTGAGTGAGTTTCTCTCCAGCTCAGTTTTTAGGTTACAAAAAGAGTGAGAAAGATTCTGGTTGGAGGAGGTTTTGGCATAGATGGAGGCTAAGCAGTCTGTGACGTCATTGAGGTCGGTGATTTTGATGTTGCTATGGATGAAAAGAGAGATATTGTTGGCAGTATTTTCCCCTTTATAATTACAAATCATGTTCCAGACTTTGGCGGAGGAGAAGGAGGGGGGGGGGTTGGAGATTCAAGGAAGAGATGTAGGTTTCCCAGGAGGTATTTTTGCTGAGTTTGATGGTCTTCCTGGCTTTGGTTCTGAGAATGCGAAAATTGTCCAGGTTTTGGGGAGAAGGGTGGGTTCTAAAGAGGTAGGGCTTTGTTCTTGGGAGAGATTGCTTTTTTGCAATCTGTGGTGAACCAAGGTTTAAAGTTCTTTAGAGTGGGGATGGAGAAATTTGCAATTTCCAGAACTTTGGAGGTAAAGAGATCGACTGGATTGGTTGAGAGAAGGATTTCATTGGTGATAGAGATAAACTGGAGTAAAGATTCTAGTTAGCCGGTGGAAATTCAAATTGGTACGGAAGGTTTGATTTGAAGGGGAGGGGGCGGGGGATTGGTAATGAGGATGGGAAATGATCGCTGCTGCAAAGCGAAGGGTTGACCCTCCAGTCCGAGAACTCTACATAAAAGAGGGGTCACAGATGGTAATGTTAATGCTGGTGAAGGTGCCTGTTCCTGGGTGTAAGTAGGTAGAAGGACCATCATTGAGAAGACAGAGGTTGTGATGATTGACGAGGTTTTCAATACGTTTTCTTCTGGCTGTTGAGGAGGGGAAGCAGAGGGGATTGTGAGCGTTGAAGTCACTCATAAGCTTGAAAGGTTTAGGAAGTTGAGTGATGAGGTTGGCAAGGTCGGTGGGGGGAAGGGGGAGGTTAGGAGAAATGTAAAGGTTGCAGATGGTGATGGTTTTGTGAAGGGTCACGAGACAACAGTAAGTTTGGAGTGAATTGGGATAAGGCTCGAAGGGATATCATTCCTGACATAGATGGAAGAGCTGCCAGAAGCTTTTCTAGCAATCTGGGAGATATAGTGTGTCCCTGAGTAACGTGGGATAGGGATAGAGTCAGGGGAGGATAAAAAGGATTCCTGAAGACAGATAATACTGGGGTTGAAAGTGGAAATGAGAAGTTTGAGTTCTTCCAAATTAGCAGAAAGTTTGTGACAGTTCCGTTGTATGACGCCAGTGGCCATTAGTGATACTTTAGGGGGAGAGGGCCCTTGGTGGGGAGGGGGGGGCAGGTCTGAGGGCTGGCCAACTTCCATGTCTTGGAATGGTTTTAGATTAGTAGATGGGAGGGTTACAGAAGAGGAAAGTTGGACTGGGTGCTCTCATTGTTGTTGTAGGATGCTTCGGAGGTGTTGGCGGTAGGTAGGTGGTGTTCTGAGTTGGGATGGTTGGGTTTCCGATGAGTCTTGGACCGTTTGTAAAAAAACAATTTAAAATAAAGTAAAAAGTTTGAAATATGTTCATTAATTTTGAAACAAATAATTTGAATTGTATGTAGTTAGTTTAACTAATGAGATTACGTTTAACTAATGAGATACAAATCTTACATGAAACATTCCAATTGCATGGAAAAGTTTTCGCAAATAAGAAGATCAAAGACAATGAATAGGGAATTATCATAGAGCGTCCTCTTAATATTACTTTCAGTTCTGGCAATTGTACCAATAGTGAATGTTTGTTTAAAATGATATCAATTTAAAGTGCTCATAGAATTTCCATTCAAGAGCTTTTAGAAGGGTTATTAAACCTCTGCAAACACAAACTGGACCATTATCTTGGGCCAGTTTGTGAAAAAGTAGGAAGTCCCTAGCTTAATTTAATTTTTTTAAATTTTAATGTAAAACCGGTTAAACGCGGCTTTAGGAGCGGCAAGTTAAGGGGAACATGATGGACAATTACTCCTTTGCCTTCACCACAGAGGCAAAAGTGCTGAAGGGGCCAATTATCTTCCTTCATTGCAGCCCAAGTCAATTTAATGGTATTAAATTAACCCTTTGGGTGACCCCAAATCGTCTGACATCGTCTTTTATATGACAGTTTTCATTTGTCATATAAAAGGTTCATAAGTGATCCCAACCTGGTGTTAACAAATCTTCAATTTAATCCTTAAGTCTAGAAGACAAAGTCCCACTACGCATAGTCCGGTTTCCCATTTAATGAAGAGAAATGAACAAATTGAAAGGACTTGTTTTGGAAAATATTTTCACTGATCTGGGTTGGGGCTGAGATCCCCGTATGATGCTTGTTAAAAATCATCTTGCAAAAATGAATAGAAGTTTCTGTATCTTTTCTAAATTATTGATGTAAAAGAAGTTCGCATATGGGGTCTGGGAACAGAGCGCCTGTACCTTTCAAAATGTTGTTATTTGACACTGTAAAACAAAAAATAAGAAATTGATAACTCAAATGAATATTGGATAAATATCATCATAGAAATTGAAAGGTGTAGGTTTGATACTGAAAATGGTTAGTTGTGTGAAAATGCCTAGGCAGCAGAACAGAGGAGGGGGTAAAACACAGGGGCATGTGCCCCCCACTTTTCTCAAAAGTGCCCTTCTTCAAAAAGGAAAAGTCTTCTTTTTCAGAGAAGGATTATGCCCTTTTAAACAATGAAAAACTTTTTCTCCAAAGACTATTAGACAGGGTAGCTTGGTTGGCAGAGTGCACGACTGAGATGCTGGGATCCCAGGTTCAAGCGTCGGTCAAGTCTAACTTGATTTTTTTCACAGCTATGCAGACAGATACCCGCACATCCAAGCAGAAGCATTTTATCTGCAGCTCCTGCTCATTCAAATCTTAAGAGAAGTTACAATGGTTGAATGGCGCACACCGTCCTTTGAAGGGGACATTAAGGACAGTCACCCCCTGCCTGGTTCTGAGCACTATTCAAGAAGAGAAGCATGAAAACGTGGTGTTCATTCATTGCCCATCCTGGCCCAGTCAAGTCAAAGTACATGTGCGCTGATTCGTTGGCAGCCGGAGAACTTGACTAAAGACGCTGTGTCCCAATGGAATGACGCGGTATAAAAGCCTACTATATGTTGTATGTATGTACTATATATCTGATCTTTTCATTAAAGAAGGTAACACAAATATCGCCCTAAAAAGATTAAAATTGTGAAATTTCATGCGCTTCGCATGCATACACTAATCTGAACTTTCCTTAACCCTTACTCTCCCAAGGTTCCAAAAATAGAATAAGCTATTTCTGAAATTTTTGGAAAGAGGATTTTTTCAGCACTTTCTGTTCCATTTGTACCAAAACAAGTTCGACTTTTATGAAAGCTAACATGTTGAACTTTCCAAAAATGTGCATATTTCCGAACTCAGATATGCAAATTAGGTCATTGAATTAGCATATTAGGTCTCCAAACATTCTATCTTTATGACACGCTTGTGCCTTGTGGCTAAATAGCAAAAAAATATGGATAGAATTTCTGAATTGTCCTTGAAAGACCTTTCATTTGATACTATTCATGGATTTTTAGGAATCAGAAGAAGAAAAAAATGACGCAAATATGAAAAATTTGGTACATTTTAACCTAAAAATTATCCCCGATTCTGTGAATAATCTATCTAATAGTGTATGGCACTAAATTTTCCAAAAAATGCATTTTCACCTTCTATGATGTCCAAAACTAATAGAATGCAGAAAAACAAGATGTTTACATCATCATTTGCAAAATATAAAATAAGAAATTATGCAAATAATATGCAAATTAGGTCATTTACCTCATTTATTATGCACAAAACTGTTTTTTTTTTATTTCTGACCCAATTTCAGCCATTACAAGCTTCACAGCTACTTTTATGTTGATAGACTATGCTGATTATCTATTGAACACTTACTTCTGTTCATTCCACATGGAATTCGTAAGAAATGTTTGCCAAAAAGGTCCAAATTTGTAAAGTCTTCTGCTATACCTTGTTGCTGCAAATAGAATTAAAAAAAAAAAAAAAAAAAATTGCAACTATATTCATTCAACTTACTTTAGTTTGGTCTTCCCATAACCAGTTACCGAAGACCTCGTGTCGATCCTGGTCACTCTCCACCAGTACTTCCCACAGATGATAGTCTTTATCGGCTGCAGGGATGACCTTCGACCGTTGTATTTCCTGCAGCCGAGCGCCCGCTCTTCCTCTGGTTTTAAAGGCAGCTTTTTCCGCTGCAGTCGGATTTTCTTTGAGTGGTGATGGTGGCGAGGCTGCAGCGGAAGGCCTGGAAGAGGGGCCTGGGCTCATCTTCAACAGTCTGTCCCTCTTCCTCTTGGGTTGGGAGAGCAGGCGGCACGTCCTCTTCAAGCATACGCATAACATGTTATCGCATAACATGTTATTGTGGTTTCTAGTAGCGGGCGGCTCGTCCTCTTCAAGCATACGCATAACATGTTGTGGTTTCTAACCTGCCCCACAATTTTGTGGTAACCGTGGGGACAGACTTTTACAGCCGGGAAGCCCGGGGATACATACAGGGGTCCAAAATGTTTGTTTTATCGATCTAGTCATCACCACAACAGTGGCATAGCCAGGGGGAGGGGAAAAGGATCATGGTCCCAAAAAATGGGGCATCAAAATAATGTACCGGTACTAGGCCTATATACAAGCATTTTCCTCTAAATGGGCCTAGGGCACCCCCAACATGTATTTTGCCCTAACATGGGACCCCTACTCCACTTTCCCCCATAAAATTGTGATTTCGGCCCCTGAAATAATGGAACTTAGATTTTGTGAAATTGGGAATACACATACTTCAGTAGGCCTAAATTTACAATTTTGCCATTGGGAAATACATATATTTCAGTCCATTTAGAAATGTTATTATTGGGGTTCAGCTTTCTTTTGTTTCATCTGGGCTATTATAGAAAGGACCTAAATCCTTAATTTTATATGTGATTTTAGTGTCCCTTTTACTTGTTTATCGTAACAAGCAAAAATCCACGCTAATTTATCATTAGAATTCTATAAGCCTTATTTCATTACTACACATTTACAATGTAGTACTTTCGCTATTTTTGGAAGAAAACACTCACCAACTCCGTAATTTGGAACAGATCACTATCCATCTCAGCAGACTCTATATTCTCCTCTCCCTCAATCTGGTCGAGTTCTGGTACACCTTCTTCATCAGAAGTACCTTCCGACCCCTCTGAGTCATCATTATTCTGAAGAAAACATAGGAGTCGGAAGGCACGTTCGACATTGTAACTTGTATCTCGCCATTTTGTGATGTTGAATGTGCGAGGAAAAAAAAAAAGCCGCAAATTGACGTCATCATCAGAGACCTTTTAGGCAAGTAGAGGGGGTGCATCTATTATTGTAATAGTTCGTCTGAACGATCTATTTCTCCTCTACCCGTAAAGATTTTAAAAATTCCAATACAATATTTAGGCCGTTTTTTATAATTTTTTGATCAAAAAAGGTCCAAAATGGCCCCAAATCACAAATTTTTTCCAAAAAAACACAAACATTGACCAAGTACAAGTAAAAATCGTGTAGCAACCAACAATTCAAACTATCTTTATACTTTACCTGAAAGAAAAAAAATTGAAAAAATATTCACGTATGACATTCGTCTTTCAAAAAAAAAAAAAAAAAAAAAAAAATGCTGTTTTTTTAAAAATGCACTTTTTGTAACGATTTTACTCAAAATTTTTCAATCTAACCCCTAAAAAATAACCATATTATGAAAGATCTATTCAATCTGGTTTGAATGAACTTATTTGCAGCTCTATAGGATTTTGGGAAGGTACTCAAAAAATTTTGGAAAATGGAAATTTTTTTGGAAAATGGGTTAAAGACAAAGTTGGGGCCCAACAGCCCCACATATTTCACTTGGTCCTACCTTCCCAGATTATAATTTGTAAAAACACTTTAACGTGAGGCCTTTCTAGAGTGTGGAGCCACCCCAAATTTTATCAGTGGGCAGCTTTCAAATGGGTCATGCAGGGCAAAACTTACTAGGCCTATTTGCACCTGGTACATTGTCGTGACATAAACATGAGTGAAGACGTAACCTCCCCATCTTCTTTGTAAAGTTTGAAAGGTGCACTTTTACAGAAATAAGAAGTGTTATTTAAAATAGATATACATATAAGTCTCCTTTTATTATAATTGATCTTTTAAGTGGCAGATTGAAGAAAGCAACACAAACATCCAGCAAAATACCCCAATTTCACTTGTTAAGTAGCCTTTAATTTCGGTTTTAAAAAAACATAGAATGGGGACCCTAAGTGCTGAAGGCTAGGTGTGAATTTGGGCCATCTGGTCTAATTTGTATTGATATACCGAGTTACATTTATTCTCAGCAAGAAAATGATGTCCTTCTGAATAATTCAAAGGACCCCTTATTTGCTATTCACATTATTTAAGAAATGAAATATATCGCAATTCATGGCCAATACAATTAGCTAATCATGATCTATTCTTCCATTTCAAGACTTCTGGTCTATAATTTTCCAAATTTTGTTATGAAATTGCTCTATTTTACCAAAGGATGGATCAAAATATCCTAAATTTTTGAAGCTGTAAATTAAATCCAGAAGGGAAAATGGGTCACCTGTAATTTACGGACCAATAAAAGTTTAGAAACTTTCCGTGTGTGTGTGTGTCTGTGGGGAGTGAGGGGGTTGCCCCTATAAAGCAATACTAATTGTGCTCAGGGATGCCAGTGGGGTTGCGCTTCCAGGGTCTAAAAATACCGGAGCACACGTCAGCATTAGCAGGTGTGAATCCAAAGGGTGCACGCGGGCTCGGGCTCCCCTTCCAGACCACATACATTAGAGTTAGTCAGTCTGAACTGATGTGTGCAACCGCCACCACCCCCTCCCCCATTTCTGAAATTTTTGATCAGCTTCTGAATTTAGGACTGTTGCATTTTCGTTTAAACAGCTGAATTTCTATTCATTGAAATGGACCCCCACCTAAATTCCATGAATAAAAATGTTTAAAATTGGACCTCGGGAAGTGTTAAAACGGAACTGGTTCTATCCATACAATAACCACCGTGATAACCATCACAATGGCTGCCCCCAAAAAAAGCAAGGAATGTCACAAAACTTGGGGCCTTATAATAAGTCTTCAAATTAATGCTTAAAACATAATGATCCATGGTTGAACTCCTTTAAATAAATGCAGAAATATCAGCAAGTAAATTTGCCTAACTTGCAGGCATTTTGATGTTTTCAATGCTTAGGACCGTGCCATAAAAGGTTCAAAAGTGTGCCACCCTGACCAGCTATACCATAGAGAAATATTTTTAACCCATCCGTATTCCCAACTGCACTGTATTTGATACAATCCTCTGGGAAATGGCTGCAACCCTTTTGTGAACCATGCTGAAATCTCTTCAACTTTGAAACATTTTTGTTCGTTTTTTTCGCAATCTTTTCTTTCTTTATGCGCAATCTATTTGACTCATCAGTAAAACTTATGCATTTATTTGTGGTGAAATAGCAATCAAAGCTTTTTTGTCTGTGAATTTCTGGGTCGGTTTTACAGCTGTAAAACAGGTGTTAACCTGATGAAGATTTAGACGTAATGTTAGGCATATGCCTGAAGTCATGAGTGTAGCCGGATATTTATTTAAAAATCGTAAACAAATACGGAATTCTGGCTATTGCCAGAAGACTGGCATCACTGTGTGCTATATGCTTTGAAAATGCGAGTTGGAAAGTGCCCCTCAGATCCTGTGCCCCTCCCCTCCCCAGATTTAAACATCATCCGCCGCCCCTGTGAAAATGTAAGGTTTTAGTGTTATAAATTATTTTGTTGAAAATTTAAAAAGGGGGCCCAGACCCCCCTCCCTCCTTCTAGATACGCCCTTGAAACGAGATATTCAAGTTTAAAGCTGTCTTATCTATATTGAAATGACTGGTGTGGTAAGTCTACTATGGAAGGTTGGTGCTCTAATCCTCACATTCTTAACACCTGCTAATGCATTTTAACAGAAATTGATTAACTATTTTTACTATTTGAATCATTTTTCCTTGATTTTTCTTCAGGTGGTAAATCAAAACTACACTTATTAGATTCTGCTTTACAAATTCTTGACATATCCAATGTTTTTAAGCTACAAAATCACAGCACAAAATATGATAGAATACACAGACTGAGGAATCTGAGGCTGTGACGTCACAAAAAGTCGATAACAGTCAATAGGAAAGTCAGGTTAAAATGGCTACAATAGTCATTAATTATTTTGCCGAGGCTCTTGTAAAAGGTTGTTTTAAGTGTAGCATAGGTTTCTAAAAATTATAGCATAGGTTCACAGGAAAGTTTTAAACATAGCATAGACTGAAATAAAATATAACATACATGTACAGAGAAGCTCTACAGTAAATTCCTGGTTAGTGGGGATATTTACAAGAATTATACTTACCTTCTATGCTACAAATATACAATATATGCAATCTTGTCTCAGAGACCTGATTCAACGACTATACAACAAAAAAAGCTGCCGCCATAGTGCCCTCCCCTATCACGTACTTCACTAAAATACCTTTAAGGTTTAACCACAAGGGAGGTGGTAGGGATGCATAAAAGGTAAGTATATTTCTCGTAAATACCCCGCTAACCAGTGGGGTGAATTTACTTTAAACTATACCTTACCTGCTATGCTATAAATATATGCAATCAAATTGTAATCAGACCTCCGTGGTGTAGTGGTTAGTGCTTTGTCCTCTCACCGCACGCCTCGGGTTCAATCGGTGGGTCTGCAACCAGTGAGTTCACAACTGGTTATCAAAGGCCTGGCCGTCTATATATAATGTCCACCACTATAAATCCTACATGGCATTCCACCGTTCTACATGGCATCCCACCCCATGTCCCACATGGCATCCCACCCTATGTCTCATGACGTCCCAAAGGCTCCATAAGAAGTCTCATCCTAGCTATCACAGTCTCTGATTGAGCATACTATGTATGAAAGTGTCAGTTCATATGATAACTTATATGCAAATGAGTTGTTGAATAAGAAAAAAAGGTGGGAGTCAAATAATTATGCCTGATATAGCCCTTGGTGTATACCACATGGTAAATATTATATCATATGTCCCTCATGGCCTAAATCCATGTCTCACATGACATCCCTCCCTATGTCCATATGCAATCACATCCTGTTACACTCCTGACTAAAGCATACTAAATAAAAAGTCTAGTCAGTTCATATACTGTAGCAACTTAATGCAAATGACAACAATAATAAAGGTAGAGTTTAATAATCATGACTGATACAACTGTTGGAGCCCAAATTTTTGAAGAATTTTAAGAATTTTAAATCTCAAGTGCTTCAAGAGAGACTTGATGATCTCTGAAGTATATTGGAAAATTAAATCATTTTGCAGTTATCTTCTAAGAAAATATCAAAATATCAAATGTTTTGTAGACTTTTTAAGGAAACTAGTCTTCAATCCTGTCTTAAATGTCTCTGAAAAACTTTAACATTTTGTAAGGAAATTCTAACCTTCCATAAGGATATCTGAAGAAACTTTAACTTTTTCTGAGGAACTCTGAAGAAACTTTAGCAGTTTCTGAGGAATTCTCATAAAACTTTAAGATTTCTCAGGAAATCTCAGGACAAATCTGTGGACGGCCGTACAGACGTAATCGCCATTACATAGGTTCACAATATGCTTTGATGTCAACCAAAAAAGGATGATGGATTTTAATGAAATACATCACCTTTGTGGGAGAATGTGTTGCTGTGATGTCATACTGAGCCTTTTCCTATACGTTTATTGGCATCTTTTGTGAACCTTTAAAATTTGAATATCTCCTGGTATGAATAACATGATCTTTGTACTAAATTGTTTCTAAAATTGTTCTCGTTCTTGAAATTCTTTCTTAAAAGATTATGAAAAACATGGGAATATTCTTTTACATGAGCCTGTAGGTGATGGGGTATTAATCTAAAGTCTCAAAAATAAATGCTCCTCTTGCAGGTTACATTCCTGAAAGTCTATCTGGCAAGGATATTCAAAATAAATTGTGGACTCAAATAGCCATTGCATTTTGTGCATCTGAAACTGTTTTAAATTTTTTGATGACAGTTAAATATGAGTGCACCTGAAAGGTGACAATGTCTCCATGATGCTAATGATTGTCACACACGATATAAATGAATTCTAATACTTCAAATTGAATGCTTCAAAATTGTGCAATCTTTTGCTTGATTATAACGATCTTGCAGAAACTTCACAATGACTTCATACTGGATCAACAACGCACAGCTTTCATTTCTCAGTTTCTAATAAGGACACTAGGGTTTTCAGTCTGCTCTTTTCAAGAAGTGATCCAGAGAACTGGACATGTGGAGAAACCCAGGCCCTCCATTTAAGGTCTGCACCCAGTGGATGATAAGCCATCCCCAAAGGGTCACTTTTCCCAACCAGTGATTGGGGAGATGCTTGATGTCAAAATATTGTTTCTACATATCAGTAAAATACATTTTGGATTAAAACGTTGTTAGATTGGAACATGGAATCTCCAGGTCTCAGTAGTAATATATCAATCAAATGAGTAACCTGTCTTCTTTTGATGTATAAGATACCAAAATATTCATAACCCATATTTATTCAAATATCTCCCGACCCTCACCTGATAGAATCCAATGGCTGAAAGCGGATATTTCTGACTTGGTATAATGACGATGGTATTGCCACGAATGACGGCAGGGGCAAAAAGAGAAACAAAGGCCAAGAGTGGACAATCATCTGGACAGGCAATGCCAATAACCCCGACTGGCTCGTTGATTTTCACTGTAGCACCATATAATGTAGTTTCCTATGAGAAAAAAAAAAATTATTCAAAATTTCCATTCAATCATAAGTAAATATCTTCAAGCAATTTGGATACTCCATAATATTGATAAGGGTATGTCCAGAATTAGCTTAACCCTTACTCTACCACACGGTAATATACTAATATACATGTGTGATGTGCGCCTAATAGGCAGCCTCTGCAAAGCTCTGTCTTGTCTTGTGTTTTCGTATTGCTTGTTTGTGGACTTGTGACTTAAATCTTTTACATGTGCATTTTTTGGTACAATTCACCTATTTATACCTCATCCATGAATTTTAAACGTCTTATTGATGTGAGATTTTTTGAAATACTTTTGGAGGTTTATCAAACTTGTATCCTAAAGTGTAGGCTAAAGCTTTTTAGTCCTGTTCATTCAACCTTGTCACCTGTGAGCCTGGACTTGCAGCATCCTCCACTTAATTTGTGCTTTGCTATTGTGTCTTTATATGGGATGAAATCTTGTACAATGGAGGTATTTATTTTTTTATCTTGCTGCATGTCCACAAGCTACTGCTGTTCTAAATTGAACTTGCAAACTGTGTTTACTAGTGGAAATAAATGTGGAAGAGTTTTCTGCCATCATAAATACTTAAGTACTCGGATCACATTTTATGCAAATACTATTGCAACATTTCAGTTAGAACTGATTATTTTTGGGGATAATCCCAATCTGGGACCAGAAATCCAAACAGTACCTCAACCTTGCTCAAGTCTACACTTGCTATTTAAGATAATTTTAGTTTCTCTTGAACATACATCTGAGTCTGTGCATTTACCCTTTCCCATCATTTCATGTGTTAATCGTTTTGCCACTGGTATCCAGCCAATTAAAAGGAAGATACATAGAGGAAAAAGAGGAGGGGCTCATAAGTTAAAGGTTACGAATGCAATTACATCGGACCCTAGGCCTGTACAAAACCCTGATTTTGTTTCTGACACAGTTTCCATCCTTGATGATTCTAACTTATGTGTATTGAATATCAATTCTATCTAAAATAAACCCTTGGAATTTGTTGACTTTGTTTGTTGTAACAACTTGGATTTGATAGCTGTGACTAAAACATGGCTAAAGCTTAATGATGACATCGTTATTGGCGAGTGCACACCGAATAGTTTCTCACTCCATCATGTTCCCCAGACAAATAGGACTGGTGGGGGACTTGCACTTCTGTTTAGGTCCAGCTTGTCTGTTGATTTCAAAGACAGTAACACTTCAAACTATAAAACTTTTAAATCACTTCATGCTGTGATCAATGGAAATTCCATGTCTATTAGACTGGTTATTATTTACCGTTTGACTAAAGATCATAATGGCAAATCAATCAGTTTTTCCACTTTTTTACAGGAATTTGAGAACTTAATCACTGAGTACATCCCACAACAATCAGAGATTATCTTTACAGGGGACTTCAACATTCATGTAGATGACCCACATAATGGTCCTGCAAATCAGTTCAAGAACCTTCTTTCAACCTATGGACTTACTTAACACATAAATGAAGCCACTCACTCCCACGGGCATTGTCTCGATCTACTGATCACTTGCGAAAATACTCTGCCAGTTATCTCAAATATTTACATCCATCCAGGTTTATCTGATCATTTTGCTATAATGGGGAATCTCAACCTTAAAAAGCCCTGCTTGCCCACCAAAACTGTCACATCACGACAATGGAATTTTTTTAATGCAGTGGACTTTTTTTCGGGATATCCATAATGATCTGTGTCTCTTGGACTTTAAAAACACTGAACTCGATTTCCTCATTACAAAAAAAGAAATCATTACCCGTGATACTTTAGACAGGCATGTTTCGTTAAAAACAAGGAAGAGTAAAGTTTGTTCTAAATCACCATGGTTTAATGATGATACCTGTGAAGCACGGAAAAAATGTCGTCAGCTTGAGCGCAAATGGAGAAGGAATACGCTTGAAGTCCATCGCCAAGTTTATATGAATAAGAGGCTTAAGCTGAAGAAAACGTTCGTTCAAGCTAAGATATCATATTATTCATCCAGGGTGGAGGAAATTTCCAGTGACCAGAAGAAACTCTTTAGACTTGTCAATGAATTGCTGCACAAACCAAAAATTCCTGCACTTCCATCATCGGACTTTGATCTTGACCTCGCTAACAAATTTTCCAATTTCTTTTTTTCTTCAAAAGATTGATGACATTTGTAAATCTTTTGTTTGCCATACTACAATTTGCTCCCCTATTGGTAATCCATCAGTTGCATTTAGATTATCTGCTCTTGAACTTACTGATGAGTGTGAGGTTAAAAAAAATCCTCATGAAGTGTCCCTCTAAATCATGTGATCTTGACCCTGTTCCAACTTTATTGATAAAACAAGGCATTGATGTCTTTGTTCCAATCTTCACTAAAATCAATAATAATTCTCTTTCCTCTGGATGTTTTCCAGATAGCCAAAAACTTGCCTCTGTTCGCCCTCTCTTGAAAAAGACACATATGGATAATGAATTATTTAAAAACTACCGGCAAATCTAAAATCTCAAATTTCTCGGAAAATCTATTAAAAGGGTAGTGGTTGCTAGATTAAGTTACATCCATGAAAACAACCTAACAGATACTTACCAATCTGCTTACAGACCACATCATGGTACTGAAACTGCTCTTGTGCGTGTAAATAATGACATTCTTACTGCATTAGACAATGAAATTAACTGCGCTTTATTCTCCTAAATTTAAGCAGCATTTGATACTGTTGATCATGAGGTACTTTTATCACGTTTACATTATTATTTAGAATTCAGGACTGTGCTAATAATTGGTTTCAATCTTATCTTCGAATAGACTACAGAAAGTATGCATTGGTGATGAGAGCTCCAGTAGCATCATACTTAGTTATTGGGTTCCTCAGGGATCGGTATTAGGCCCTTAGTTATTTACTTTTTACACTTTGCCAATCAGTGACATCATCTCTAAGTATAACATGAGTTATCATGTATATGCTGATGACACTTAGCTGTACATTTCTTTTAATTCAAATCAAAGTTGTGCAACATCCTGCATTAACTTACTTGAAAATTGTGTCAAGGATATCCGTGAATGGATGTGCAATAATTTTTGAAGATGAACGATAATAAAACTGAGTTCATTCTTTTTGGCACTCCTCAGCAGCTACAAAAGATTACAATACCCTTTATCAAAATTGGTAATAATGAAATATGGCTGGTTTCTAAAGCTCAAAATCTAGGTAAGATTTTTGATAAGGAACAGAAGTCGTATTCGTAAATACCTGGATTTCAGTGCAACTGTACAGTTATTACACACTTTGGTCACCTCACATTTAGACAATGCAAATGCACTATCATATGGTCTCCCCAAGAAAACTTTACCCCCTCTTTAAAAAATACAGAATACTGCTGCCCGCATTTTGACTTTTCCAAAAAAATCATGTCACATCACCCCGGTACCCAAAGATCTCCATTGGCTTCCTGTCTCTCATAGAATTATTTTCAAGCTTATGTTACTTGTTTATAAATCCCTAAATACTTGTTGTCCTACTTACATTGCTGATTTAATTTTCATGTATAATCCATCTCGTAATCTTAGGTCCAGTAATTTGTCCCTTCTCAAGGAATATAAGGTAAATCAGAAGTGGAGGGGGAGGGGGAGGGGGGGCCTTTGCATTTGCTGCACCACATACTTGGAACAGTTTACCCATTGAAATTAGACAGGCCATGTATTTAAACATTTTCAAAAAGAAACTTACGACTCACCTCATGAATTCTGCTTTTTAATGATTCTGGATAGTTTTTTTTTTTTTTTTTTTGGTGCTTTTGTTGTTTATTTGTTTGTTTGTTTTTATCTTACTTGCGCCTTGAGCGCTCTTCAGAGTGGATATGTGCGCATTATAAATCATTTGTATTATTATTTATTATTACTATAATCGCCGTTTTCAAACCACCTTTTTCTAACCACATATGGTACCACATATGGCCTAAATCTGATATACCATTTATAAGATATGGTGTTTATATCATTTAACACTTTCACATATGATTAAGCCACACCCACCATGCATATTTCTGTTTATAACATAATCATGTACACAATAACTACATTAATGCATGCGCAAAGCACTGCGTCTCTTCGGCATGTGAGTCCAGGGGCCCCCTAAAGGCTCAATCCCCTGGTGAAGCTCTGGGATTTTAGCTACCATACATCTCAGAATGACCAGTCATTAGCCAAACAGGACAATTGCTTACTATGCTATCATTCTCTGTTCTGTATCCATGTAAGATATTTCATTTATGAGGCTAATTAAGATTATCTAGTTAAAAAAGAATTTAATAAAATTAAAATAAAAACTTTACTTTCATCTCATGAGGGGCAGGAAGGACGCCAGGGGGCAGGGCAAGGCAGGGGCGGGGTGGGCCACACCTGTGAAACAGCAAAGCTAGGGGTCTGCAGTATGATGCAAAATGGACCTACAGTTGCTCACTTATCACTTGTTCAACATTTTCACTTTAAGCCTCGCCCACTTATCAATATGCATGGCATCACCACTCAAAACAATGGGATACATCTATAGACCATGGGCTATCTGTGTACCATGCATGACGTGAATCCAGCACATAGTTCTTGAGATATCATCTTTACAAGCTTTTTGTTTATAAAATCATACTAAGCCCCACCCACTATGAATATCAATAAAAGTCAACGTTTTTATACCATGAACATATACACACTAGCTACCATCATTAATATACCATATATGAAACAAAACAGACATGTGATTGTTAAAATATGAGCATTTCAGATTTCTACAATAAGCCATCCCTACTCATTAATATGTATGACATCACCACTTAAAAATAATAAGACACATCTACGGACCATGCGCTATCTGTGTACTAAATATGATGTGAATACAATTTTCTGTTCTTGAGATACCATGTTTACAAGCTTATTTCAGCAAAATCATATTAAGTCCCGCCCACTAAGCATAATAATAAAATTCAATGTTTTTACACAATGAACATGTACACACCAGCTAACATCATACATAAATGTACCAAATAACAGAATAAAACATTGTTAAAAAAATGAGCATTTCCAGATTTTTACATTAAGCCCTGCCTACTCATTAACATGAATGACATCACCACCAAAAGCAATAGGCACATTTACAGACCATGCGCTATCTGTGTACCAA
Organism: Chiridota heheva; assembly: GCA_020152595.1. Lineage (NCBI taxonomy): Eukaryota > Metazoa > Echinodermata > Holothuroidea > Apodida > Chiridotidae > Chiridota > Chiridota heheva. The sequence continues at coordinate 41,773 of JAIGNY010003492.1, forward strand.
ATATGACATGAATACACTTTACCGTTCTTGAGATATTGTGTTTACAAGCTCTATCTGCAAAATCATACTAAGCCCGCTCACTATCCATATTAACGAAATTCAATATTTGTAAACAATGAATGCGTACACACCAGCTACATGTAACATCATAAATGTACCAAATATGAAACAAAAAAAAAAAATGTGATTGTTAAAATATGAGCATTTCCACATTTTTACATTAAGCCCTCCTACTCATTAATATGCATGACATTACCATCAAAAACTAGAATATTAGCACTTTCTAGAGCTCCTATCTCCGCCGTTGCAATCCCATACCCAATATAATCTACCTTAAAAATCCTAGGCCCACCAAGATTCATCCCCAAGTTTTGATCTATAATGAACATTTGCAATCTGAACACTTGAAGATTATCTTCTGACTGGATTTCTTCCATTGTTTTCAGTTTTATTCAAGTGAAGCATCATTGTTTGAGCTCTATTCAGCCAGGATACACATTCCATCATCTTCCATTCATGGCAGAAACTAATTGTTTCATTTTCATTGATTCCAGAGAACAATTGATGTTCCAATTAGTCCTAAATTTTCTTCCTGAGACAGTAACAAAACCACACCAAATTTAATCAAAATCCAATCATCAGTTCTTGAGATATTTTGATGACAGACAAAACAAACAGAGGAAAAACCATGTCCCCACCCCCTCCATTTACACCCTTTCCTGTTCCAATGTCTTAAATTCTAATCACTTCTTTCTTTCATAAGCAGTAACAAAACCACACCAAATTTATTCCCAATCCAATCATCAGTTCTTGAGATATCTTGATGACAGACAAACAAACAGAGGAAAAACATGTCCCCGCCCCATTTTCACCCTTCCCTGATCCAACGTTTTAAATTTTAATCACTTCTTCCATTAGCAGTAATTAAACCACACACCAAATTTAATCCAAATGCAATCATCAGTTCTTGAGATATCTTGATGACAGACAAACAAACAGAGGCGAAAACATAACCTCCATCCAAGTTTGTTGGCGGTGGTACATTAACAATAGGGCACATCTATGGACCATGGGCTATCTGTGTAACACATATGAAACTAATCCAGTGTACCGTTCTTGAGATATTGCGTTTACGAGCTGGCCTTCACACACACCCCCACCCATACCAGTTTGGGGGAGATTACATACGCACCATTAGACACAAGAGTGATGAGAAGGGCTGACATTTCAAGTGATCACCACTTGATATGGACCAGATCCGATTTAAACTAAAAGAAAACCGACAACAAAGACATGTCACCCAAGTATAATACCATTAAGTTACAGCAACCGGCAATCAGAGAAGAGTTTTCGATTGAACTACGAAATAGATATGAAATTTTACAAGACTGCTGTGGTGAGGCTGAAGTACCTGATAACATTGAAGAAGTTGACAGTAAGTGGCAGACATTTGAAGAGGTATACAATGGGGCTGCTAAAAATGCCTTGGGTACAAAAAAGAAGGGCCAAAAGCCATGGATCAGCAGAGAAAGTTGGAAATGTGTTGAGAGAAAACAGCTGAAGGTTAAGATTGAGAATGCCAAGTCAATTAGAAACAGATATTATGAGAGCTAAGTATGCTGAAAAGACAAAGATGTGAAGAAAAGCTTAAGGAGAGATAAAAGAAAGTGGATTGACGACTTTGCTACATCTGCAGAGGAAGCAGCTAGTAATGGCAGAATGAGAGAGCTTTACAAGATAACCAAAACAATTTGCAATGAAAGGACCAAGGTTGGGATTGCTATAATTAAGAGACAAGGATGGGAATCTATTAACGGATGAAAAAGAAAAAAAGAGAGAGAGGTGGAAAGAGCATTTCGAGGAGATACTGAATAAACCAGATCCTGTTTTTCCAGTTCCTTACATAACACGTGACCCTGAAATAGATAAAATCAGTACCATATATTACAAGAAGTGAAATTAAGAGGCATTGATGAAGCTAAAGAATAACAAAGCTGCTGGCAAGGATAATTTAAGTGCTGTTAAAAGTTGTTAAAAGCTGATGTATGTACATCGGTGTTATGGCTGGAAGAGCTGTTCAGAATTGTATGGGAAAAGGAGGTTATACCAAAATCATGGAAGTAAGGACTGATAACCAAAATACTTCAGAAAGGCAATACTACTGTATGCGATAACTGGCGTGGAATAAGCTTAACATCCATACCAAGCAAAATATTTGGAAGTTTTAATCGACAGAATTAGAAACAGTGTTTACAGTAAGATGAGAGATGAACAGGCTGGATTTAGAAGAGGAAGGAATACCACCGAGCAAATTTTCATTCTGCGCAACATTCTAGAACAGGTGTCTAAATGGCAGTCAACCATATATTGCCTTTGTTGACTTCAAGAAGGCACAGAGAAAGCCTCTGGAAAATAATGGCAGCCTATGGTATTCCACAAAAGATAATATGTTTGATTAAAGCGTTATATGAAGACAATGAATGTGTAGTTATAGATGATGGTGTGGAATCTGAATGGTTTCAAGTCAAAAGTGGTGTAAGCAATATGATGTAATATCAGAGTTCCTTTTTCTGATGGTGGTAGACTGGGTGATGAGGAAAACGACTGATGATAACAAAAATGGAATTAGATGGAAGTTCATGTCAACCCTTGAGGACTTAGATTTTGTTGATGATATCGCTCTATTTTCATCTACATATCAACACATGCAAACCAAAGTGACCAGGCTCAATCAGTATGTTGTACAAACTAGGCTAAAAATTAATAAGGATAAGACAGAGCTCATGAAAGTTAACAGCAAATGTGCAAACAACGTTTATATCGATAACCAACAAAAATGAAGTAAACAAGTTCAGATACCTTGGTGCAACAGTAAGCTTACAAGGTGGTGGCAAGGAAGATATTCAAAACAGAATCTCTAAAGCAAGAGTAGCATTTATGAAATTAAAAAAGCTATGGAACTTAAGCACATTCTCAATATATACAAAAACACGACTGTTTAACTCTCTTGTTCAGTGTGTACTCTTGTATGGTTGTAGACATGGAGAGTTAATGTAGCAGACAATAAAAAGCTGGATGCATTTATGTTCAAATGTTACAGGAGAATTTTAAAGATCAGATGGCCGTATGTAATATCTAATGAAATACTGAGAATCACTAAACATGACAAAATCAGCACTGAAGTAAATAGAAGGTGGAAGTGGATTGGTCATGTGATGCGCATGAGCACTATTCAGCACTGTGTGACAGCTATGACCTGGAAACCAGAGAGGAGAAGGAAAGTTGGTCGTCCTAGAATGACCTGGAGAAGGACAGTCAAGAAGGAGAGGAATGTGATGGGATGGAGTTCGTGGACAAGTTGCAAATAACAGAGTCCAGTGGAGAGAGTGCACTGCAGCAATATGGGCCAGGAGGCCTGAAGAGACTAGGTGAGGTGACATACACACCATCACACACACATACAAGCAAGCAAGCACACAAACGTGTGTTCGCAAACAAGCATGCACCATCATGTCAGTAGTCCTTTAAGACATTTTTTATGGAGGTAAAGCTGAAGTGTTTGTTATGCATATCACAGGTTTCACACATCTGAATTTTGAAAATCGATCTACTTGGACCCATTTTGGACCCACTGTGGACCTACTGTGAACTCATTTTGAACCACTTTCAGACCTACTGTGGACACATTTTGAAACCATTTGAACCCATTTCGCTACTCACAAGTGGCCATTATATTTAATAGGCATTTGAAAAATTCACTATTGAATATCATTCTATTTCCAGGAAATACTGTAGATTTAGATAGTGAATTAATACAGGCGCATCTTTACATGAACGTTGCTTAATGTGTCGATCTTTTATTGATGCAAATGAATACAAACCGCTGCTCAGGCTTTAAAATTCAGTTTTAGGCTTACAAGTCAGAATTAGACTTAAAATCTGTGAATCTGCATTGAGTCTAACAAATCAAGACTGGACTTAAAATTCCCTTAACGGTTTAAAAATTAAATTTCGGGCTTAAACATGTTTGCTAGGGTTTAAAATTTCATGGTTAGATCTTCAAATCTGCTTAAGGGTTCAATAAATCGGTGTTAGGCTTAAAAATGAACATTAGGGGTTTGAAATTTTTACGGTTAGGTTTTTAAAATTTAGGGCTAAAAATTAGAATTAAAAGGTTTTGTGGTTCCTATGCATTTTTCATGTGCTGATTGATTTGTAGCTTTTGTATCAACTGCCATGTCATTTGCATATCATGAAATATTTGATCCATGATATTCATTCATAAGCCACACCAACCAAGCAGATCAACAAAAAGATTGACAACATTAGCATTTGCAAAATAATTAGCAATATTATCATCATAGCAAGTATGATGCAAAAATGGTTGCACATTTATCCGATTTCAAGAATTTTTCAGAAGGCCCTGCCTACTTACTAATATGAATGACATCACCATCAAAAACAATAGGGCACATCTACAGACCATGGGCTATCTGTGTATTATATATGACATGAATCCAGTGTACCGTTCTTGATATATCACGTTTACGAGCTGGCCCTTACATACACATATACGTACCCTGGTAAGGAGTGGGGACCAAATGTTAACCTACAAAGTGAGGTCGCAACATACTTTAGCTAAGGAGTGAGGACTACATTAGTACACAAACATACTTTAGCTAAGGAATGAGGAGTGTGAAGTTAACCTACAAAGTGAGGTCGGAAACATACTTAAGCTAAGGAGAGAGGACTATATTATTACACAAACATACCTTAAATATGGAGTAAGGACTATGAAGTTAACTCAAAGTCGCACGCACAAAGTGCGGATATTTCAGCATTAATGTGAGAACTCTAGAAAGGACTTCCTTGCATAATGAGGAATTAATTACACAAACATATTTAACTAAAAGTTAGGATATCTCTTTTTGTCAAAACAATAATATTCAGCTCACCAAACTGTCTACAACCATGAGTACAGAGACCTCCTTAAAAATATATGATACAGTACTTTGGGACATAAAACACATGCCAATATCATACCAGTCTCTTTTGTATGTAATTAAGATCAAGAAAACATGTTTAAAATATTTATCATTTTTAGGGGCACATGGGAATACAAATTTGAGATATTTTCAGGACTTTGAATAACTGTTTTCTTTTCTATGTTTAATGTTTTTAGATGGAAGATAGTCTACAGAGACAGGAGTCTCAAACAATGCCCTTTAAAAAGACTAGACTACCAAGCTTGGCATTAGTAAGTAAAGCGCATAAAAAATGCATTCACAGACATCGTGTACCTGGTACTGTACTTTAGCTGCTACTTCTGGATAGGTGAAACATTCCATGGAAATGAAAAAAGGTACAAACACATGAACATTAGGGAAAGATTTGCCTATCTAAAATGTTGGGTAGGGGGACTCACAAAATGCTGGGAAAATGGCACTCCATTACCCCCCCCCCCCACCCCACACACTCACATTTTTCAAGGAAACTTGATTAAATCATTTGTTATTGTCACACATTCCCAAAATGTCTGAAGCGTGTAAACTCCATCCTGTTTTAAGCATTCATTTTAGGAAGAGACATAAGCATATTTTTTCCTCATCCAAAATTACTGGAACTAGACAAACTGCCAGTGGCTGATGTATGTCTGTTGCAGAGATACAAGTTCCTTAAAAATGAGAAATTCCTATCTTAGCTTAGATATCCTTATTGGGTTGAAGCTGTACAGTGGTGTTCCCACATTTGGTGAGTTATTGGGTAACTACCATTCCAGTTTGTTTGTTTGTTTGATGAAGGTTTAACAGCACCACGGCAGCGAGGGTCAAATTGTGCCTGAGAGGTTAGATCATTCCAGAGGTAGAAAGAAAAGAAAATGGGAGGAGTCTGAGAGAAGTACTGGGACTAATAGCTAGGAAGCTGGGATCAGAGAGAAGTGCAGGGGTGCTAAAAAGGCAAAGGTATGTAGAGGGGATAAGAGAAGGACTAAATATGGTTGTAGAGGGAGGCACCATGAAGAAAGGAGATAATTTTATCAGGAGGGTTTTTCTGGAAGAGCTCGGCATGGAGTTGTGAGGGGTGAGGGAAGCTCTGGGAAGGTTGTACAGGGGTTCAAGGAGGATGTGGTGGACTGTGAGGGGAAATGGCATTATTGCGGGGGGTAGGGGGTAGCCAGTAAGGAGGTTGGAGTGAGTGAGGTGGGTGTGACCTATTGTAAGGCGGGTAAATGTGGACGTTGTTGATACGGGAGAGATTGTGTTTGGTCGGAATGGTGGACTGGATGTCGTGGAGTTTGTTGCCAATTTGGGAGTCCCATGAGGTTTGCCAGCTGTCACGAACAAGGGAAGCGATAAGCAATTTGATGTCAGAAAGGGTTTTGGGAAAGGGGGTAGGGGGAGGTTGAGGGCAAGCTTAGCAAGAATTAGCTGTCATTGCCGGGGATGCCAACATGACTAGGTATCCAGAAGAAAAGAATACTTTTCTTGCAGGTGGAATACTTTTTCTTGCAGGGGAGAGGGAAGGAGGTGTGACGGGGTTATCCCAACTAAGATTGAGTAAAGAAGTAAGGACAGACTTGGAGTCTTGAGAAGATGGCAAAGTAGCTGAGCGGGAGTACTCAATATAGTTGAGGGCGAGTAGGATGGCTTGCCATCAGTCGAGAAGATGGACAAATAGTTGGGAAGCCTGCTACTGAAAGTGATATCTTGGATGACGGCACCAGTAGCTGTCTTGTGGCTTTCCTTGGAGCCATCAGTATAGATGGAGGTGTGGTTTAAGAATTGGTTTTGATTTGGTTGTGGAGGTTGATGAAGAGGTTGGGGTGGTTTGGGTTTGTGATGAGTGGAGAGGCCCAGGTGGATAGAAGGAAGGGGGTGGTCCAGGGAGGAAAAGTGGGCCAGGAGAAGGTGGCGAGAGTGGTGCGGGTAATGCCGAGATGGCGGAGATCGGGTTTGATGCGTAAGCTGAAGGGAGTGCCAAGGGTTTTAATCCTATCAAAGAGGGTGGAGAAATTAGGGTACCTAATGAGGTTGTATACAGGGTTTTGGGTGTTGGTTGGGGCTCTAAAAGCATAGAAGAGGCTAAGCTTTTTACACCTTAGCAGAAAGGGAGGGGAGTTCAGGGGCTTCAACGTGAAGACTGGTGATGGGGAGGTCCTGTAGGTACCCAGGCAGAGCCTGATGCTTCGTTTTGGATGGTGTTGATGTGGTTGAGAAAAGAGTTGTGAGCAGCACAGTAGATAATATTGCAGTAGTCGAGCTTGCCACAAATAGTGAGCCTGAAGATTTTGAGGAGGGCGTGGGGATTCGCACCCCAAGTAGTGTGGAGAGGAGGCAGAGAAAACTGAGGGAGCTGTTGCATTTCTGTTTCAGGTTGATGATGTGTTGCTTGTAGGAGAGCTTGGGGTCCAGGGTTAAACCCAGGAACTTAGTGTGGTCAACTTTAGGGATGCATTTGCCATGGAGCAAGAGGTTCGAGTTGGGGTGGAGATTGTTCAAATGACAGAAGTGCATGCAGACTGCTTGTCTTTGAAAAATTTAAAACCGCTATTGTTGCACCAATCTTGCAGCCAGTTAAGGCTAAGTTGAAAGCTATTTTCACCAAAAGAAAAGCTAGGGAGGAGTAGAAGATGGTAAACTCATCCACGTTTAATGTTGGGGCCAAGGTTGTCTCACGATGTTGTTAATGCTTAGGTTGAAGAGAGTAGGGAGTGGATGTTGGCTTGGGGAATGCCCTCTTTTTGGTGGTAGAGGTTGAGAGGGTGCATGTGGCCATTACGAACTTGGAACTGCCTGGATGAGAGGAAGTTTCAATAAAGATGGGGAGGTGGCTTCTGAGGCCGATGGTATGAAGCTTGTGGGTAGAAAGGAGAGATAATAGTCACAACCACAGAGGTCATTAGTGACCTTCCAGCTAAAATCAAGGGAGGAGGTTGGGGGAACAGATACACAGGTCAATACAGGTAAGGGAGCCTGTGGCAGGGTGAAGGAAGGTAGTTTTGAGCAAGGAGAGGCTGTGCTGACAAAGAGTGTTTTCAACAAGATTGCCTCTAAGGGTGGTAATGGAGCCCCACAGGGGGTTGTGGGAGTTGAAGTCACCAAGAATGATGAAAGGGGAGGGGAGGTGAGAGATGAGGTTGTTAAGGCTGGTTGGCTGAACATTAACATTAAGGGGAGATAGATATTGCAAAAAGTGAAGGTTTTGTAGAGGGATATAAAGACACAGATGGCCTGAAGGTTGGTGTTCATATGAAAAGGGCTGTGTGGGATACCATGTCTAATAAGAATATAGACGCCCCCACAGGCCCTGTCGGCGTCCTCTTAGTGTTTATGGTAGGAAGAGAAATTATTGAAAAAGAAGACGACCAAGTTGAAGGTGGTGACTAGAAAGTCAATTTCTTACGAATTGGCCTTAAGGCCCCTGATGTTCCATTGTATATTGTTGTGCGTGTTATTGTAATTGTTTCTGTTGTATGCCATAAGGAGGCAGGGGATTATCTGGTGGAAGATCTGTTGTGTCTAAGTTGGCATGTTTTTTCTTTGGATTTGTCCCTGTTTCTTTGGGAGTGGTTGTTTTTGAGTATGTTCGGTTGGTTCGGTAATTGAACAATTCATGTTCTCTTCAGTGTCATACATGTGGGTTTGGATGGTGGGCTGTTTGGTAATATTTTGTTTGTTGGTTTCTTGTTTGTTATTTTGTTGTTTGTTGGCCAGGTTGGCTTGAGTTTGATGGCATTTGAGGTGTTGGGGAGGGACGTCAGGGTCTTAGAAAAGGAAGGAAGGTTGGGAGAGAGGTGGATTATCAAAATATTAATTCAATATTTATTGCCTCCCAACTGACAGTTTACCCCACATTGCACAGAAAAAGAACCACTTGAATGCATGACAGACTGACAGCCAAGACTTATTTAAAGCTGGAATGATAATTCAACTGGGCCTGGAGTTTCATGTTACACAAGTGAATTATAAACGTTTCAGAGTTAAACATTCCTACCAGGGGTGTAACAACATGGTGGGTAAGGAGCAGGGACATTGCTATAGGTTTTTTGCGGGTGCCTCAAACCCCCTTAAAAAAATGGGACGCCAGTGGAAAATAAACATGGCAGTTGGAAATTCAATCGTACTTCTTTGGGCACCCTCATAAGTCCACCCTCATAAGTCCACCCAGTGTTGCCTCTATGCCCCCCCCCCCACCTTATTCAGAAGACCCTGAGCCCAATCAGAATACCTTAGCGACGTCTTTGGTAAGGAGACACAAGTGACTTGGGGGTAAAAGTGTCAGCATATCAGGTTTGTGCTTCTATTCCACGGGGTGTCTGACCAATGAGGTACCACTTTTGATGGGTAAGCCTCCATACTAGACAAGTGTGATTAATGTGTTTTGTATACATCTCAACATAAATATGTGAGGCCCAAGCAATGTCATACTGTAAATACTTGACAAAGGACCCGAACAATTTCCCCCATGGACGATAGCTACGCCCACTGATTACTCCAATTAAATAGTGGCGTAGCCAGCATTTAAAATGTGAGGGGTCCTAGCCCCTCCAAGATGAAGTGTTTACATTTAGCCCAATTCTCAGGGCAATTTTGAAAAGCAAAAAATATATCAACAACAAAGATTATCACAATTTTTGAAGATTTGTTGTGAAAAGTGGGGTTCCTTAACCCTCCTCTAGATTCACCCGTGGCTATTCCACTGACTACATATGTTGAAGTCCCATGCTATGTATATGAGAATGGATGCAATTAACACTTTTCAACTTATCTTGGGAGGTGCTTCTTCACATTAGTGTGTTCTAAATAATTAATAGGGGGAGGGGTTCATTAAACAGTACTGGACCTATGGTGGTACATGGTCAAAAATTTATTTGGGTCCCAGAGCCCCTCCCACTAAATGTCAGAAAATTGTGTTCGATTGTTGGTTGATAGAAATAAAAAATACAGAAGAAAAACAACCCATGTGGATCTGTTCACAACTGGTTATCAAAGGCCGTGGCCGTCTTGATATAATGTCCAGCACTGGATGCTTTTGGGACGTTAAACCTTGCTATGCAATGCTATGCTGTGCTATGTCCAACTTTTGCCAGAAAATACCAAAAAAAGTAATACATATACACAATTTATTTTCCTGGCAAAATATGAATGGCTGTTTGGGCCCCAGAGCCCCCTCCCACTAAATGTCAGAAAATTGTGTTCGATTGTTGGTTGATAGGAATAAAAACAAAATAGAGAAAAAAAAAAAAAACATGTGGGTCTGCAAACCAGTGAGTTCACAACTGGTTATCAAAGGCCGTGGCCGTCTTGATATAATGTCCAGCACTGGATGCTTTTGGGACGTTAAACCTTGCTATGCTATGTCCAACTTTTGCCAGAAAATACAACAACAAAAAACCCAGAATGACCACATTGTAATAAATGTTACCTCATATTAAATGAGGTAAATTGGGACCATTAAATGGGGTCTACTTCTTTATCTAAACTTGACAGTTATCTAAAATCGGGAGATATCTAGCTTTTAAAACGCTAAATGATGGGTACACATCTCAAAATTTGGGTATGAATTTACTATTATAAATCACAAAATAAACTTTCTCTTGATATACAATTGAATCTAGAGCTGTGACCGTTTAGCGTGTACTCGCTACACGCTCGCAAATCTTGTAAACGTTTACTAAATACTTCATTGCGAGTAATCGTTTTTCATACATTATAGGCCTAGTGTCTTGCCATTGAAAATCAATATTCATGATTCAAATCACACACACATTCGGCTGACAAAATTCCAATCAATGATTTTTTACAAACTCTAAACACGATTAGCATAGTCTTTTTTTTTTTTAAATGTGCGAATCACAAATGCGCAGTAATCACCAATGAATGGGGATATTATGCACTTTGATTTCTTGAAATCTGAGTAATTTAACTTGTAAAATGCACGCGAATGTGCAGCAGTAAACAGTGAAACTAACAACAGGCCTAACGTTAGGCCATAAGGCTTTAAATCCCACGCAATCAAGGCCCGTTTATCGACCAAAAACACTTGAATCGTGACAATCAGTACATTTACATGTAAATATTGCCTGATGAGTCAAATAAATTTTGCACAAAAGAAAAATATTGCATAATAAATAAACAGAAAAAGGTTTTAACAAAGCTGAAATTCTGCATGCTTCGCAAAGATGGCGCCATTTTTCGAGAGGACTGATATTTCAGAACTTCCTGGTGGTGGCGTAGTTTTGAAATGTTTTGGCGAGGTTTATCATATGCCTCAATATGCAAGATTTTCACAGAACTTTGAAAGCCGTAGCGAATAGGACAAACAAGTTCTGCGATGTTGAGTTTAAATGACATTGAAAGGAAGTTATCTGTTCTATCTAAACTGAATTTCCATGCATATTTTCCATAAAAATGATGATTTATACTGTAAAAGTAAACTTTTTACGATTTGGAAAGCAAAACTCAGCGTCTATTTGGGCAATGCAGTTAGTACTTTTGCCATACTAGTTGTGCGATTTTTTTACTTCGCCCCGTAGTTTTGGAACAATTTTGGTGTATTTCCGAAAATTACGGTACTAAACTCGTGTACACGATACACGCTCGCTTTTTTTGGCGTGTACACGTTTACTAAAATCCCTAAACGTTCACAGCTCTAATTGAATCTAAGCATATTTTGTAAACCTCAAGCATTTAATTACCCCTCCACTTGCATCAGTTGTTTGTGAGAGGCAGGAGCCCTATAAATCGTCTACTGCTGTTGTACATCCATTTTACGGACATACATTCAATGCGCATGTGTTATAATCATGGCGTCCGATTTAAGTCGACAGCTGGTCTATAATCAAATTGGGTAAAACTTTTCTCAGGCTCTTGGTTTGTGATTTGTCCTAAGATGAATTTGAAATTATTATTTTCATAGCTTAAACAACATTTGGTTTTGATTCATGAACTGGTGAGTTGTTTTTCATGATTTTCATCCTTTTTGTATCGGTCGTTTGTCAATTTTATCACGTTTTTAGCTTATAGGCTGTTGTGCGAAAAGTAGTTCTCACATTGTGACATTAAACACTGATGTTAATTCTTATAAGTTGTATCTTTTATCGTGTATCCATACGATAAAAATGTGTTTAGCGGTTTTATCGCAAATTGCTCTGATATAGAACAGAAATTAAATGGAAATTCATCACTCAAATTCTAATTGATTGTCACGTGATTTTGATTGCAGTTTTCAGGTCAATCAAGGTCATGTTTCCAACTGTGTAAGACCCCTCTCACAAAAAGAAATTAAATTAGAAATATGACGATCACAAAATCACCCCGTAAATTACCTTTCAAATTATAGCATTAATCAGTCTTTATAAAACACTTTCTTCTACGCAAAATGTGCTCTTCGCTGTTTCCAATGATATGTATCAATGATGATAAATCAGTATTTACATTGATTATACCTCTTTATTCTTTTTACATATACTTCTTTAACTGTTTAAGTCATAGTAGAATCAAGGAAAAAAAAAACGTTTTTTTTATTTAGCTGACTCCTGATGAATTGACAAGTGCTTCAATGCAAAGAAAGTTTTGGGTATAGTGTCATAAATCAGACACGTGTGAGGGACTCTTGCTCATTATACAATTTTACAGCATACATGAGCCTGAATAGACTAGTTAATTAAAGGAGCAGGTGTAAAATTTTAGGGTACAACTTGAGGTTTAAATAAAAATTGTAATATTGTAAACAATAAATTTGCTCCAAAAAAATTACTCTTACATGGCCTTTTTATCTAAATATCTTCTACTTGTTCTGGTTACTTGTACAAAAGTGACTCCCATTCAGCCATTTCATTCTCACATGTTTTTCCGATTTGGTTTGATCCTGGGTTGATTGAAGTTTCTTCACACATAAGAAATTGATTTTAAAGGAAATAAATCCTGCCCATTTGCCTTCTCCAATAAGCAAATGAATTAGAAATCCTTCAGAAATATTAATTTTTCTGTTGAAACTTATCACTATTTATGAATTATTTTTACATCTTGCTTCTCCATATTTTCTGGTTAAAGATGTACTTTTTTAACCCCTCCCCTTTTCTTCATACACTATCAATCTTTAATTAAAAAAATACTAATAAAAAAGGAAGATGGAATATTAGAAGAGCTTATGAAATTAACTATATTCAAAAAATGATGTGAAAGTCGAAAATCAATGTTTGGGTGGATGCTTCAGCCTTGTTTTATATCCACCAGTCTATGTACTCAGTTTGAATTTTTTACATCGGCCCCTACCCTCAATTAAACTTCACATTCTGAAATTGCAATTATACAGAAGTTATATGTTTTCACATTGTTTTTTTTGTTTTTTGTTCCTTTCTTCACTTGATCGAGTTGAACTTTTGAATTACTTTACCAATTTTTAATCTTTTACGTTTAAATTTTTAAATATACTGAAAAATCGGTTGTTGAAGTTTCAAAGTTTGTTTCTTCTTACATTATTTGCTTCAATCTTTAACTTATAAAAATCAAAGATTGAAGAAATTGCTTTGTTTTGTTAGACTTTCCTCTTATTGAATTTTTGGATGTTTGAATCTTTTAAATTGAATGAATTGTTTTCAATTCTGTTCCTTAATTTAATTTCTTTTAATTCCAAGCAGAAATCTGCTTGTTTTGTTTTTATTTTCATCATAATCATCTTATCATGCATGTTATATTAAATTTCGATTTGTTTTTCAATGTGTGTTTTCTATAATGGAACCAAATCTATAGGATTTCATTCACACAGACATTCAATATTGTGGAGCTTTGTTTGTTTTGCGGTTTATATCCTACCTCCAAATGCCATGCAATATATGTTTTGAGAAAATTATTTTCTTTTGCATGTCAACTTAAGAGAACTTTTTAGGTGTGCAGGTCTAGTTTAGAAAATTGGGGAAGGGCGAAACTTTGGATTCCTGGAAATTCTCAATCAAAAACTGATCGAGGCCTGGTGGCCGTAGGGGAAGGGGAGGGGGAGGGGGGATTTGTCGAGGAAGAGAATGCAAGAATGCATCTTTTAATTTGTTTTCACTCCCAAGGGTGTTGTCCCAATAAGAATTACCATGGACTTTGTATATCCATGTACAAGAAATGTGAATTTTCCAACAACTGACTGGATGTAATATGTTAATTATGCCAAAATGGCAATAGCCTTAATCAGTTAATTCGATCACAATTTACCTTAGACTTTGGTGAAAATGAATTGTATACAAGCAAAATAAAGTATTCTTCCTGGATGGTGGGAGCACCAGGACAAAATCCCAGGAAGCAATATACGATTTTATCAATTTGAGAGCCAAATAAGGGCTTAGATTCAGTCAATTTTTTTTTTTAAATCATTTTTATAAATATGTAATACCTTTAGTTTGATGAAATTTCCCAAACTCGAATAACTATGTTATGAAAATGAACAAAATGAGCATCAATTTTTTTTTTTTGCCCTGGAGGGCCTACGTTACATACAATCATTTGAGAGTCAAATAAAAGCTCAAGATTCAATTGAAAAGTTCACTAGTAAATTTGAATGAAATGTAAATGTAATGTGTGTGTGTGTGGGAGGGGGGGGGGGGTGATCATTCCCTTGCCCCTGTGATTTGCGCCTATGAGAACTTGAGTGCTCAGGTCCTTTCCCCACTGGTATTGGCAAGAGCAGGATGTTCCTACCGAAAGTTAGGTGGGTATGGGATGAGTTAGTTAAGTCAGAAACTCAAATACAAGATACCCCTACTGTATTTCCACTAATATTCTTCCAGAAATATTCACTCTACACAGATATATACAGCAAATATTGGTAACAATTGCCGTAGCTCACCCAATCATAATCGGGTTACAAAAACTTAGATTTGGTTTGCCAACAAAAGCTTGTAACACATATAAGGTCGAGGGAGGCGGGGCTTGGTATTCTCTATGTATTGTATGCTAACAAAAATCTGGGCCAAGTCGAAGTTTTCTCAGATAATGAGTAACACTGATAACATTATTGTTTGATATGATTTAGTCCCACAAGATTTATACCAAAGCAGTTTTTTTCAAAAAGGAATGAGGTTTATATATATTGCCATTTAATAATAACAAATCTCAACGTTTTGGGAACAAATGCAATCAAAACGATGATAATTCTGACTGTTTTCAGTCATAAAATGCATACTATTTCTACCACCTGAACACATTGACGCTAGCACATCATTGATGGAATCCCAGGGTATCAAGTACACAAGGGATGTATCATTTTGTGTATGAATTTAAGTTTTAGGTGGGAGCTGGTTTTATATTATGCAATACAGGTTAGTATACTAATTACTACGTGGCGATACAGCAATGCGTACTGCGGTGCTAACATTGCTCATTAAACATGTAAGTCCGTTTGAGATTGCCAATATTTGAACGCTAGAAGCAAGTATTCATTATCAAATGATTCTTATTCTCTATGAGTATATCAAGAAAACAAAATTTAATAATCAATGCTGATTAAAATCGCTTTAGATTATAATAACTTACTCTCAGCAGAGTTGACTAAAGAGGTTCAATGTTATCATCACCCTGCGTCCCAAAGCTATTATGAAAGTATATGAATATTTGACCATTTCTAATATTGCAGTGCCTGGATTGGTTTCATTATGCGTTTGCATGGACATGGGGAATTTCCATTACCTCATGGGGAAATGCCTAATATTTTAAAAAGATGTTTGGTGTGAAGTCAATTAACAGAGGACGGGGAGGGGGAAAGGTAATATCCAAAAGATGTATAAAGGGGTTGGTAAATGTCAGTTTCAGGGGAGGGGATATATCTTAATAAATTTCCTTAACACAGGATTGCAGAAAGGTATTGGGGGAGTGTTAACTCTACTTTTTCTGTATCGTGGGAATGCTTATATTTTCATTCAAAAGAGATGTTTGATGCATGTTTGGTGTGAAGTCAATTAATAAGGAGGGGGTAATGTCCAAAAGATGTATAAAGCCTGGGGTTAGTAAATGTCAGTATCGGGAAAGGATATCCCTTAATAAATTTCCTCAACACGGAAATGCAGAGGGGGGGGGGGGAGGGACTGGTGTAACTCCACTTTTTTCTGTATCGCGGGGAATGCTTAATATTTTCATTCAAAAGACATGTTTGATGTAAAGTCAATTAATATGGGGTGCAGTTTCCCTCAGTTTCCCCCCCCTTCTTTCCAGAATTCACTTCAAACACAAACATATTTCACTTCAAAATGTGCAATAGCACAAATAGGTAAGAATTAGAAAGTATCATTAGCACTCCCCTTCCTTTGTTCCCCATTCATTCTCTTTTCTGCATGAGATGACTCAAATAAACATTCAGTTTTAATACTTATTTGCCAAGACTTACCTGAACCCCTCCTCCATACTTATCGGCATAGGCTCCCCAGTAAAAGAGTCTTTGGATGGATAGATCAACCTCTTTGTAGCACTCCTTCATGTCTTGACCTGTCAGACAATGCAAAACCTGAAAAAGAAAAACAACAAATTAAATCCCAGATTTATCTGTACTTCAGTGATGGAAATGAGAGAGGGAAAGAGGGAGGTCAAGAGTAGTGTTTTGCTTGAATATTATCAAATAAGATTTGCAAAAGGGGGCAAGGCAGACTCCAAAATAAAATGTATATGGTATATCAATATTCACTTATTTGATTTCCACAGTACAATAAATGCTTTTACTGACAATATGTCTGGCTGGAATAAACTTGAGGTATTTAGCATCTGTAAAGTGCATGTCTTTCACACAGAGGCTTGCCAGAACCTCAATTCATAAAAAAGAACTTGGCTAAAATATGGCATCTTTGTACTTTATCATGATTGACGATTGTAAGTATCATATCCACTGCCAATACATTCCAACATTCATGAACAAGGGCGATCACAAACTCAAAGCAACAAGTGTTAATAACACAATACAATGGTTATTTTACAAATAAATCATATGAGTGAGCATTTGCTACCGGTGCGTGTGTGAGGTGAGGGGCCCAACAATAATCTGCTTTTTAGCCAAGTGGTCCTTGATGCTATCATTTCATTTGAATCAGTGTAATATGCAGCGCTTGCATGAGATATCGTATTCCAGCTCTAGATATGGCAGACAGCTCCAGAAAGCTTTATTTCCTATTACAATAATAATTTCCTAATAAAAGTCTTGAGTAGAAAATAAAGAGGCATGCCCATGCATACATCACAAATTTGCATATAAACACCTTAAAAAGCTTTAAAATGGTCAATTTGTAACCAAGTTTGATTGGAATTTGTGTTATATCCATCTGTCCATGGTTTTTGCTAAATTTCTCATCAATTCAGTTATCGGTGCCTCTACATGTCTATAATGAAGAGTAACATCAAACCTATTCACTGGTTACTCAAGTCCTTACCTCAGCAACTTCTCTTCTTCTCTCCTCCAGGTTTTCAGCCATGTAATACACAATCTGAGCACGATTGTGTGCTGCCCTCTTTCCCCACCTGAATACACAAATTTACAAAATAAGTTTTCAATTACATGCAAACTGCAAAATGACTGTAAGGACAGCTTATTCGTGTATATAACAGACTGTACACACTTTTGAAGATAAAAATGTTTGTTTTTCTATGAATAAAGAATTGGTATACAAACAATTCCAACTATGACGATTGATTGTGAATGAACTGTTCAGCTCAGGTCAAAAAAGTTGTGACCTTTTGGCAATAACAGTCTGAGTATCACTGCTCCATTGGATAGAGTTCATTAAAACCTTGTCAAAGGTCTCAAACAGGATGAAACGGTTTGTAAATTCACTTGAAGAAGATAATTTATGATCAGCTTGCACGGTTTTGCCCAACGTGAAACCAGTCGTCGGTTTAAACCAATTTCAACCAGAAAACCACTTTTTTACCCGTAATGTAAACAAGTTTTGAACCTCAAATGCATTACAGTAACTATAACTGCAGTGTACTGCACTGATGTATGATAGCTGCTAACGATGTTTGTAACACAGTACTTTTTTGTTAATAATGTTGAAAATAATATCAGAGGCATTGATAAATAAAATGTATTAATAAACTTAATGTTGTTGGCATGTAATGTTGTTTGCATTTTATATACCCCATTTGCCCCTCAAATGATGCTGATTTTACCCCTTTGTCAGTCCATGGAGATACTATTTGGGAAGGAGAAACAATGCTCATATACCGCCCATTGTCAAATAAAAACACTGGCCACACTCTCCTTTTTAATCCTTTACTTTTTAACCCCCTCAGGGCATAATAGCATAATCCCAACCGGAACCCTGTTGACTGTACTGCTCTCACAAACCATGATCTTTTCCACTTACTGCAGGCATTGTAAATCTGATTGCTGTTACCCAGAAATTAGCAAACTGAATTTTGTTTGCTAAAAACTCTAAAGATCTGAAGAAGTGCCATATTCTGACCAAAAAATCATGGATCTTACGACCAATAATGTAAGTTACCCTATATACCAGTCCTGCGAAAAAGCAGGTCTCCATGATAAAGATGCCATACATAGAAATCCTATTCGCTTCACCAAGTCCCAGCGAGCTTGGACATAAGTGCAAGACTGTAACTCTGTGCCCTTTAGTTATCGATTGCTTAAAATCGAATGGAATTCTGAAGTCCCGGGGTAGCCGTGGCCGTGCTTCTCGGGAGCTCAGAACTGCAAAATGGAAATCACTCTGGGATTATAATAATATAGTTCATCACGGGGTTCTCAGATATCTTCCTGTTGCAGCTAAATTAAACAATGAGAAACATTGCAAATTTGGTTTGATTAACGCCAGGTCTTTACGCAACAAAACTGAACTGTTTTTACATTATGTAGTCACAGAGGAGTTGGATTTTTGTCTAGTTACTGAATCCTGGATTAAGATATCGACACAGTAGATTTGGCCGCACTAAGGCCAAATGGCTTCAATTTTATTAACGTCGAACGCAAAACTCGTGTCGGTGGTGGAATTGGTCTGTTCTTTAAAAATAATTTATCCGTCAGTTTAACAGACCATGGTGAATACACTTCATTTGAATATGCGCTTTTTGCTGTCAAAATTAATTCATTTACATTTGACCTGGTCGCTGAATATCGTCCCCCATATTCAGCCCGCCATCCAGTAACATTGCCTACATTTATAAGCGAATTTGCAGATTTTGCCAGTGATATATCTTTATCAGCTAACAGACCTATATTCATGGGAGATTTTAATATTTACATGAACAAGTTTTCAGACAATAATGTACAAGAATTCATCACCGTTCTCAATTCCTTGTCATTAGATCAGCTGGTATCAGAACCAACGCATATATCCGGAAATATTCTTGACCTAATCTTGGCTTGTGATGGATGTGATATCATGGTTACCAACATAACAAGTGGACTACTCCTTTCGGATCATATATTTATCATTGCCAACATTTTCACTTCTCGCCCCGCAGCTGAAAGGAAGCTGGTTCAATATCGCAAGCTTAAGAGCATTAATCATGAGAGTTTTAGGGCTGATGTAAACAATGAACTTCAGCAAATCTTGAATCTTGATAATCTGGACGATCTGGTGAACGAATACAATACTCGATTACACAAAGTCTTAGATCTCCATGCACCTATCATTTCAAAGATTGTTACTTCCCGACCCCTCGTACCTTGGTTTGACAGCAAAGCGTCTGAACTAAAGACTGCCACACGAAACCCGGAACGTCGCTGGATTAACCATCCCACAGCTGAAAACTCAAATTCTATTTCGTTCTCTACGCAACTATTACAAGCGACATCTAGAGTCACGTAAGAGTGACTATATAAGAGACAAAATAGAGTCATGCGGAAATGATTCCCGTCAACTCTTTTGCACAATTGCGAACATTACAGGGTCATCAAAACACAACCCCATGCCAGAAAGAATGTCGGACGATCAGTTAGCTGATGACTTTGCCCAATACTTTAATGAAAAAGTTGATCATCTGCGAACGGATCTTGAAAGCAACCCGATGTATGATCCGCTTGATTTGGATATCTCGCCTTTCAATTTTATGCCATTGTTAGATATTCCAGCCGTGGTTGATCTTATCAAAAAGGCAAAGCCTACAACTTGTGACCTTGATCCACTACCATCGTCATTATTGAAGATGCACTGTAATATCTTTGTCCCAGCTATTCGCAAGATTATCAACACTTCTCTGACATCTGGTGAGTTCCACACTTCTTGAAAACATGCAATTGTTAAGCCCCTGCTAAAAAAATCAAATCTTGAACATATTAAAAAGAATTACTGCCCAGTGAGTAACCTCTCATTTGCCTCTAAACTTGTAGAGAAAGCCTTTCTCAGGAGTTTTTTCCAACATATCGACAACTATCACCTTCTCCCAACATATCAAAGCGCTTATCGTCCTCACTACAGTACAGAGACTCTTTTGGTAGCATTATTTGATGCTATATTGAACAACATGGAACAAAAGCTGCTGACGCCCCTTGTTGCAATGGACCTCAGCGCAGCGTTCGACACGGTCAATTACCAGCTCTTACTAGATATACTTCAGAAGCGTTTCGGCGTTCGTGAAACGGCCCATAAATGGCTATCATCTTACCTATCTGACAGGCAGTTTTCAGTATGTGTGAGAAAAGAGTATTCTGAAGCTGTAGACATTGATTTCTCTGTTCCTCAAGGTAGCATAAATGGTCCGGTTCTCTTTACTTGTTATACCAGTACATTAGATGAATGTGTAACAAATGATCAAACAATCATTGGCTATGCTGATGATCATAGCATCTACACCTCTTTTAAGCCAGGTGATAACGACTCCGAGGCCATGGCAATGAAAGGTCTGGAATCTACCCATGGTAGATGTGCGGAATTGGATGCACGCTAATCCTCTCAAAATAAACGATAAAAAATCCGAATTTATTGTTTTAGGAAGTACTCAACAGCTAGTTAAGTGTGACACATCCTCACTGTCCATTGGTGGTGTAACCGTAGAAAGGGCTAAAACTGTAAAATTACTAGGTGTAACTGTAGATGCGAATCTAAACCTCAAGCATCACATCTCACAAAAAGCTAAAGCAGCATCCTTTGCTTTGCACAAACTAAAAAGATACGTCGTTTACCTAGATAAGGCTACCTCACTGAAATTGGCAAATTCCTCATTTTTTCACATATGGATTATTGTAATAGTTTATTTGTCAACCTACCCTCTTCCTAATTGCAACCTCTTCAAAGAGTACAAAACCTCACAGCTAAAGTAATTCTAAAGAAATCCAAATTCCATAGTTTAACAGAATGTTTACACAGTCTACATATACTTCCTGTTCAGGCCCGTGCTAAGTACAAAATTCTCCTTCTTGTCTACAAGTGTCTCAACAACTTAGCCCCTTCATATCTGTCTGACTTACTCCATGTTAAAACATCCTCCTATGCCACTAGGTCTTCTGCCGCTTCATTCTTAATGTTCCTTTACCCAAAAAGAAATTGTTTGCTGACCGCTCGTTTAGTATTGCTGGACCCACACTCTGGAATGGCCTCCTATTAATAGTAGAAATACCGCCACCCTCCCATTGTTTAAGAAGGCTTTGAAAACTTATTTATTTACTCAGTATTTTTCAGAATTATATTTTTACTCGTAGTTCACATATCTTTTATGTTTATTTATGATTCTTTGTAGCACTTAAGTTGTTTATTTATATTATAGTTATTTTTGTAAAGCGCCATTGAGTGCATCGTTTTGCAGTAATGTGCGCTATATAAGTTTTCTTACCATAACCATAACCATAACTGAATCAAAGTTTGGGGCAGGCCTCGGAACATCTAAATGTCAACGTATTGGTAAATGCTTGATTGCGGATTTGAGGTTTGTTTGCCCCAGATAGTTACTGCGTTGCTATGGTGGGCGTGGCCTGTTTGGAAACCTGGAAAGTTTAATTAATGCTAGAGATGCCATCGAACTCGATGTGCAGTTACTGTCAATACTTCTAAAATATTAATCAAGAAAACCGTGTATTAATTAGATATTCCTATCTCAAGTAATGTTTTTTTAAAGATGAAATAGTGACCGAAATTCTGTCGCCATTTTGGACGAAAATATCATGAAAATAACAAGGTGCTTAGTATTTAGGACAAGCTGAACTTAAGTTTATCTTTAAAAATAAACCATATTTTCACCATTACAGATATAAATATTGATGAAAAAAGGCGATTTACTGAAGTAGGCCTATTAGTTTAGGGAGTAAGCCTAGGCCTTAATGAGTATTTCTGTTTATATATATTATTATTTTCTCTAGCCCTGAGGCTGTACGCTGTAGGCCTACTTAGGTCTAAACGTTACTTATTCTCTGAGGTTGGACCTTCGGGAATGTTGTGGTGCACTGTTAATGACGCAACAATGCTTTTTTGACGATCTCAAACTTCTGTCAAAGGGTAAAACAAACAGTCAGTTATCATTGCAGTCAATGGAGAAACCCTATTTTTTGTCATTTTTCAACAAAAACTAAACTGAATTTATTTTGTCTTCAAATATGTTGTGTATTAGATAATAGTTTCAACATAGGGCCCACAATATATGAGTACCATTAATATTCACTGACTAGCTGAGGTGACACAAGTATTCATTAAAATATCCCATCGACTGTAATGATAGTTTCCCCTCCCTACTTGGCAAACCGTGCTGAGCTCATACACACATACATCGACATTGACCTCGAGAATTAGGTCTAACAATTAGCATAAAGTTTAGCCTGGGCTTTATTTTCATTTTTTTTCCCCATAGGCCTAATGTTATAACCATAAGCCTAACATTATAACCAAAGTTATATTTTTGAGGATTGGTTTAGCTTTTTTATAATCAGGACTTTAATGCCAAAATATATGATCGTAGGCCTATGCCATGATATACACCTAGTGGGGTAAAGGGCTGGTGTTATATTGTGATATAATTTTTTATTTACGATCTGTGGCAATTAAATATCAAGATTTAAATTTGAACAATAGCTTTTGATCAACTACGCTGATGACAACCCAAGCATTCATAATATTCATGTTACAATTGCAGAATATAACTCCTGGTTATTCAAGTATTCAGGCATTAACAAAATGCCTAATTTACACACATTAACTAACCATTAAGGGTTTCTGGTTTGGGCAGTTATTTCCTCTTAATCCAAGCAAATATTTTGAAAACTTTGGGATATTTTTAATATTCTTTGTAATATTAGGTCAAACAATGGAGATACTATTTAGGATCCATACCCCACAGCGAAATAAGAATAATCTTGCCCAAAGTTGGCTGTTTTAATCTTAATATGAATGGAGAGTAGGCCTAGGGTTTGTTTTTACCAACAGCTCAATTGTGCAGGCATTGTGACGTCAAACCATGGAGATACTATTGGTCAAACCATGGAGATACTATTGGTCAAACCATGGAGATACTATTAATCAAACCATGGAGATACTATTGGTCAAACCAAGGAGATACTATTGGTCAAACCATGGAGATACTATTGGTCAAACCATGGAGATACTATTGGTCAACCCATAATGATACTATTTGAAAAATACTTAAATAGCAGAGACATTTCCCAAATTAACACATCCAGCCCAGCACCAATTGATATTTTAAACATAAAAACACTCTTTCAGTGGCACAGCCAAGCAAGGTCCCCCCCACACCTCTACTTTTTAAAGGAAATTTGAAAAATGGGGAAAGCTTGCTTTTTATATTTTTGCTTTTGAAAAACAAAAATGCCCTCAGAAGTGGGCAAAATTTGAACACTTTGTTTGTTATGGGAGGGTCTAGGACCTTTTGGATCCCTCCTTTTTTTGTAATGTTGGCTACGCCACTGCTCTCTTTTATCAGTTAATAATTTGTAACCTATGGTTTTTAGAAAATCAAATCAAATAAAAATATTATGGAGATCCTATAGTATCTCCATGAACAAAAACATGTTTAATTTGAGATTATTAACAGAAATATTTGACAAGGTTTTTAAAGTTTTGCTTTGCTTCTATTCCAACATGTATTGATTTTACAGGAAATTATAGTTATCTTGTCTAATTTTGTAGAAAGCATGAAAAAATAAGCAAATTTATACAAACTTGCTGTTTCCTGTTGTTACAGCAATTCAATATAGGCAATTTTTATATCTTAACCATTTCCAAATTGATTATAATTTTCTAAAACTCAATTCTTAATATATTTTTTTTCTTTAGATGGAGTTGCATGAAATGGTTTTGCAGTCCTTGTGCAAGTTATGCGGCACTAAAAGATGTGAAGATGAGCATCTAGAGAATAAAAGTTGACATCAAAAAGAACATGCTTGATGCATCACACAAATGTTGGTGAGAATATTGAAGGAAAACATCCCAAAACAGTTTGTTATGCCTGCAGAATGAAACTTGTAAGGTGGAGAACTCGCAAAAGCAAAACAAAAAGAAAAGAAGATGTGAACATTGATTGTTTTTAATTTGAAGTGCACGGGGAAGTATGCAAAGTTTGTGCTACAATGGAATTGCAAAAAGAGGATTTAGTGACACTTTGCAGGCAAAAGAGTTTTTTGTCATGGCTAGATGGGGATGTATGTGTTGCTTATCTTGTTGATAAAACTGCCACAATTGTAGTGAAGCGTATTTTGTTGCATGGCAAGGGCTGGAAGGTTTTCATTTTGGGACAAGAGATTGCGATTGACATGGAAAGAACAGATTCCAATGTTCCTGCACTTTTGGACCTTGTGTTTAAAAACAAATTTTGTTGAGGGAATACAGGTATGACAGCTATTGTTGAAGCGGAAGGTCCAGCATGGAAAGGAGAAGTGGTTGCAACTGCATGTGGACAGTTATGTATATGACAATGATTCTGACAGAGTTTCCAATGGAAGTACAATCGGATATAAGCACTGCCAAATACTTCTAAGTTGGGAGTAGTTGTGACATTTATAAACAATACAGGTGTAACCTGTATGCCATTAACTGCATTGCAGAGAAAAGCGGAAACCCCTGGGGCTGCAAAGTTCACCAGGACAATTTATTGACTAGTGAACAATTGAAAGCAAAGATTGAACATTTGGCTCGTGAGAAGAGATCATATGTACAAAAAGAACAGGATTTTTAAGGGATACTGTCAGGAAGTTAATAGAGGTGGATAATAGAGGTGGAAGGTTTTGTTTAACAAAATGAGGACTGCGCAACTAAAGTTGAATTATGTGGCCAGTTGCAACCATTCACTGAAGGAGCTTCTTCCGCCAGACATGCCTGCAAGGCTCCTTTGGGAACAGCAAAAGAGACTCCATCTGTTAAAGATAAGCGGCAGATGAGATGGTTTCCGGCCATCATAAGGTTGGCAGTGGCCCTGAGAAGCAAGTCGGCAGCAGCTTACGAGCTTTTAAGAAGTAGTGGATTCATGGTTTTGCCTCACACAAACACTCTCTACACGTACACTCATTTCACCAACCCACAGAGTGGAATCAACCCAAGTCTTCTCCTCAAAATGTACAATGACGATGGTGTTCAAAACATGAGTCAACACCAAAAAGTTCTTTTTCTCATGTTTGATGAAATGAAGTTAAAATCTGGGATCATCTTTTCAAAGAGTTCTGGCACATTGGTAGGGTTTACTGATGTTGGGGAATTCAGTAATGAAATGGAGAAATTTGAGAGAAAGTGCACCACAGACAAGAAGGATGACACAGGATTAGCTTCACATGTTCTTCTGTTCATGGCTCAAGGATTGACATCAAGCCAAGCATCAAGTTACCAGTTGAATATTTTCCCACTTAAAACGTCACATGGTGCCCAGCTCTACCCCATAACCATTAAATGCATCAAAGCACTCAAAATTCTTGGGATTACTGTTAGATGTCTGGTTGCAGATGGAGTTTTTGATATCATGGGACAGGATTTTGTGGAAGGGCCGAAATACTTCAAAATCAATTGCTTTGAAAGACCTGACAGCAAGCTTAATTTCATTTGTGACGTCCCTCATCATATTAAGACGACGTGGAATAATTTTGAAAATTAAAACTGGTGCAAGAAATCAAGGAATTTAGTGGTGAGTAATAGCAAATATTTTTGAGTGTGCTTTCATTATTTGCATGTGAAGCTGTAATGCAAACATTGCGATTGCTTTATTGTATGCTGCAGTATTAATGCACTCGTCAATAACGTGACTCACTTCTACACCTCGGACAAGGTGAGTCATTGCACCAAGGTGGGTGGTCAAAACATGTACATTGACGCACCCCTCAGTAACTTAGGTGACTGACATTTCTTGTGCAAATGACTTAGGGTCAGGCGATTATTTAATTGCGATGCATTGCCAATTTTCAAAGACCTGTTGTGTGTGAATATTCTATCCACAATCCCCTGGTTATGACTACTACATAACACTCTATCCCCCAGTGTAAATGAGTCAAGGCACTTAAATTCCTCTGCTGTCTT
The DNA here is from genome assembly GCA_020152595.1 of Chiridota heheva. NCBI lineage: Eukaryota > Metazoa > Echinodermata > Holothuroidea > Apodida > Chiridotidae > Chiridota > Chiridota heheva. Next base: position 68,198 of record JAIGNY010003492.1, read on the forward strand.
TTGCTTGGCAAACAAAAGAGCAGCAGCAGGCATGTGCCCTGAACAAAGGAAGGATTTATACCGATCGATCAATACCTGTTGAAGGAGTTGCCTTTGCTCCCCAATACACTTGACGTTCAGTCGTATGATGACGTACACCAATCTTGTTGAATGTAACATAAAATTGCTATGTTGTTCCCGTCGAACCAATAAAGTTTCAATGAAAAAAACAAAAACATGTCTTTGTCTTTTCTACTCAACAACAGTTTTACAGATCATTTAGAAGGAAAATATATTTATAATAAAAACTCACAATGCCTAAATGACTTGTGTCTTTTGATAAAAATGTTCTTTTTATCATAACTATTAATTCTCATCGTGGTCAGGCTTCCACAACAGTTTCCTAAGCCCGTTAATGCACTAACCAGTGACATTGGTCCCTGGGAAACATTAGGCAAACTTACAAAAGATGAGGTTTCATCTTCGATGAAAAAGTTCCCTAGCTAATAAACTACAAGATAAATATCATTAATATTCATATCAATTTGGATTCATTTATTTCAAACATGGGTATAATTTTGGTTTCACACTAAGTATATGGCAAAATCTTTTTGGCGGAATCTGTTTTTCTAATATTTGTAACTCAAAACATCAAATTTCATGAAAATCGCAAGTGTTGAGTGATCACGAGGTAGACAACAAATGTTTTGTAAAAGATTTTATTGAACTATTGTGTGGAATAATTTCCACCGTGTGTAGTACGATTTTTAGTTCTGCAAATCGAGGCTTTTCGGATGACCTTTGACTGGCCATTGGGGAAGGGGGAGACATTAAGTGAAATATGAACTATTAGCGTTCCCCTTGATGTGATATCATGTCTATTCTCTCCCTAAATCATATAAAGTTAAGCAACTAACATCAAAATCAAATGTGGAAATTTTATTTCCGGCAGACTTTCTTCAAATATTCGATGGGAAGGTGAACCAGGCGGGCGTAAGGGGAGCAAGATCCCTAATATTTTCCATTAGTATTAATGACATCCCATCCCATGTTCCACATGGCATTCCACCATATCTTCCACATGGCATCCCACCCCATGTCCCACATGACATCCCATGTCCCATGTGGCATTCCATCATATGTCCCACAGGGCATCTCATCCTATGACCCACATGGCATTCCACCCTATGTCCAACATACCATGTCCCTAATGATATCCCACCTCATGTCCCACATGACATCCCACCTCATGTCCCACATGACATCCCACCTCATGTCCCACATGACATCCTATGCCTTGTCCCACAGGGCATTCCACCATATCTCCCACAAGGCATTCCACCATACAGTGTCTCAACTGACATTCAACCATATGTCCCACATGGCATTCCGCCATATGTCCCACATGGCATCCCACACTATGACCCACGTGGATTATATCCTACATGTATGTCCGACATTAATCCAACCATATGTACCACATGGCATCCCCTCCCAATGTCCCAAATGGCATCCCTCCTGTGTCCCGCATCAGTGGCATCCCACCTGATGTCCCACATGGCATCCCACCATCCCACATGGTATCTCTCCCAATGGCATCCTACTTTGTGTCCCACATGGCCTCCTACCCTATGTCCCTATGGCCTCCTACCCTATGTCCCACATAGCCTCCTACCCTATGACACACATGACATCCTACCTTATGTCACACATGGCATCCTACCTTATGTCACACATGGCATCCCAACCTATGTCACACTCTGTGTTACTCGTGGCATCCCACCATGTCCCACATGGCATTCTACCCATGTTCCACATGGCACCCCACCCCATGTCCCACATGGCATCCCACCCCATGTCCCACATGGCATCCCACCCCATGTCCCACATGGTATCCCACCCCATGTCCCACGTGGCACCCCACCCCATGTCCAACATGACATCCCATAGGCTCCATAAGAAGTCTCATCCTAGCTATCAGTCCCTGATTGAGCATACTATGTATGAAAGTCTCAGTTCAAACAATAACTTATATGTAAATGACTTGTTGAAATGGGATGGGACGTCGTGTCCCACATGACATCCCATGTCCAACATGACATTCCTCCATCTCATGGCATATCACCCTATGTCCTGCATGGCATTCTACCATACATCCTACATGGCATTCCACCCTGTTCCACATGGCATGCCACCCCATGTCCCACATGGCATCCCATCCTATGGTTACAACAACAAGATCTCAATATGAATAGCTTAATCAATTTCTAATGCTTAACCAACATGTGATGCTAAATCACAATTTGCAATGCTTAATCACAATTTGCATAGCTAAACCACAGTTTACATGGCTAGATCACAAATGCATAGCTGGATCACAATTTGCACTATTAAATCATAATCAGCATAGCTCAATCACAATTTGTCTAGTTTAATCACACTTTGTCTAGCAAAATCACAATTTGCATAAATAAAGCACAATTTGTACTGCTAAATCTAAATTTGCATAGCTAAATAAGAATTTGCATAGCTAAATCAAAATTTACTTTATCACAAATGCATAGCTGGATCACAATTTGCAATGCTAAACCACAATTTGCACAGCTAAAGAAAAAATTGCACTTCTCAATCACAATTTGCATAGCTCAATCACAATTTACAAGGCTCAATCACAATTTGCATGGCTCAATCACAATTGCATAGATCAATCACAATTTGCATAGCTCAACCACAATTTGCATAGCTCAATCACAATTTGCATGGCTCAATCACAATTGCATAGATCAATCACAATTTGCATGGCTCAATCACAATTTGCATAGCTCAATCACAATTTGCATAGCTCAATCACAATTTGCATAGCTCAATCACAATTTGCATAGCTCAATCACAATTTGCATGGCTCAATCACAATTTGCATAGCTCAATCACAATTTGCATAACTCAATCACAATTTGTATAGCTCAATCACAATTTACATAGCTCAATCACAACTTGTCTAACAAAATCACAACTTGTCTAACAAAATTACAACTTGTATGCTAACTTACCCAGGGGCAGCCTTGTGTGCAGCCTCCACTGCATTTCTGACGTCCTTCCTATTAGCGTCAGCGACCAAAGCAACAACATTCCCTGAGTGACCAATTACAGGTCTAGAGTAGTTACCATCAGGTCTCTTTTGTGCACCCCCATAGTACAGTTTATATGTACGATCAATCCTGTAAAAGAAAGAGGAAATTTTGACATCATTCAAACATTTAAATAATCCTAGCAACAGTAACATGTACTAAAGCATCATTTAATTAATTGAGCAGTTTTTATTTTCAGAATATGAAAATCAGGAAAAAGATCACGCTACAATGACCCAGAGTGATGTCATTTTTAATACTATTTATGCCATTTTCAATTCTCTTGAATAAATGTTGAGTTTAGAAGTCACATGAATTCTACATTGGTAACTAGCAACCTAACTTGGTCACTAGCAGCCTTTCTGAAACCCCAAACCTAGCCATGACTCCACATGATTGCCATAAGTAAAAACATTTATTAAATTTTCTTGTTCTCAATGTCCTTTAAAGACATATACACAAGCGAAGACAATTAGTGTCTATATGTCAGCTAATGTGATTTGGTGATTGAGCTTTTTCCATAATATCAAAAATACACTTGACTAACAAATCGTGATAAGCTATTTTCACACATAAAGTGCAATTAAGACCAAAATAATGGCAAAGAATTTCAGAAATATTAATAATGAAAATTGAATTTTAAAAGCGAAATATTTGTGAAATTACATTATTAATCCTCAGATATTGTTTGTGATATGGTGTTATATCCCCAAATTTTGTAACAATTATAATTACATTACATTACAATGGATATATGATTTTAACCCATCTCATAACAGAGGCAATATTGGCTGATTTCTTGCAAATTCAGTACAAATAATCTATCATTTTCATTAATGTCTATTCAATGACTAAAATTAATGAGAGGAATGTAATGAATTGCAAGGATTTGGTTCCCATTTACAAATTTGCATATATCAAAAAATCCTTAAACTTTGATTAGCCATACTTTGGAAATAAATGTGCAATTTTGAATTTTTAAAGACTATGTTACTCAAAAACTTTATATCATCAGTATAACAAATGTACATTAAATGCATAAGGAAGCAAGTAATAAATGTTTGTCTGTTTGTTTGATGAGAGCTAACGGCACCACGACAACGAGGGTAAAATTGTGCCTGAGAGGTTAGATCATTCTAGAGGTAGGAAGGAAAGAAAACAGGGAGAATGAGAGAAATACAAGAACAAAAAGTCAGAAAGCTGGTAACAAGAGAGAAGGTGCATGGGTGAAAAAAAACAAAGTAGAGAGAAGGGGGTGGGAGAGGGGGACTAAATATAGTTGTAGAGGGAAGCATGATGAAGGAAGGAGATAATTTTATCCAGAGAGTTTTTCTGGAAGAACTCGGCAATTTAGTTGTGGGGAGCCAGGGAAGCTCTGGGAAGGTTGTACAGGGGGCAAGCAAGGAGAACGTGATGGACTGTGAGGGTGCAATGGCAATTGTTGCAGAGGGGTTGAGGGGAGCCAATAAGGAGGTGGGAGTGAGTGAGGTGGGTGTGACCTATTCTAAGACGGGTAATATGAACGTTGTCGACACGAGAGAGGTTGTTGATGGTGGATTTGATCGGAATGGTGGGCTGGATGACGTGGAGTTCGTTATCAATTGAGGAGTCCCATGAGGTTTGCCAGCGGTCACAAACAAGGGAATCAATAAGTGGTTTGAAGTCAAAAAGGGTTTTGGGAAAAGGTGTAGGGGGAGGTTGAGGGCAAGCTTAGCGGCTGCATCAGCTCTGTCATTGCCAGGGATGCCAACATGGCTGAATATCCAGAAGAAGAGAATATTTTTCCTGCAGAAGGTGGGCAAAAGGAGTTTCTGGATGAGGAAGTGGGATGTGAAGTTATCTTATTTAAGATTGAGTAAAGAAGTAAGAACAGCCTTGGAGCTGGAGAAGATGGCAAAGTGGCTGAGCAGAGATTACTCAATAAAGTTAAGGGCGAGGAGGATGGCCTTTGCCTTGACTGAGAAGATGGACGAGTAGTCGGGAAGTCTGCTACTGAGGGTGATGTCTTGGATGATAGCAGCAACAGCTGTCTTGTCGCCTTCTTTGGAGCCATCAGTATAGATAGAGGTGTACTTTGAGAGTTGGTCTTTTTTTTTATTTGGTTGTGGAGATTGATAAAGAGGTTAGGGTGGGTTTGGGTTTTGTGATGAGTAAAGAGGCGCAGGTGGAGAGAAGAGAGGGGGTGGCCCAAGGAGGAAAAGTGGGCCAGGAGAAGGTGCCAAGATTGGAGGGGTTGATGCCAAGATGGAGGTCTGATTTAATGCGTAAGCTGAAGGGTGGGGATAGGGTTTTAGTCCTATCAAAGAGGGTGGAGAAACTGGGGTACCTAACGAGGTTGTAAACAGGGTTCTGGGTGCTGGTGAGGACTCTAAAAGCATAGGAGAGGCTAAGCTTTCTACACCTTAGCAGAAAGGGGGGGCTTCCTTGGCTTCAAATGGAGGCTGGTGATTGGGGAGGTCCTGTAGGCACCCAGACAAAGCCCGAGGGCTTCATTTTGAAAGGTGTTGATGTGGTTGGGGTATGACTTGTGAGCGACACAGTAGACAATATTGCCATAGTCAAGCTTGGCACGAATGGTGAGCCTGAAGATTTTGAGGAGAGCATGGCGGTTCGCACCCCAAGTGGTGTTGGAGAGGAAGCAGAGAATGTTGAGGGAGCTGTTGCATTTTTGTTTGAGGTTGGTGATGTGCTACTTGTAGAGAGCTTGGGGTCTATTTAAACCCAGGAACTTTGTGTGTTCTTTACTTTAGGGATGTGATTGCCATTGAGCACGAAGTTCAGGTTGGGGTGGAGGTTGTTGAAATGACAGAAGTGCATGCAGACTGTCTTGTCATTGGAGAATTTAAAACCGTTATGGTTGCACCAGACTTGCAGCTGCTTGAGGCTGGGTTGGAGTCTATTTTCGACAAGAGGAAAGCTAGGGGAGGAGTAGAAGATGGCGAAGTCATCCACGTAGAGGGTACGTTTGATGTTGGGGCAAAGGTTGTCCACGATGTCATTAATACTTAGGTTGAAGAGAGTGGAGGAGAGGATGCTGCCCTGGGGTATGCCCTCTTTTTGGGGGTTGGGGTTGGAGAGGATGTGGTCAATACGAACTTGGAACTTCCTGGGTGAGAGGAAGTTTTGAATAAAGATGGGGCAGGTGGCCTCTCAGGCCGATGCTGTTAAGTTTGCAGATAAAGCTGTATTTCCAAGTAGTGTCGAAAGCTTTCTCTAGGTCAAAAAAGATGGCAATGAGGTGTTCCTTTTTTGCAAAGGATTCCCGGATAGCAGTGTCGAGTAATAAAAGCTCAAATGGAAACATTCCATGCTGAAGTTTTCACACTATTTAACATGAGAAACTCTACCTTTAACTTAAAAATAAGGTCTAGTCTAATGGCATTCCCCTAAAGAGAAAATGTACAACTTGTGCTATGTTACATAACTTACTGGACCTGTGTTTCTAAATGTTCAAGTTATTATTCCTTAGTCCAGTTTGAGTATATTTTAGGTCAAAAGTTTGTTTTTCTTCACTTACACCTGGCCATGGATAAACTTACATCCAACTCAAGATTACAAATGAAGATTTATGTATTGTCATGATCTTGAAGTACGAGGTGCTAAATGAACCAAATGCAATGAATACTTCAGGTCAATACTGATCATGAATATTCATGTCCAAAAGACTCTGTCGCTACCTTTGTTTGTATATGAGAGAAGTATTTGACTATTATAGGAATCCCAGAATAACAGAGGTATAGTGGATCAGTATTTAAGGAGTCAGGTACCGGGTTTGACTGCCATCACAAGTGCTGCATTGTGTCCTTGAGCAAAACTTCACTCAACTTGCTCCAGCTCACTCAGCTCTAAAATGAGTATAATCACTGCTGGGGAGTCAACCTGTGATGGATCCAGGAAGAGTCATGTGCTCATCAGCGGCACCGACCTGATGAGCATTCATGGTATTAACAGCATGGGTTTGATATTTTGAATAATACTTTTCGGTCAAAAGCTCCTTTATGATTACATTTGGAGCACACAAGCAACTCACCTTGGGAACTTACATCCGTTAAACTCCACCGTGCTGAGCTCTCTTTCAACATCGACTGGAATAGTTGGTGTGTGATTTCCAAACGTCTTGTAATCAATCTCAATCAAAGGCAGCTTAGGTTTATCCATCCACGCAGGCATGACATATTCAAACAAACCCTGTACAACAAAGGGCAATAAGAAATTGGCGCACTTAGAGCAGTGAAAATAAAGAACACAGAATGACTGACAATGCGGTCATTTATTTCATGCAGACCGATGAAGTATGAGAGCGTCAACAGAAACACATCATAATCATTCATTTATTTTCATGTAATTTGCAAATACTTGTCTACATCCAGAGATCAAAGGTGCAAAAGGACATATCTACTTAGCTAAATGCACACCTATGCCACTTCATCTTTCAAGTGAGGGCCATAAGATAAACACACTATGTAGGCTAAATACATTACACATATCTTATTTCAAGGTTAGCAAAATCAAGAAATATGCTTGCCGGTCAGAGGGTCACTTTAGACCTGTTTAATTGTCCATGGCAATCAGAGACAAATAATATTATCAGGATCACAGCAGAAACTAATTGAGGTGTGGTTCAAGGCTTTACCGCTGAATTGTTTACTTGTCCAAATAGGCAGTTGCTCATTTTATGTTGCTTGCATACATTGAACAGAATTCAATTTGTTCTAGCCATTTGTTCGAGCAGGGAATTTATCCAACCACTTCTTTCCTGTTTGCTCCTAGCAAATAACCTCCTCCTCTCCCCATCCTCTTACCTCTCTTCCACCGTCTCTTCCATACCCGCTTTGTCTGTACCCTCCAAAACCTGCAGCTGCATCAAAGATGTTGTGACTATTCACCCACACAGAACCTGCCTTTAAACTCAGAGCCACCTCAAGGGCCAGACTGATATTTTCTGTCCACACACTGGCACCTAAACCATAACATGTGTTGTTGCCAAGAGCAACAGCTTCCTTGGCTGTGCGGAAGGGAAGAACGACAAGCACAGGACCAAAAATCTGCAAAAAAGTAAGAAAAGGGGAATAAGTATTCATAAAATGATAACAACTTACAGGCACACCGATGGTCTTTGATTTGATCTTGAACTGTTTTAAAGGGGGCAATGACATGGCTTTGCATATTACTCTCATTTGATTATTTGGACAATTTGATAGAGAATTATTCCAAAATTTGTGCAGAATTTAGAGAAGAAAACAAATATAGTATTCGCTCTCATCAGCTCCTGTTCTTGCTCGTAAAAATTGGTGAACTTGTGATCACATCACTCCCAGAATGAATAATTTCTTGCGACATTCACATCATACAAACAACAGAGTATTATCGTGTGTGTTCCTTGAAATTTGATGTATTCACTCTAGGAGTAGAACGATTTTTCAACGATACATATGACGAATGATACTCTACAATATCCAGTCAACCGACGGCTTTACCAAATATTGTCCTACATAGCATCAAAAATAATGACAAGCTGCAGTATAACTTACTCCAGGAAGATCATGACTCTCTCAAAGATAGCGAAAAAGGTAAGTTCCCGGTAAATATATCATTTCAACAAACTGACTAATATCCTTTTTCTTTGGTATTCTTCAAATCACCATCTTCTAAAAATACAACGCTTTGAAAATTACAATTTAATCTCAACAAATTAATTTTTATTAAAATTTCTTAATATCAAACAAAACATAAAAACTCAAAGAAAAAAAAAAAAAAAAAAAAAACCATGACAATAGTAAAAAAGTGCCTCAATTTGGAAGAAAAATAGATGGTCTTTTGATTGCTCTTTAGAATTTTGTGATATGGGTCCCCAAATTTGAGCTGTTGAGTTTGGGCCTTGCGATCCTCTCCGCTGCCCTGATATTATTCATAAACAAATGTCTGCATGATTCTTTCAGCATGATATATGAAATTACTTTGTTTTGCTAATATTTTCAGAAAACAGCAGCACAACAGTATCCACTATAATGAGTATTGACAACAAAGATATTCAAACTGGTACACAATGCATATCACAGTCAACAGAGGCAAAATGGAATAAGTTACAGCATTATAGTGTTAAGAATTTCAGACGCTACTAGTCCCCGCCCCTCCCTCTTCTGGAGTGTAGGACCACCAAGAGGGCAAAGATATGAGCAGTGTTTTGATTGTCCCCAACCCAAGATCGCTGTTATGGTGCTGTCAGAAAACACTTGATATTGTTAGCAAATTTTCAAGGGATATTTTCATAATCTTAGCCCAAGGTACTCTTAAAGTTACATGTTTTCAGCAACCAATCAGCATATTGTCTTGAACTAAATCCAACTCATTGGTTATGCATATCACATGTTTATGAATGGATATATATATACATCAGTAGAGGTGCCTTGAATAAGGTGTATGTAGAAATCTCACAATCATATGTTAAAACAAGATAAACTCTTTTTCCAATGAATACTTTTATTATGTGGGGTTTGGTATAACAATGATTTCATAGAAATGAAAGGAATTAATTAAATTGCATGAAAATCATTTAACATATGGGATTAAAGAGATATTGTGAATAAGAAATCCCTAAATTGCACTTGACAAAGCTATAAAAGATCAATTTTTCATGGTATTTTAATACTTTATTTTCCTTACTATGTAATCTAGCTAATATTGCCTCTCCCTGAACATATATCTTTAAGATTGACCCTCCGAACTATTTGATCTAGGATTAAGGAAAATTTGAAAACGCAATCATTTCCATTATTCTGGTTTTAGTAAAGTCATGGACAGAGAGGACTGAAGCCACTAAGTTGCAAATCTATTTTCAAAATATTTGATTGAATTACTGAATTCATATCACAATAACCTTAGTGCAAAATCGTGGATCAAAACAGTTGTTTTTTGAATTATTGTATTTTAACTAATACTTCCTTTTTCTTTTTTCCATTATAAAGGCATTGACACACAAGTTTGACCACCTTCCAAAGATTGCAATGGGGAAAATGAAAAAAAAAGAATAGCAAAATCAAATTGTCTTCAAAATATTGTGCAGTTGCTATGCGAAAGTTCAGGTGAAGGTGAGTACAGCTGTACCTCAGATGCCACAGATGATTTTGCAGTCCTTAGCTCAGAAAGCTCAAGTGATGAAGTGACTGAGTATGTTTCAGACTTTTCCCTCAGAAGTAATACCAGTTTATATGCCATAACTTCAAGGGTTTCAAGATCAAAATGATTTTTCAAAACCACATGGAGATAGCACCATGCTGCATATGACAGCTGATTCAAGTGACAGTAAAAGTGAATTGTCTAAAAGAAAAATGGATTCTTTCTAGCCCATCCCAAAAAGTGAAACAGATAACTGTACCTCAACCAACACCAACGCAAAGAGATCGTTGTAATGACGATAAAAAATGAAGCTGGTACAAGAAAATGGGACAAGGTTAGCCACTGCATGGTTTGTCACTTGCCCCCCCAAAAACTTCCCAGACATTTACGTATTATGCACGGCACGGAAATGCTTGTTCAGGAATGGGAAGCAGAAAAAGATATAATCAATTATGGTCAATTTTAACATGAAGATAATTCCTTTATATATGTTGTATCCAACAAAGATACCCTTGGATAAAAACTAGTGATAGTGATGGTGGGGACACTGATGACGACGCACCTACATGTAGAAACCTCCCTTATGTTGAGAAGGTAAAAACTAATTTGTATTTATATTTACCCAATTTAATTAATAAAAGCAATACCACAAGAGATGATGAAGTATTCCCTGAATACAAGCAAACCAGTAGACAATAATGTGCATATTGTGACCTCCCTGAATGGAACTTTTGCAACAAATGTAGATATATTTGATTACTTTGCCTATGCTGAACCTTGCTGAAAAATTTCTGAACTTAATAATTTTTCAAATCATAATTTCAGATTTGACCAATTATTCATATTATTCTGTCCTACAGCTATGGTAATGATTAAATGGAATGACAAAGAAAAAAAATATGTACAGAAGAGGTTATGTATTTCTTTCATTTTGATTATGTTCTTCTTAAACATAACATATTGGAACAAACCAAACATGCCAAAATGAAACCCTAGGCAAAGGACACATAAAAGACTGCAGAAGAACTTGCAAGCAGAAGAACTTGCAAGCAGAAGCACTTGCAAGCAGAATAAGCACTTGCAAGCAGAATAAGCACTTGCAAGCAGAATAAGTGCTTGCAAGCAGATCATGGTGAAACATAAAAGATTTTTCCCGAAATAAAATCCTTACAATCTCCAAACAAAGTAACATGTAAAACCAAACATGTAAACAACCAGAACCAAAAGGTGCTTTGGTTTATCTATATTAACTATCATGTCAATGCATATCATGACATATTTGAGATATCATGTTTACAAGCATCACATCCCATGTCCCCATGGCCTCCTACCCTATGTCCCACATAGCCTCCTACCCTATGTCACACATGGCATCCCAACCTATGTCACACTGTGTCACACATGGCATCCCACCCCATGGCCCATATGACATCCCATAGGCTCCATAAGAAGTCTCATCCTAGCTATCACAGTCCCTGATTGAGCATACTATGTATGAAAGTGTTAGTTCATATAACTTATATGCAAATGACTTGTTGAATAAGAAAATAAAGCGGAGTCAAATAATTATGCCTGATATAGCCCTTGGTGTATACCACATTGTATATATTATATCATATGTCCCACATGGCCCCCATCCATGTCCCACATGACATCCCTCCCTATGTCCATATGCAGTCACATTCTGTCACGCTCCCTGATTGAGCATACTAAATAAAAACGTCTGGTCAGTTCATATAAGTTTACGCAAATGACCACAGTAGTAAAGTCGGAGTTCAATAATCATGCCTGATACAACGTTAATGCCCAAATATTTTGAAGAATTATAAAGATTTCAAATCTCCAGTGCTGTTTTGTAGACTTTTTAAGGAAACTAGTCTTCAATCTGTCTTAGTGTCTCTGAACAACTTGAACATTTTGTAAGGAAATTCTAATCTTCCATAAGGATATCTAAAGAAACTTTTAACTTTTACTGAGAAACTCTAAAGAAACTTCAACATTTTCTAAGGAATTCTCAAAGATCTTTAACATTTCTGGGGAAATCTCAGGAAAAACTGTGGACGACGCCATTATGCTTCACTTGCTAACCAAAAAGAAAATATAGGACAAACCTCTTCCATGACCACTCTTGAAGAGGTCTGTACATTTGTAATGACAGTAGGTGGGTAGTAGCAGCCTTGTTGAGGAACACAATCCCAGTTCTGAATAATCTGTAAATAAAAAAGGAATTAGTTCACAACAGGATTTTCTCCAAAATAATTGAATAATAATCGTAAGTTTATATAATGTTTATTTGTCAGGAATTTAGCTTTTCCTCCTCAAAAATAATAGTACTGATTTTTTTTTTAAAAGGTTGCATATTGATACCCGAAAATTCAGAAAGCTGTAAAATTAATGTTTTCCAATGTTAACAGTAATTTTTGTTTTTTTCCTGGTTTTGGATGGATTGCAATTAGCATTTTAACTCATGCTGACTAAGCCTGTCCTAATATTTTTTTAGATATGGCATACAAATTCAATAAGCAAATATTTCAATATGAACTCAATTTCACATATATGTTGTTATCTCTCAATATTTTGATCATGATAGGCATTATGGTCTCTTGCCCCAGCAGACAGGACCCCTCACTGCACTGATATGGCTTCACTTTAAAGCATATAAAAATCTTATCCAAGCTTAATGGATACATATTTGAGAAATTGTATATACATCACCTTTCTGATTTGTTTGTACAGTACAGTCGGGAATAACCGTGACACGCTAAGTGCGCGGGCGTTAGTGCACTTACCACCATGATGAATGGAGCTGCCAAGCGCAAAATCGCTAAACGAACGGGTTACCGCGCTTAACATCATCGAGCTTGCAGCCCTGCAGATTCTATTCATCTGTGACTTAACGCGCTAAAAATCGATAACACATTGTATGCATTATGTCAATCAAGATCGAAGTGCCTGTGCTTTGTAATGGGACTCCTAACGTTGTACAGTTAGAATAATCTGCTTATCGGATTAGGCCTGGCAGACTTTTTCTTTAGCAAAATCTTTTAAGGCGAGGCCTAGAGGAATTAAAAACTTTCGTAAAATATTATTTTGTTTTCATTCGTTGAACTCTGGGATATAAATATTCTTTTAGTTCAGTCAGCATCGCAACGTTCAGAATTACAGTACACAGTACATAGGCCCTACTTGCAATGTTCGCTTACGAAACGAGGCAATGTCTTCATTTGCATTGCATTTTTTCAGACGGAATTTTTAATAAAAATACTTAATAAATCCATTAGGGAAAAAAATTTGATGTGAAAATTGAATCAATCCTTCGATTGAATTTAAATCTTTACAGTTTTTGGACAAACAAAATGAATTTCGGGCAAACAAAAACTGATAATGGCGATGTTTTTTGATTGAATTTAGCTATCCTATCACACAGTCACATTAAAAAGCCTAGCGTTAGGCTACATGGTTTAATCGATGTGTAATGGTGTTCTGCTTTTGTTATACAATTAGAATTAGGACATGAGAGCTAATATTTCTAAGCTTTGCTGATATTGGTAGGAGGGTTCTGTTAAATATTAATGACTAAATATTTCGTTTGATATTTTCCACGGTTATAGATCTACTGTTAGGCCAAATGTTGAGGATGGGAAATGAATAATTTTAAACTGATGTTGACATGTTTGTCTTATATTTTTTCCACAGCTTCCAAACTTCTGAGCCTTTGTCAGTTTTGCAGATTAGACAAGATACATTGAAAAATCCCTGGGCCAGTATCGATGCTTATTAATTGCTTTGTCAGTCTAAGTCAACAAGAATTTACAAAAAAACCTAAAACTTTAAAGAACTTTTTTTTTTTTCCTTTTTTTTTTTTTTGCATGAATAATTATTTGTATAGTAACGTTTCTACGCCATTCTGACAGCAATCCAATATCAAGGACATCCGGCTTCAGCCAGTATGAAGAAAAACAGCTACAGCATTTGGCCATGAAAAAAGAAGCAAAAGTCAATAGGGTCTATAAACTCGTGTCGCGTTGAACCTTTCTTTCTTACTATTAGGCCTACTTGATACAGTAAATAAAATTTTCCTGTGCATGTGTCGAGTAATGTTGGGCGTAATGAAATGCTGTTACTGCTTTTTTCTTCCTCTTGTGTAGAGTACTTCTTTTTATATTCCAGTTTATGCTCAAAACAGAGTGAGTGATATTAGAAAAAAGTGTAGGCCTAAATTAACTAAGCTTAATTGGGTAAAAAAAAAAGAAGTGAAATTTAGTGCTGTCAAAACTGCACATAAAATAGGTAAGCCTGCATTGCTTCATCACTTAAGAATTGCAATATCAGGGTAGAAGGCATTGAATATCAGGGCCTCCGACATGGGGAAGGGCATAGCCCCCCCTCCCCCACTTCCCGAATATGTTCCTCCTTCCCGAATGTTCCCCCTTCCCGAATAATGTTCCCCCCTTCCCGAATAATGTTCCCCCTTCCCGAATAATCTTCCCCTTCCCGGATAATGTTCCCCTTCCCGAATAATGTTCCCCTTCCCGAATAATCTTCCCCGTCCCAAATAATGTTCAAAGCAATGATTTTCAAATTGGTCTTGTGTTGATTATAAAAGCAATGGTTTTCAAATTGGTCTTGTGTTATTTATCCACAACAACATTAATCTCCCCTCCCCTCCTCTCACCTGCCATATGAAACCTGTGTCAGGGGCCCTGAATATTGGTATGATCATATTTATGTAGATCCTATTTTTAAAATATGACACAGGACTTAGGTCTTTGATAGGATTTTCTCCACAGATGACCGATGGTGGTAAAAGGTGAAGCCTGGTCCAATTAATAATTATCATTTTACCTGCTTACTTTTTTTTTTTTTTTTAACCCAATGTCTTGTTTTTAAAATAATTGTATTCCGCAAAGTTATTTTCTGTCGGAACTTACCTCCACTCTTGTCTAACTGACTTGGTTTTACCTCACTTCATTTCAAATGTTTCGATCGATGCTTCTTTGTGAAGTGGTACGAGAAAATTTAAACGAATATTTTCCCTGCCATCAGGTAATATACAGTACAACATCCCGTCACAGACCTGGTTATAACAGAGTTTACCTCAGCAGGTACAAGTGTTGCTGCCGCATAAGACTTCACATTTCCCAGGAATCAAAAACAGAAGATTTCCATCATGCCTAATTGAGCATCTTAACATTTTCTTAAAATTTTGGCAGATATATTCTATCATTATTAACTAGCATGCTTGTTCGGCATAACGACACATTAAAGGAGGCATAGTCTGATACAATCATTATTTCATATGATAGAGAATACAAAATCTTAACCAACTGCCAAAAACATCATAGTCAAATTCCTATCTCAAGTTATTCATGTGTGAAATCGACACAGGGGGGCTGCCCTTTTGTTCAATTCTGTATTGAAATATTGTGCATGATGACATAGATTCCCCAATAAGGGACTTAAAGATTAATTCTTTACATATGTGATTAAAGTTTTTTATTTCAAAATGATGTGACACAAAGTTTTATCAGCATGTTTTGACTTTTTAATTTCATGTATGCACAAAATTTTCCTTCACCCTTACAAAATAAAAACACTTGTTCATAAGCTAGAAAACTTGAGGTACATTTTAAAGAAATACAAAGCATTCCAAGATCCTGCTGGGCCGATGACATAATCTGCATGTTTTGCAATCAAAATGGCAGCTACCATGGTACTATAAAGTAGTAGCATTAAAGTTTTTAACAATTAAATAAAAAAAAAAAGGAAGATTGCTTCGGGAGTTTTGGATCTTGGTCAGAAAATTAGTTATTTTCAATTCTATTATATGAAATAAAGAATTATGTCAGACTGTGCCTCCTTTAACAGTGAAGTCATTTGTGCCAAAAGAGGTTATATATGAATGATTATTGCTTTAGATTGACAAACATTTAACATTATGTAGTGTTTTAATCAGCAAACTATATATTCCAGCTAATAAATACCTCTGCTTTTAAATGTAATCAATGGTGAAACTCATATTGAGTATAGTTCAAAGAAACGACCATTCTTAACAGCTGTGGTTATGATACACATCCCTCAGTATGGTTGACATTGGGATTGTGGAAGCAAGTTGTTAAAAACGAATAAACTAATAGTCGTTAAGAACAAATGGGACTCACCACGAAATACAATCATTATTCCATAAAATTCCCTCAAGGAAGGGGGGGGGGGATCCCCTTCCTGCAGTACTTCAATGATGAAGTAAGGAATTGTAAATGAAGGCCCAAGCAGTACTACAATATATTGGTCAGGTTTGTAACTTCCATGACTACTATGGCGCCCATGCAACCAAGGACGACTACTACTGCGACCCACCAGGGGCCACAGTAGCCTTTGGGGCAAATCTGTATAATAAAAGTGGTATAGTAGATGCATATAGGTATACGCTAAATAATGCTATATGAAGCAAAGAAAGAGCTTGGCCCCTCCTATAATCTAAGGTCTTTCACGGTCTTGTATATAGTATAGTGTGAAACTTTTTATAGACTATTCAAGTGACTCTCTGGGCTCTTGACATCTTTCGAAAAAGAAAATATGCTTGTTGGAAGGACCAGGGCCGGGTTATCCATTTATTTATAATATTTTTGAACGATCTTGCATGTTGCATCCATATACAGTATTTAAGATATTACTGTACTTTCTTGCATCTACAAACCTTTGTTGCACCTGTATCTTCAGTAGTTACAATATTGACAGTACTATCTTGCCCAAAATGATTTTTTTTTTTCTTCAAATACTTTTGTGGATGAGCTGATGATTTTGAGGGCCGATTGGAAATTATCAATATTGACAGTACTAGAAATCAATATGCACGCACCAATTTTAACAAGTCTTGTTTGCCCAATGGTATATGCAGAACATGCAGCTAGCCAAAATGTTGTGTGGAGGTCCGAGGTTCAGATTCATTAGCTACCTGCCCCACCCCCACATGGTCATCAAGAAGGAAAGTGGGACTGACCATGTACTGTAGCAACAGCTATTATTTTTTATTTTATAATCTCGGCGAGTGAATATCTTTTCAGGTTTTAAACTTATAGTCAGCAGGTTAGGCTTCCAACATTTCCTGAAATCGAATGATCCTGTTCCACAAAAAATATCAATCCCTTGTATACTAAATAACTAAAAAAATAATTTTACCAAAGTTTAGTAACACGAGAAATTATGAAATTCGTTTCTCATGTGCAACTGAAACACAAAAAGCATGCATTATAATTCAGTTTACATTCAAATCGCATAATTTCACGAGATATTTTAAATTCTGGAAAATAATAAAAAGTTCTTTAACTTGCAAGTACAAGCACTGGTTATATATATATAGTTCTTTTATTTTATTGAAATGCAGAAGGATTACTTCAAATTCATAAACATATATTGACTAGATCATAGCAGTATGCAAAAGAAGGTGTCATGTAATCACAACTTCCTTGGTAATGAACAAGTTTTTAAATTTTATACACTTGTTATGTCTTCATTATTTTTTCAAATTCAATAGCTCAATAGTTTCCGGTCTCCTTTGTAGTTTAACAATAACATAACATTTCACTTATATGGATACATTACCTGTAAGGAAAAAACAAGAAGAAAATTGGTTATACTCATGGTAAAAAACTTCTTTTGAGTTTAAAATAGAAAAGAAAAATGCAAAGCAACATTGTAATTGTGTATAGAAAAATGATATTAGCAACAAAACAAATAATCTCCATTAAAAAAAAAAGGAGAAACAAATATTTCCGTAATTTTGGTTGACAAATACGCCACAGATTAAAGCTCCATAGATAGGCTAGGTCTTTCATCATAGCAAATGGCCTACACTGAATGACATTTTTCTATGAAAAAATTTCCAGTAAATTCTTGCATTTGCATTTCCAAAAGGGGCTGAAATTTACTTAAAATGAATGATTCATCTTATTTATACATCTCAATAACAGCAATTACGTTTTTAAAACTATTTTCGATCAAATTTGACCTCTGGGCTGTCTCCCTATGAATTATCACGGTTAGGCCTAACATTAGGCCTTTCACTCAGTTTTACTATAAGATGGCAACTAGCCTAACGTTCATTCGAACTTCGAAGGAATAAAGAAAAGTCTGGCGAAATCGTATTAACATTAGACTCTTGTCTAATAAATTACAGCCTCAAAGTATGTGAGAAATCTCGCTACACACAGGTTTTACGGCAGAATTTTTTTTGTTTATCTCGCAAAAGAAGACAAAAAGTTTCGCTTAAATAAATTTATAAATCATACTCGTGCTAAGTGCAGTGATGCATATACACAGATTCGGATCTCACTCAGTGCAGTTACGTTACGTATGCGCTAAGAAGCTTAGCGCAATGATATGTTTACTCCTGTAATACTATTACCGCGCTAACCTCTTTGAGGGAGGAGCAGATTAAAATGGGATTATCGGACGCGCTTAGCGCAGAGTTGGGCCAAGTGCCGTCGGTGCATGAAAGACACGAATACAATGGCGGCGGTAAGGACATTAATCGCGGTAAATAATCCGCGCTAACTGCGATATTGGTGCGCTTATTCCCGACTGTACTGTACATATTATATCCACATTTTGTTTTATTCGTTAAGTCTATCGATGATATTACTTATCAATCAATCAATTGAAATAAATCAAAGGGGGGTTCAAAGGTTTTAAAGGTAACCGTTCTTATAAAATCTAACTGATGACATCAAATAAAATTGTATTGACACTGTACCTCAGCACCTTCCCTGCGCGCAGCTTCCACATACTCATCTACTGATTTACGCTGAGAGGGATCCACTACAGCACCAATATCGATCGATTTATCCAGCGAGTGACCAAGCCGCAAGTGCATGATGCGGTCTCTCAATTTTTCGATCATGGTAGGCATAATGGTTTCTTGCACCAGAAGACGGGACCCTGCACTGCACACCTGTGGAAATTATTCATCAAAGTAAGGACAAGTGGGAAAGTACAAAGCACAGAATTCTAAAAATTACATTAGTACATTTGACATTATGAAGGTAGATTATGTATTTTACATCCCTTTCTCAACACATGTCCACCGTCTTTTGTTGAACCAGTTGTGAAACACTGGTGAATGAAGGCCCACTGTGAATTAAATTCGGGACCTCTAGCATACTAAGCACAGGCAAGCAAATGGTACGATCCCTAAACCACAAAGGTATCTATGACATTAAGAAGAATAGATTGAAGAAAAGACTTCCATGTACAGGTCATTACATGAAAATCCTTACAACTTGCCTCAAACAATGGAGCACAATATCATCAGCCTCATACTAATATCAAGACCCATTCCATGACAAAAGCAATTTAAACAAACCTATTAACTACACATTAATTTTTACATAAGATGCCATAAATTCCAAGCAAAATGCATTTAAACCAGGCCATCACGCTGTTATACATCGTTACCAGTACTTGTGTCTGGATGAATCTTAACCTCATTGTCAGGAGGGTACAACTTATTTCCTTTATTATCTTAAGAATCTTTTAAGTAGAAACGTTTACCGTCCTATTTTCATTTATCTTATGTTGCTTTCAGGTGGTGTAAGTAGGGGTAAGGAAGGTGGGGGAGGAGAAGTGCAGGGTGAAGGTGGAGAAGGGTAGAAATTAGAGTTAAATTTTCAAAGGTATGGGTTAATGACAGTGTTACCGTTTAACATTTAGTTGTTAAATAGATGTAAGATGTACATAATATTATCAAGCTTTCCGAAAAAGGGTAATTTGGTTGCATATATTATAAGTCCTTAGATAAACTTTCAAAGTCAATTGGCATGATAGAGGGGGAAATTCATGATCTTCATTGTGAGGTAGAAAACATTTCTAAAGAATTCATCAAAATTCAAGACCAAAATGAAAAATTTAAATCTGAAATTGAACAACTTCATGCACAATTCAATATCATGGAACAATACTCAAGAAGAAACTGTGTACGAGTGTTTGGGTTGCCCGAAAACAGCAATGAAAACACTGACGCACTTGTGAAAAAATTGGCACAAGAGAAGCTTGGGGTTCAACTGCAGGATATTGACATTGACAGAAGCCATCGAGTGGGGAAACCGAACAGCAATGGAAGTCGTTCAATTATTATGAAATTTACCAATTACAATGCCAAATCTCGATTGATAAAAGCAAGAAGAAAACTGAAATCATCAGGAATAAGTATTCAAGAAGATTTGACATCAAAAAACAGAGCACTTCTTAAACAGGTATCTGACCACCCCAAAATCTCATCAGCATGGTCAATTGATGGCAGGATATATGGTCTCATCAAATCAACGGATGGTACAGAGACTAGACGAAGAATAATGGGATTAAATGATCTAAAGAAACTTTGAATTTTTCAACTGAAGTTTGACACTTGTTAATGTCTACGAGGACTATCTTCACCTTCATCCTTATGGATTTGCTATATTATTGTTTTATGTTAGAAATAACATATTCATTTTTGGGAATTTTTACACATAATTATGGATGGGGGTTTGTGGTTGGGGTTTCAATATTTTTCCATTGTAGCAAGGGCCTTTCTAATTTAATATTTTGTATATGTAATGGCAGGGGCAACAAATGACCAAAATATCTTTGGGGAGGATTTGGATTCCATTCAACCCGATTTTTAAAGCAATGGTTCATGTGACTATTATGACATTGACCGTTTTAATCAATTATGTAACGATACTGGGCTCTCATTATTTCACTTAAACAGTCGAAGTCTTAATAAGAATTTTAGCAATATCCAGGATTTTCTTTCATTACTTCATCATGATTTTTCTATAATTGGTTTTACCGAGACATGGTTTGGTGATCACAATGTATCACCTCTTGTTAATTTGGATGATTATTCTTTAATTGAGAAGCACAGGGATGGAAATAGAGGGGGTGGGGTTTGTATGTTTATAAAAGATGGGTTTACTTTCCAGAGACGTACTGATATTTCTTTTTTTAACGATTCCATTGAAAGTCTTTTTATTGAATTAAACATTGCTTGTAGCAAAAGTAAAGTTGTAATTGGAATAGTGTATAGACCTCCAAGTAGTTCGCTCTCGTGTTTTAACGAAATCTTTAATAGTGTTCTAACTACAATAAGTAATGAAAATAAGCAATGCTACATTATGGGAGATATTTATATAGATTTACTTAAACGAAATGCCAATGATTTTTTAAGCAATACCTATGCAAACTGTATGTATCCGTTAATAACGAAACCCACTCGTATTAGCGCAACTTCATCGTCACTTATTGACAATATATTTACCAATGTAACAAATGATAATAATACCCAGTCTGGTATTCTTACTGTTGATCTTACAGACCACTTTCCAATATTCTGTAAAAGTTTTTCTCATAGGCCTAAAAAAATTATAGATAACTTTAAATTTCGTAATTTTTCACAAGTAAATATAAATAACTTCACTCAAAAGGTGGAGAATGTTGATTGGAGTTCAGTGCTTCTTGATAACAATCCAAATACATCTTATGATTATTTTTGTGAAATACTCACTTCTTTGTATAATGAAAGTTTTCCATATATTCAAGCAAAAAGAACAAACATAAAAGCACCCATGGATCACCACAGGTATTCTTACATCAATTAAAAGAAAAAGAAACTCTTTAAAATTTACCTGAAAAATTCCTCAGATTCAAATAAAATAAATTTTCATAAATATAGAAATAAGCTAAACCATGTTCTTCGCATAGCAAAGAAAAATCATTTTTACATAAATTTAAGAAGTATAACATGATGCCAAAGGTACATGGTCAATTATAAATAATTTACTTCACAAAGGAAAAGCTAAATCAACCATTAACAATACCTTCAAAGATGATAATAACAATCAAGATCCATCAAAAATTTCAAATGATTTTAATGATTACTTTGTTAATATTGGTCCCTCTTTGTCACAAAATCTACATACTCAAACGCATGCTAAGGATTACCTCAAAATGAAAGTCACAATCCCCACTCTCTTTTCTTTTCCCAACAACACATGACAAAATTCTTAAGATAGCATCTCAATGTCTGAAGCCAAATAAAGCAGCTGGTTTTGATAATTTTAAACCGTCCATTATGAGGAAAGTAATAAACTTGGTTGTACTCCCTTTAACACATATTTGTAATGTTTCTCTCTTAAGTGGCATTGTTCGAATAAAATGAAAACTGCAAAAAGTTATCCCGGTTTATAAAAAGGTGATCCTAAATCTTATGGTAATTACCGTCCCATTTCTGTTCTGTCATGTTTTTCAAAGGTGCTTGAACAAATTGTCTATAATAGGGTTTCTGATTTTTTAAATAAGCATAATATACTTTTTGATGGTCAGTATGGTTTTCGCCAGGGTGTTTCCACTGAATTAGCTCTATCTGATGCAGTCGATAAATTATATAGT
Organism: Chiridota heheva; assembly: GCA_020152595.1. Taxonomy (NCBI): domain Eukaryota; kingdom Metazoa; phylum Echinodermata; class Holothuroidea; order Apodida; family Chiridotidae; genus Chiridota; species Chiridota heheva. The sequence goes on from JAIGNY010003492.1 coordinate 90,847, forward strand.
GCCCTTGATAAGAAACTCACATCTATAGGAATTTTCCTTGACTTATCAAAGGCGTTTGATACAATTAATCACGATATATTATTATTTAAGTTGTCTCATTATGGAATAAGAGGTACCTGCTTATCTTGGTTTTGTAATTATTTGTCTAAAAGAACTCAATTTACTTATTTTAACAATGTATACTCTGATCCTTTATATCTTAAATGTGGGGTTCCACAAGGGTCAATTCTTGGTCCGCTCCTTTTTATTATTTATGTAAATAATATCAGTCAGTTGTCATCAAATTCTTCACTTGTTCTTTTCGCAGACGATACCAATATGTTTTTTTTCTGGTGATAATCTTAATGACCTGCAACAGTTAGTTAATAATGAGCTTGACCTTTTCTACAACTGGTTTACCGCCAACAAATTATCTCTTAACATTGATAAAGCCAACTATGTAGTATTTAGTAATAGTGAACCTTTTTTTGATTTTGATATTTATCTCAATGGCAAACCTCTTGTTCGTACTAATAAGGTTAAGTTTTTAGGCGTGATCATCGATTCAAAACTATCATGGCATGATCATATAGATTGTATATCAAGTAAAGTTTCAAGAGGTGTTGGTATATTATCTAAGCTAAAACATATTTTACCTTCACATGTTCTACGATGTATTTATTTAAGTTTAGAGTTGCCACATTACTCATATTGTTCAATTATTTGGTCGGCCTGTAGTAAATCTTACATGAATAAATTAATAATCCTTCAAAACGAGCAATTCGCCACGTCAGATGCTCCAAAAATTACGACCATACAAGTCCTTTATTTTCTTCCCTTAATCTGTTAAAATTGCCTGATCTCATTAATACAAACATTGCTACTTTCGCTTTTAGATGTATTCATGGCAACTTATCAAACTATTTCAAAGCCTTTTTTATGGAAAACAATCAAATTCATTCATACAACACCAGACAGCGTGATAACATACATTCCCTCCCATGTCGTAACAATACCGCTTTAAGTAGCTTGAGAAATCGCGCAGTTAATCTATGGAATTCTTTACCTCTTAAAATAAAATCCTTAAATACAGTCAGTCAATTTAGAAAACATCTTAAAGCATTCTTTATCCTAGCCTATTGATTTATTTGCATTGTTATATTTTGATTAAGTGTCCTTATTGCTACGGGGGTGGGGTGGTGGTACGGGGGGAGCGCGTCTTTTTTTTGTTTTGCTTTTGGGGTGAGAGGGGTGGTAGGGGGCATGTATATCCAACGTTTCTAGGGTTAACTATTTCTTGCTCATTTAATTTATACTTAGAGTAATTACAGGGAGTGTTTTACTAGTTAAGCTCACAAGAGTTTTTTAAAGCACTTCCTTTCACATCATTTGTATTGTATTATATTGTATATATCATATTATGTTACTTCTTTTTTGCTTCAAACTTCTACCAAAGCTTGTTATCTGTCATTCTGTTGTACATATGTTAATGTTGTGAAGAAACAAAATAAATGAAATGAAATCAGTGTCTTTGTAGTTGTTTCGATTTAACTTTATGTATCAATTATATAATACTACTTAAAGATCAAAAATCAATATGATAAACACATATGGAAGTTTAGAGACGTTGTAACATAGAGGGACTTTTGTTCAAAATCTTTTTGCTTTCATTTTTTCACTTTACATATATAAGCTTTTATGCAGCTTCTGGAAGGAGCCTGTATAGCTTTTTTTGTAAGTGTTTTTCTTTTTTTTTCAATTTTATTATCTTCACACTCCACACGATATTATGCAAATGTTATCTATTGTACTGTATACAACTGACATTCTTCCCAGTTTATCCTACTACAATGTATTCGTATTGTATGTATGTTCCTAATTTTATCGAACAATTGTAATTCACACTCATTTTGCCCTTATAGTATATGGCAGAGGTTTCTTTCTGTTTTCTTAATGTCTGGGATTTGAGAGACGTGAAAAACAACGTACGATATTTTCATTGCTACATGGGAAAAATTATATGTTTTATTTGCTTCAAGAAATTCATAGTGAGTCTGGGCTCGAGCATGTTTGGAGTATGGGGGAGTAAGGTTTTTTCTCCCATGGAGAGAGTAATGCTCGCGGTGTTTTTATCTTGGTTAACCCATGCCTTAATTGCAGTGCTGATACGTTTATTTCAGACAATAATGGTTGCCTTCTTTGTCTGCAGATGAAGCTTAATGGTTTAGAGTTTCTTTTGATTTACATTTATGCTCCCAATATTGACAATCCTTTTTTCCGAAATATTAGGTGTTCTACAGTACTTCTAACCACCGGGGATATTAGGTGTTCTACAGTACTTCTAACCACCGGGGTAATTACACCATTTGGGGTGGGGATTTTAATATGGTTTTGAATATGTCACTAGATAAAGAGGGTTGTCGACCATCAACTAACTTTAGGGCGAGGCAGGTTTTTAACATCATGTCTTATTTTAACCTCGTTGATGTGAGGAGTGAAAGGAATCCCTTCTTGAAGCGTTATTCCCGGTTTTCAAAGTGACTAAATCCACGTACTGTTGTTTGGATATGTTTCTTATTTCTAGAAGTCTTTTACAATGTGTTATTGATTCTTCCATTGTTCCAAGTATTAAAAGAGATCATAAGTTGATTACTCTTTCGATTGCAAACGTGGCAGAGGTTTTTAAAAATCAAATGTCTCTTTACTGAACGATGACTGTTACATTCAGACAATTAAAGTTCTGATTAAGTTAACTATTAATGACAATTCTCAACTTAATCCTTCTCAAGTTTGGGGAATATTCGAATGTTGTAATCCGTTCTAAAACAATTTTGTATTCATCTAAAAAAGCCAAGGAATGTTGTCTGCTTGAGATAAAAAATTTGAGGGATATTTGTACTGCCAAGGATAATTATCATCATAACCCATGTGATGAATTGTACAGTAAGTTAAATCAATGTAACAAAGCCTTAGAAAATTTGTATGAACAGAAAACACAGGGTTCTATTGTCCGTTCAAGAGCTAGGTGAGTAGAGTATGGTGAAAAATGCTAGAAGTGCTTTTTGGATCTTGAAAGGCGCAATAAGAGTTTGTTTGTTTGATGAGGGCTTAACGGCACTACAAAAACGAAGGTTAAATTGTACCTGAGAGGTTAGATCATTTTAGAGGTATGAAGGAAAGGAAACAGGAGGAGAATGAGAGAAATTCAAGGACAAAAGGTTAGAAAGCTGTGATTGAGAAGGGAAACAAAAACAAAGTAGAGTATGAATTGTATAAATTGCTTATTAGATGAGTCTGGGAACATTATTACTGATAATGATAAAATCCTGTTGCATATTCGCTCTTTTTATCAATCGCTTTATGCCTCTTCTAACAATTGTAATCAGGATCCTTTCTTTGTAAATCCAGGTCATGATTCTCGCCTTAGTAAAGATCAGATGCTCACCAGTGAGGGCAGGCTCACCTTAGCTGAATGCAGTTTAAAGTCCTTTTAAAAAAAAAAGTTGCCTTGTTCAAACGGCTTTTCCTCAGAATTGTATACGTTTTTCTGGTTTGAGATAGGTAAACTAGTATTGAATTCTCCTAATTATGCTTTTTCTCAGGGCCATCTCTCTTATAAGCAGAGCCGTGGTACTATTTCTCTGATACCCAAGGATGGCAAGGATACTTGTTTACTTGCTATCTGGAGACCAATCTACTTGCTCAACGTAGATTATAAAATAGGTGCGAAGTGTATCGCGACCCGAATTAAACAATTTCTTAATCAACCCTGATCAAAACCGGTTTTAGAAGACTGGTATATCGATGAGAATATTGTCACGGTTTTTGACAAAATTTCTTACTGTAATGAAAAGTAATTGGAGGGTTTTCTTTATTTCATTGATTTTGAGAAGGCGTTTGATCGTCTTGACTGGTCTTTCCTTTCAAAATCTCTTGCATACTTTAACTTTGGTAATGATTTGATTACGTGGGTTCCAACTTCATTATGTTAACGCTTCTGCTTGTGTGATGAATAATGGTTACTCTACTAGTTTTTTAAAGTATGCCAAAGGTGTGCGTCAAGGTTGCCCATTAAGTCCTTAGCTTTTTGTTTTGTGTGTGGAAATTTTTGCTATTAAGATAAGGGCGGAGAGTTCTATTCGGGGAATAAGCATCCGCAATAAGAAAATAAAAATTGTGCAATACGCTGACGACATTTCTCTTTTTGTCGATGGTAGTGAAGAGACCTTTGTTTCCGTTTTACTTGTATTAGAAGATATTTATAAGTCATCTGGTTTAAGGGCTAATCTGAATAAATCTTACCTTTTCCCACAAGAACCTTCTTGTCACTCACTTCCAGACTATATTGACAATTTTGATTTCCTGATTAATACTAGCCCGATCAAATTTCTTGGTATTTTTTTTCCCCAGAGAGATGAGACTTTTTTAGTCTTAACTACTGTACCTGCCGAAACTCTCTAGATGTAAAGATAACTTGTGGATGTGGTCCCAGAGGAATCTTTTCCCTCTGGGAAAATTACCATCATAAAAGCTTTAGCTCTTTCCCACTTAATTTATGTTGCGTCTGTCTTGCCAAATCCACCTCATGGGTTTTATAAGGAGTTTGATTGTGTTTTGTATAATTTTATCTGGAATGGGAAACCCGAGTCTGGAGGTCTTAACATGGTACACATTAAGTCTCTTTTTAGGGCTTTAAAGATTGCATGGGTAAAACATTACTTCGTTAGCGACAGTTCATCTTGGTCTTTATTCTTTTATATCTACCTCTCTTTGAAGGGGAAAAGTTTCCTTATTAAGTGTAATTAAATGCCAGGTGATGTGAACATTAAGAATAAATTCATAAATGATGTCTGTCGGGCATGGGCTTATGTTAATTGTGATAACCAGAGTTGTTTTTTTAACGAGATAATTTGGAATAATAGTCATATCCGTATTAACAACAAACCCATTTTCATTTCTACCTTGCTGGCTAAAAATTGTGTTAGAATTTGTGATTTGTTAGCCTTTAATGTAACTTTTTAGACTGAAGAATTTTGTCAAAAGTTTGATGTTTACTCTGTGCCATTTACTATGTATTATGGTATTACTAGGGCTATTCCTAAAGAATGGTTAAGCTCTTGTACAAACACGATGTTGATGCTATCACTCCGCCTGAATTATTAGTTCTAAAACTTGGTAGTGATAAAGGTAACAAGATTTGTGTATAAGATTCTGGTAAATCTTAACTCTAAGAGGTTGTTGAAGTGACAGAAGTGCATGCAGACTGTCTTGTCTATGGAGAATTTAAAACCATTATTGTTGCACCAGACTTGCAGCTGGTTGAGGCTGATTTGGAGTCTATTTTCAACAAGAGGAAAGCTAGGGGAGGAGTAGAAGATGGTGAGGTCGTCCACGTAGAAGGTACGTTTGATGTTGGGGCCAAGGTTGTCCGCGATGTCATTAATGCTCAGGTTGAAGAGAGTGAGAGAGAGGATGCTGCCTTGGGGGTCGTCTTTTTCCTGGGGGTAGGAGAAGGTGTGGCCAATACGAGCATGGAATTGCCTGGGTGAGAGAAAGTTTTGAATAAAGATGGGGAGATGACCTCTGAGGCTGATGGTGTGAAGTTTGCGGATAATACCATATTTTCAAGTAGTGTTGAAAGCTTTCTCGAGGTCGAAAACAATGGCAATGATGTGTTCCTTTTTTGCAAAGGATTCCCGGATAGCGGTGTCGAGCATAATTAACTGGTCTAGGGTATTGCAACGTTTCCGGAAGCTGCTTTGGTGAGGGGAGAGGATTCTGTTGGTCTCAAGGAACCAGTTTAGTCTCTGATTAATAATCCTTTCCATAATTTTACAGAGACAGCAGGTGAGGGCTATGGGGCGGTAGCTGGAGGGGTCGGTACTGTCCTTCCCCGGTTTAAGGACGGGGGTGAAAATAGCTGTCCTCCAGATAGGGGGAAAGAAGTGTTAGGACCAAATGTGGTTAAGGATGGTGAGTAGGATAGTGGTGGACATGTTGGGAAGGTGTTTCAGGAACTGGTAGGGGATGTTATCTGGGCCCTTGGAGGGGCAGCCAGCATTGTGGATGGCTTGGTTTAATTCAGAAAGGGTGAGAGGGGTGTTGTAGCTCTCCGAGTTGCCGGAAGGAAAGATGATACTTCAGGCTTCATCGTGAGCTTTTTTGGTTTTGAAAATATTGGAGTAGTTGGTCGAGGACGAGATGTTGCTGAAAGAGGTGGCGAGGTGGTTAACGATGTCCATTTTTGCAGTGAAAAGGTCACCATTCCAGGAGAGATGGGAGACTTGCCCACCCTGCCATGGAAGCTGTTAACAATTCTCCAAATCTTCTTAGTGGGGGTTTTGGTGGTGAGAGAAGAGATGAAGTTGTTCCAAGTGTTGGTTTTACTGTCCTTGATAGTGCGCCTGGCCTTGGCACGGCTGATGCGAAAGAGGTTGAGGTTGTGGGTGGTTGGGTTAGTTTTGAAGTTCCTAAGGGCGCTTCTTCTGTTCTTCATGGCAGTTTTTCAGTCATCAGAGAACCAGGGGTTCCAGGGGGTGATTAGGGGTTTTGGGAATAGAGCAGGTGGCGGTGTTGATACGGATATTACTGAAGTTGACACGGGATCCTCACCCTCGAGGAGATAGGGGGAGAGGTGCGAGTCAACAAAAATAAATAAAAAGAATATATATATATATATATATATATAATAAGCTAAGTTAGGCTTAACATTAGCTGTTTACACACTCAGTGAAGGATCCCCCAAGTAATACCCTCACTTTACATCTTTCTTCATGCTATTAATTTCATTATATTGTTTGTTTGATGAGGGCTTAACAGCACCACGACAAATGGTCATAACGACAAATGGTCGTAATATCAAGAACACTTTTCCTGCAGAGGGTGGGCAAAAGGAGTTTCTGGAGGAGGAGGTGGGATGTGAAGTTATGCTAAAACAAAACTCAAGAATTTTGTATTAGTATTTTAGTAATTCATCTGATTATATAAGTATTAGTATTTCATCTCATTTTACTAGTACCAGTACAGTATAAGTTTATCTTGGCATAACACAACAAATAATACCCCTCACCGTTTTACCATGACTTACAAAGAACATGGTAACTCATGCTACGGTACCTCATGCTACAGTCTATCTGGCGATATGCATAATGGCATTGATCTACCTACTTTCAATTTTTTTTGTTCATAATTTTTCAACAACTAAAAAATGATCAATTAAGCCATTCTTTTTATGCAAAACGCCAACACAGTGTAATAAAACTGAAGTTGTAAACCCAATACCCCCTCCATTCACACAATTTTCAGAACATTCTACAATTTCTGGAAAACTGGATAATTTTGCCCTTAATTTGTTCTGAAAACTTGTAATGGGCACAGTTATTAGCAATGAATGGTTCTTTAAGTTTCTTTTACATTTGCTCTGTATCATAAAATGTTGTGTCCTCTTTTAAAAGTTGCCACTTCCAGTCATTTCCTGCTCATAATTTGTTAATTTGTTAATAACTGATACACAAAAGTCATTTCCCCCAATTTCCATCACTTTCCGTGGAAGATGAGCCCCATCGTACCCAACAACAAATCAACTTCCTATACATATTTCTGCATCACTAATACACTTTGATTTTTGTCACTTGTACTATCAAATGAACTTTGTGTTTCTACAATGGTTTCTTCTTGATTAAGACCTATTCCAGACTTAGATATTATGTCTGTCTTGTGTCTTTCCATCTTTTCATATTGTATCTCTCCAGCTTGTATATTTTATATCTGTCCAACCCGACAGATGAGCTAGTGGAACATATTTTGTATCTGGCCATATCGTTTAGAGGCACTCCATCAACTGGACCTTTGCCGTGTTAAGTGCTGTGTAAAAGTTCCACTTCGTTTTAACATTGTGCTTTTGCTCAAGCGCTGAGATGGATGCAACAACAAATCTATTTTTGAACTGTGAGCTTAGATCATATGACCAAAGGGAGACAACCTTAATTGTAGAGCATCTAGAGTTTGTCAATGTATGCCACTAGCGTTTCCTTGGAATGGCTTAAATTTGCAGATGCAGTTACACTAGAATGCTCCTTCCCAGAGTACCAGGTTGTTGCTGTAAAAGTGTCACTTGATTCTGGTGCCAGTAGGCATTTTGGACCTCATCCTGCCTCATACAGGTGCAGTTTTCAGATTAGTCCATCCATAGGATAGCCTTGTTTTGATTGTACATCTCTGACACAGCTTGCAACCTGTTCCGCATTATATGCTGCAGATTGTTTGCGTTTGAGGTAACAGTATCCCAGAAATGAGGGTATCATCCATCCATCCATCCATGTTCATTTGTAGTAGGCGCCTTTTCCATAGAATACAAAGCGCCCAGAATGCTGCCCCAAAGTTCAGTAAGTAATACATGATTAAAAAAGAAAAGTCTTGAGACGTGTTTTGAACTGTCCAAGTGAACTGGCATGGCGAATGTGCGAATGTGTGAAGGCAAAGAGTTCCAAACATGGGGTGCTGCAGCTGAAAAAGCCCTAGAACCAGCTTTGGTGTTAGTTCTGGGTTCAGTCAGGAAGTTTTCAGAAGAGAAGCGAAGGGATCGTGCTGGTGTATAAAGTTTCAGACTGTTGGATATGTATTCAGGTGATTGATGTATCAGGGATTTGTAGACAATAAGACATGTTTTGTATAAAATTCGCTGTGACACAGGGAGCCAATGCAATTTGTTGAGCAAGGGTGAGGCATGATCACGACGACGTTTCCTGAAGATAAGCTTAGCAGCTTTATTTTGGAGTTTCTGTAGGCGATTTACATTTTTCATGGTAATACCATTCAAAAGGGAATTACAGTAGTCCAAACTTGATAGGATGAGTGATCGAACAACATAATGACAGGTTTCAACGTCAATGTACCGACGAATCTTGCCAATGTTTCTAATGTGATAATTAATTATTTTACTAAGTTGTGTCACATGGTTGTCCATTGACATTCTATTATCGAAAGCAACTCCCAGATTTTTAACTGAAGTGACTGGTGAGATGCAAGTATTGCCAAATACAAACTTGAGGTTCTCAAGGGCTTTACTAGCATTTGATGAAGAGATTATGATACACTCTGTTTTGTCCTCATTAACTTTAAGTTTGTTTGCAATCATCCACTGTTGGATATCTTGCACACAGGAGGTCAGTTTGAATAAAGCACATTCAGCATCGAGTGGAACTTTAGGGTTAAAGACTAAGAAAATCTGTATATCATCAGCATATATGTGATACTCGATCTTGTGCTTCCGCAATATGTCACCTATTGGGATAGTATAAAGTGTGAATGACAAAGGTCCTAAAACAGAGCCTTGTGGGGTCCCATATTCAAGATTTACAGTGTTGGAGTCAGCTCCAGGAACATGGACATGGTTAGTCCGACAATTAAAATATGATGATAGCCAATCCAAAGAGTTGCCAGAAATGCCAAAGCTATGCTCAAAACGACGAAGCATGATTTGGTGGTCTAGCGTATCAAACGCGGCAGACAGATCCAACATAAGAAATAAAATAGCTTTCTGCTGGTCGAGCGCTTGAAGAACATAATCTTGCACATGTAGTAGGGCAGACTCAGTACTGTGTGAAGTTCGGTAGGCCGATTGTAGAGGCTCAAAAAGTTTGTGTTTGTTGATGTGTTCAGTGAGTCTACTGGTTATCAAGCTGCATAAATGTTCCACTAGCTCATCAATTGTTCCCTCTTCAACTGCTTTGGTAATTTTAGTTTCGTCTTCATTTTCCAAATGTACCACGTGTATGTTGATTCAATAGCATCTTTCTATGTGTACTTGTTCCTAAATCCTTGGGAATGTTGGCAGGCTCTACACTCATTAAGCCAACAGTCTCTTGTTGGGGAAGGGCAAAGAAATGTTTCAGGTAGCCCGTAAGAATAGGTGGCAAAGTTTGGGTTTGCCTTGTGTACAGCATCAACTGCAGAAATAAAGTTTTCAAGATATTTGCAGACACAAGTGAGGAAGTTTGTTGCTGAGCAAGACATGTTTCTTACGCAGTTCTGAAAATTGACTTTTCCAACTTTAGCTACTGGGTATATTTCTTTATAGAATAATCCATAAGTTTCGGGAATTGATGATGTCATATGCTGCCTTTGATTTTTTTCTTGGTACCATCATGGCAGACATTCACTGGTAACTGATAAAGTCTCGCTCATAAAAACTCTTGAATAATTGAATAGTCTCCTCACTTAGTGTACTGTGTATTGGTAAGATTTTTTTTGCAGGTGAGGGAGTTCAGTCACCAGTTGCATGTGTATAACAGCATACCCTTGTATATGCAGAGGATAGACTACACTACCCTCTATTACAGTAGTCAAGTGTTATGCACTGATGGCTTAATCCTTTGTTGTTGTTTTTTAATTATGGTAACACATGCTACATCAGTAACTCATGCTCCAGTTTTTATTAGGTAATTTTTATGTGGTGGATAATGTTTCATACAATTTCATATTATTCAAACTCTAGGCACTACAGGTAGTAGAAGAATAAAAAGTGCTATCAGTTAGATTGGGAGAATTTAAAATATATATTGAAAAATGCATGTCTCGGTAACATCGTGCTACATAACTTTTAATTAATTCCATGTCATACACTGAAAATATACAAAAAAAGGAAGGTATTTAAAATGTGGTTGATATTCCTGAAAGACCATATGCCATACCAAAATGATATAGGTATAAGATGTATCCAATTTCAAAGAAAAGTGATCATGTCTGAAAAAATATATCCTTTTTGGTGAAATCCTTCATAAACAGGACTTTTCTTGTTCAAACTACACTCGCAGGAAAGTTTGATTTTTTAAAGATAGTAAAGATAGTTACAGGCAAACACCCAACAAAGTTAATAATCTGATCCTTGCATGTGTTTGAAATAATATTTTGGAAAAAAATATACATATATGGATCTTCTGGGCATGTATGACCATTTTTGACAGGGATTTGACTCATCTACTTTGTCTTACCTCTCCTTGATTGAACCAGATGGCGTCCACCACTCCCTCTACTGCTGAATCGATGTCAGATGAGTCAAACACCACAAACGGTGACTTGCCTCCTAGTTCAAGGGATATCTTTTTACCGGTGCCTGCTGTAGCTCGCCGTAAGATCTGACCAACCTGCAATCAGGGTTAGAAGAATGGTTGTATGAACCTTGATGAAAATCACAAATTAATGGAAGGGAAATACCTTTTGGACAAAACATCACTTACAGGACAGTGAAATCTACAGCAGATTCTTTTAAGGTTTGTTTGTTTGTTTGATTGATGAAGGCTTAACGGCACCATGACAGCGAGGGTCAAATTGTGCTTGAGAGGTTAGATCATTCCAGAGGTAGGAAGAAAAGAAAATAGGAGAAGTCTGAGAGAAGTACATGGACTAATAGCCAGGAAGCTGGGATCGAGACAGGAAGTGCAGGGGTGCTAAAAAAGGCAAAAGTAGGTAGAGGAGGTGGGGAAGAGAAGGGGAGGGAAGGGGGAGGGGAAAGGAGGACTAAACATACTTGTAGATGGAGGCATGATAAAGGAAGGAGATAATTTTATCCAAAGGGTTTTCCTGGAAGAGCTCACATAGTGTATGGAGTTGCGAGGGGTGAGGGAAGCTTTGGGAAGGTTGTACAGGGGGAAGGCAAGGAGAATGTAGTGGACTGTGAGGGGGCAATGGCAATTGTTGCAGAGGGGTGGGGGTAGCCAGTAAGGAGGTGGGAGAGAGTAAGGTGGGAGTGACCTATCTTAAGTGGGTAATGTGGACATTGTTGATAAGGGAGAGATTGTGGATGGTGAGTTTAGTCAGAATGGTGGGCTGGATGTTGGGAGTTTGTTGACAATTTGGGAGCCCTATGAGGTTTGTCAGCGGTCACAAAGAAGGGAAGCGATAAGCAGTTCGATGTCAGACACTGTTTTGGGAAATGGGGTAGGGGAGGTTGAGGGAAAGCTTAACGGCTGAATCAGCTCTGTCATTGCCAAGGATGTTAGCATGGCTGGGTATCCAGAAAAAAAGAATACTATTCCTGCAGGGGGAAGGGGAGGGGGAAGGGGAGTGGTGGGCAAAAATAATTTACAGAGGAGGTGAGATGTGGGGTTATCCCACCTAACATTGAGTAAAGAAGTAAGGACACACTTGGGCGTCTGAGAAGATGGTAAAGTGGCTGAGCGGAGAGTATAGTTGAGAGCGAGAAGGATGGCCTTGGCCTCGGCTGAGAAGATGGACGAATAATTGAAAAGCCTACTACTAAGGGTGATATCTTGGATGACCGCATCTGTCTTGTCGCCTTCCTTGGAGCCATCAGTATAAATGAAGGTGTAGTTTGAGAGTTGGTCTTTGATTTTGTTGTGGAGGTTGATGAAGAGCTTGGGGTGGGTTTGGGTTTTGTTATGAGTGGAGAGGCCCAGGTGGATAGAAGGGAGGAGGTGGCCCAAGGAGGAGAAATGGGCCAGGAGAAGGTGCCAAGAGTGGCGGGTTGATGCTGAGATGGTGGAGGTCAGGTTTCATGCGTAAGCTGAAGGGAGGGGCAAGGGTTTTAGTCCTATCAAAGAGGGTGGAGAAATTGGGATACCAAATGATATTGTATACAGGGTTTTGGGTGTAAGTGAGGGCTTTAAAAGCATAGGAAAGGCTAAGCTTTCTATACCTTCACACAAAGAGCGGTTCGTTGGCCTCAATGTGAAGGCTGGTAATGGGAGAGGTCCTGCAAGCACAAGCACCCAGGCAAAGCCTGAGGGCTTCATTTTGGATGGTGTTGATGTGGTTAAGGTAAGAGTTGTGAGCGGCACAGTAGACAATATTACCATAGTCGAGCATGGCATGAATGGTGAGCCTGAAGATTTTGGGAGATCGTGGGGGTTCGCACCCCAAGTGGTGTTGGGGAGGAAGCGGAGAATGTTGAGGGAGCTATTGTATTTCTGTTTGAGATTGGTGATGTGTTGCTTGGAGGAGAGCTTGGGGTCCAGGATTAAACCCAGGAACTTTTAGTGTGGTCAACTTTGAGGATGCAATTGCCATTGAGCACAAGGTTCGTGTTGGGGTGGAGGTTGTTGAAATGACAGAAGTGCATGCAGACTGTCTTGCCTTTGGAGAATTTAAAACCGCTATTGTTGCACCAATCTTGCAGCTGGTTGAGGCTAAGTTGGAGCCTATTTTAGACAAGAGAAAAGCTAGGGCAGGAGTAGAAGTTGGTGAAGTCGTCCACGTTTTATGTTGGGGCCAAGATTGTCCGCAATGTTGTTAATGCTCATGTTGAAGAGAGCAGGGGAGAGGATGCTGCCTTGGGAGACGCCCCCTTCTTAGGGGTAGGGCTTGGATAGGGTGTGGCCAATACGAACTTGGAACTGCCTGAATGAGAGGAAGATGGGGAGGTGGCCTTGTCCGCGATGTTGTTAATGGTCGGGTTGAAGAGAGCAGGGGAGAGGATGCTGCCTTGGGGGACGCCCGCTTCTTGGGGGTGGGGGTTGGATAGGGTGTGGCCAATCAAACTTGGAATTGCCTGGATGAGAGGAAAATGGGGAGGTGGCCTCTGAGGCCAATGGTGTGAAGTTTGCGGGTAATGCCATATTTCCAAGTAGTGTCGAAAGCTTTCTCGAGGTCAAAAAAAGATGGCAATGAGGTGTTCCTTTTTTGCAAAGGTTTTCTGGATAGTGGTGTCCAGCATGATTAACTGGTTCATGTTATTGCAACATTTCTGGAAGCCACTTTGGTGAGGGAAAAGGATTCTGTTGGTCTCAAGGAACCAGTTTAGTCTGCTTAATGATCCTTTCCATAATTTTACAGAGACAGCAGGTGAGGGCGATGGTGAGGTAGCTGGAGGGGTCGGTAATGTCCTTCCTCGGTTTGGGGACAGGGGTGATAATAGCTGTCCTCCAGATAGGGGGAAAGGAGTGTGAGGATCAAATGTGGTTGAGGATAGTGAGTAGGGTAGCGGTGGCCTTGTTGGAGAGGTGTCTCATGAACTGGTAAGGGTGTTAACTGGGCCCTTGGAGGTCCAGACAGCATCGTGGATGGCTTGCTTTATTTCAGATAGGGTGAAAGGGGTGTTGTAGCTCTTAAAGTTGTCAGAGGAAAAGGTAATACTCCGGGTTTTATAGCGAGTTTTTTCGAAAGCATTGGGGTACTTGGCCAAGCACGAGATGTTGCTTAAAAAGGCGGCGAGGCGGTTAGTGATATCCTTTTTCCAGGAGAGATGGGAGACTTGCCCATCCTGCTGTGCAAGCTGTTAACCATACTCCACATCTTATCAGCGTGTGTGTTGGTGTTGAGAGAAGAGATGAGGTTGTTCCAAGTGTTGGTTTTACGGTCCTTGATAGTGCACCTGGCATTGGCATGGCTGATGCGAAAGAATTTGAGGTTGTGGGTGGTCGGGTTTGTTTTGAAGTTCCTGAGGACTTTTTTCCTCTTCTTGATGGCAATTTTGCAGTCATCGTTGAGCCCGGGGTTGGGGGAGTGGTTAGAGGTTCTTGAATATAGAGCAGATGGCAAAGTTGATAAGGATCTTATTGAAGTTTGACATGGAATCCTCACCCTCGAGGAGATGGGAGGAGAGATGAGAGTTGCAGAGGATTTCAAAAAGGGGCCAGTTGGCTTTCTTAAGATTCCAATTGGGGGTGTGGTCTCTGGGGGTTTGAACGTTGAAGTAAATAAGGAGAGGGTAATAAAATCAAGGAGGAGGTTGTGGGAACAGATTGACAGGTCAATACAGGTGAGGGAGCCTGTGGCAGGGTGTAGGTCGGGGAGTTATTGTTGAGCAAGGAGAGGCTGTGCTGACAAAGAGTTGTTTTCAACAAGATTGCCTCTGGGGGTGGTGGTATTGGAGCCCCACAGGGGGTTGTGGGAGTTGAAGTCACTAAGAGGGATGAAAGGGTAGGGGAGCTAAAAGATGAGGTTGTTAAGGCTGGTTGGCTAAACATTGGCATTAGGGGCAATAGATATTACAAAGAGTGAAGGTTTTGTGGAGGGAGATGGAGACACAGATGGCCTGAAGGTCGGTGTTCACAGGAATAGGGCTGTGTAGGATACCGTGTCTAACGAGAATGGAGATGCCCCCACAGGCCCTGTCAGCGTCCTCTTGATGTTTATGGTACCAAGAGAAATTATTGAGAGAATAATGGTCAGTGGTTTTCAAGAAAGGTTCTTGTAAGCAGAAGACAACAGATTTGAAGGTGGTGGCTAGAAGATCAATTTCTTCCAAATTGGCCTTAAGGCTTCTGATGTTCCATTGTATAATGTTGTGAGTGTTATTGTAATTGTTTCTGTTGTACACCATAAGGAGGCAGGGGGTTTACCTGAAGGAATATCTGTTATGTCTGGGTTGGCTTGTTTTTTTCTTTGGATTTGTCCCTGTTTCTTTGGGAGCAGTTGTTTTTGAAAGTTGGATGAGAAGTATGTTTGGTGGGTCCAGTAATTAAAGAACCATGTTCTCTTCAGTGTCATACATGTAGGTTTGAATGGTGGGCTGTTTGTAAATTTTGTGTTTGTTGGTTTGTTGTTTTGTTAGTTTATTGGCTTGAGTTTGATGGCATTTGAGGTGTTGGGGGGGTCTTAGAAGAGGAAGGAAGGTTGGGGAGAGAGGTGGTGGTGGAGGGTTGGGGAGAGAGGTGGTGGTGGAGGTGGTTTGTGTAATGGGTATGGTTGGGTTGTTGGCAAAAGTGATAAGCTGACGACTTGGTAAGAAGAGCCAGGTGAGGCCAGTTTGGGCATATGAGTCAGTTTTAGTTGTGTGAGGAGGGGGGCGGTATTGGTGTTTGAGGAAACTGTGCTGGCATAGGAAGGTTTGGTGTGGAGGGAAGTGAGGAATTGCTTTCTGGCGTCCGGATAAGTGGTGTTGGGATTAAGGGTTTTCAGTTTTGTTATCTGTTTTTCCTGAAGCCAGGTAGGGCAGTCTTTTGAAAAGGAGGGATGTTTGGTTGGGTGAGTACTGTTGCAATCGGTGCAGTGTGGGGTGTTGGTGCAGAAAATGCTGTTATGGTCCAGGGCTCCACAGTTGCCACAGCGAGCTTGGCTGCGGCAGGAGGTTTTCCCATGGCCATACCTTTGGCACTTATGACAATGGAGAGGATTGGGAATGTAGGGGGCGACTGGGATTCTCAGATAGCCGGCAGTAATGTGGGAGGAGAGAATTGGTGTGGCAAAAGTCAGGACGATGGTATTGGTGGGTGTTTCAGCACCATCTCTCTTGCGGATGAGATGACGGACCTCAGTGACATGTTGGCTGGCAAGTTCCTCAACAAGGTCTTTATTGGTCTAGGCAAGGTCTCTGGTTCTGCAGACGCCTTTGCTGGAGTTCAGGGAACAGTGGGGAGTGACTGTTATGTCGATACCAGTATTAGCTAGGGTTTTGATGGTGAGGGTGGTGGCTTCAGTGCACCAGGAGATCGCCGGACCTGAGGGTAGAAACATTGGGGAGGGCACTGACAAAGGCAGTGAAGCCCCTTGTGTATGAGGAAGGGGGAAACTCTTTCGAAACCGCTGGTTTGTTAGTTGCCTGAATGATTAAAATTTTGGGGACTGGGGCTGAGGAATGGTCAATGGAGGTAGCAGGTATGTCATGAGGAGGGGAGAAAGAGTCAAGGTCAAGGCAGAAGCGTTTGGTCATGTTGGAAAAAATACCAAGGGCCTGAGACTCAAAGCAATAAGAAAAAAGTCGCGGAACTAGGTACCGAAGAATGTGTAGGCCTGGTCACAACGGGAGGGAAAAATAAAAAGGAATGATCTTACCGAAAGCAGACATCCATACACAAGGAGGAAATCCCGCAAAATGGAGGTGCAAAAGTTTAGGTGGAAAGTGCGTGGTAGAATAATCAGAAAGAAAAGTTTGAGAGAACAGAAGGAAGTCACGCTGCTCTCAACACACGAACACAGTTTTTGAAGGTAATCTAATGAAACATATAAATTAATCTAACAGAATGACAGATATATCTTTATTCCATACCATTTTGTCTCTAATATTTCAGTGGACATGATCATGGCTTACACATACTAAGTGTCACGGTAGATTCTGGGGGCAATATTTGTAGTTGATTAAAAACCTGGGTACAGGAATAGCAAGGTAATATTTGTGAAGTGTAATTCAATTATCATAGGGCAAGGGTATATCACGGTTAGGGATAGTTAGTTATTCGCTTTATTCGTGAATTTCTTAAAGAAATTTTGGCAATACTGCATTTGAGTGCAAAGTTCCACCTGTTTAAGAATTTGCATAAATTCTTACTACTTCAACTTGTTTGTTTGTTTGTTTGATGAGGTCCCAACGGCACCACGACAACGAAGGTCAAATTGTGCCTGAGAGGTCAGATCATTTTAGAGGTAGTAAGGAAAGAGATCAGGGGGAGAATGAGAGAAATTCAAGAACAAAAGCCAGAAAGCTGTGATCGAGAGAGGAGGTGCATGGGTAAAACAAAAACAAAGTAGAGAGGGGGTGGAAGAGGAGAATTAAATATGGTTGTAGAGGGATGCATGCTGAAGGAAGGAGATAATTTTATCTGGAGGATTTTTCTGGAAGAACTCAGCAATTGAGTTGTGGGGAGCGAGGGAAGCTCTGGGAAGGTTGTACAGGGGGCAAGCAAGGAGAACATGTTGGATTGTGAGGATGCAGTGGCAATTGTTACAGAGGGGTTGGGGGGAACCAATAAGGAGGTGGGAGTGAGTGAGGTGGGTGTAACCAATTCTAAGACGGGTAATATGAGCGTTGTCGATACGAGAAAGGTTGTTGATGGTGGATTTGATCGGGATTGTGGGCTGGATGACATGGAGTTTGTTATCAATTTCGAAGTTAAGAGAAGCGATAAGCGGTTTGATGTCAGAGAGGGTTTTGGGAAAAGGGGAAGGGAGGAGGTTAAGGGCAAGCTTAGCGGCTGTATCAGCCCTGTCATTGCCAGGGATGCCAACATGGCTGGGTATCCAGAAGAAAAGAACACTTTTCCTGCAGAGGGTGGGAGAAAAGAGTTTCCGGAGGAGGAGGTGGCAGGTGAGGTTATCCTATTTAAGATTGAGTAATGAAGTAAGAACAGCCTGTAATTGGACAGTGCTAAAAATATCAGGAGAATAATAATGTGTGTGTCTACTGGCAATGATTACGTAACTGGGTATCTCAGGCATAGGTGTTACATTGGTAATTAAAATTCTTTGCCAATTTTTAGAAGTTGACATTAGGGCTATTTTGTTAATCAGTGGTCACTTCGAATTTGCCTCTCAGAGGAGACACATCTATACGGGCTCAAATTTATAACCAATTCACTAGAGATTGACACGAGGGAGAAATTTTAAGAGCTGGTCATTTGTATAAAGACATTGGTATTTCTTCAAGTTAGGGTTGTACGGCAGTGAATGAAATAATTTGTCTTATCAGTTTATTAGACACCATCTGGGTACAGGCTAAGCAGCTACATACCATCATATCGTATTGTGTTGGGAGACGGGTGTCATGAGGAAGCTTGGAGTGCCGTCGGGACTATAAGGGTAGTAAGAGTGATTTGAGTATATATTTGTTATTTCCTTAGCATATTGTGATTAATCAATTATGTCGTTAATTATGTTCAAATTATATGTATTTTATGAAATAGGATTCATTGGACTTGTAATTTTTGGAAAATGAAGTGCATAATTATAGTTTTTTTTTGGAAATGATCTTTTATTTAATGTTGTAATTAAAGGGACTTAGATGATAAACACATGTTCAGATTAATGAAGATGACATGTGGAAGAAAATAGTTTTCTTTCTGAAAGAAATATTGGAATAGTCATTTTGAATTATCGTTGCGTAGAAATAATTAAGAGTTAAGTCACTTTAAATCATTGAATGTTTTGTTTAAAATTTATGTAATATTACCACCAGATTGTGTTAAATTCAGGGATTATTATGTCTCATTTCATATGTTTGCAATTGAGGGAGGAATATTGCATTTTTGAATTTAACAAATTCTTATGTTTTTCAAATATTAGGTACCAAATTTTAGTTAACACACATTTGATATTAGTGGGAAAATTTGCATATTAAAACCATTTCAGTCTGAAATAATGTGTTGGCACATTTATCAAAATAAAATGGGATTATTCTTTAGTCCTGACGAATGTTAAAACTTATACAAATTCTGGGAAAATGTGTAACATCGCCAAGTTTCTTATAAGATCTTTCTTTATGAGTGCTATGAAAACAATTTTGGAACATATATTTTATAATGGTTAAAAATTTACCCCGCTAAGCGTAGCGGGGATATTTATGAGAGTTATACTTACCTTCCATGCTATAAATATGCAATCTGGTCACATGACCTGATTCTAACGCACTTCTAACCAACCTTAAAAATGTAGTTACTAGCCCAGTCCTGACCTCCATATAACCTCTACTAACCCTCACTTAACATCCACCGTGGCCTGAACGAGAGGAGAGGGGAGGCAGGCCAGGATTCATGGAAGGTAAGTATAACTCTCCTAAATATCCCTGCTACGCTTAGTGGGGTAAATTTACTTCAAGTTATACCTTACCTTCCATGCTATAAATAAGCAATCAGATTGCAACCGAGGATAGAAAGGAAGGGAGTTCAGGTCACAGCACAATTTTTCAAAGACTGGTACTAAAACTCTCACTAATCTTATCCCGCTTAAAGGACGAAATTCCTTCTCCTCTTAAGGATAAAAGACCTGAGTGGGAAGTACTAAAACATAGTGAACCACTTCTAGTCAAACCGAACAAGGCACTATTCGTTAACAGTAATTGAGGCAAACCTTGCATGAACTTGAGTAAGAAACTCAGAAAACATGCCAATCTAAAGAGCGTTTGGACACAATATGAACATCATAGTTGTGTCTACAATAACCCCACAAAACGCACCGTCTACGAGACGAAACCAGCTAATAAAATACGATTGGGAACGAAGCGTGTACTAGCTAAAACGAATTGAAGAATTCCCGGACTGGGTAAAATTATGTTAGCGCGTAACTGCAACAGAGCAAAAGTTAGCAAGGTAACACGAACTCTGTAAAGTAAGTCAGGCAAAAAACGAGGGGAAAAAACGCGATAAGCTGTTTCCCAAACGGTGGCACAAGAAATCCAGTGAAAGGGGCTGTGCCTCGAACCCGAGTGCATACCCCGGCCATTCCATGAACAGTGTCGATTACTTTAAGAGATTGCTTCTGGACAATCCATCGGAGGAAAATGTCTCGCGACACAGTACGATGAGATCTCCGTGTATCTTCCCAGTGGTCGCGAGTCAATGACCATCAACCCAACTGGAAAACCTCGGTGGATGGCTGCAAGCTATCCTAGAGCCCGTAACTAAACCAAGTCTGAGAGAGGGCCCCCCTCCAAAACAGGAAGGGGGTGAACAAGTTCTCAAAAAGGCCTTGCTACACCAAGGATTGGCAGACAAAGGCCACACCGTCAAACGAATTACTCTGTGACTGTGATGCAGTTTGCCTGAGCCCGGGAGAAAGACAAAAGTTGTCCCTAACCCAAGGCTCGTACGGGAAGCCTGCAAGGTCTTGAGCAGCTGAGGGAACCGCAGTTGGCCGGGCCAAGTGGGCGCTATCGGTCATACGTCACCTTGCTTAGAGAACTCGGTACTAGCGTGAAAGGCGGAAAACGTAACTCACATAGTGAGTCCCTTTGAAAATGAATGCACTGACCCCAAAACCTGCGGGTCAGGAGATAGGACGCAAAGAACCCATAGCTTGCGATAGCCCACGGATGCGGACAGACCTATCGGTCGTACGTCACCTTGCTTAAAATACTCGGTACTAGCATGAAAGGCGGAAAACGTAACTCACATAGTGCGTCCCTTTGAAAATAAATGCACCAACCCCAAAACTCGCGGGTCAGGAGATAGGACGCAAAGAATCGATAGCTTGCGATCGTCCACGGATGTGAACAGACCTACGTCCAAGAGACCTAATAAGGTCCTGATCACTCGGGTCACCTATGGGAAGCACACCCATCCTGTGGGGGTTCCACTAAAGCAGGACGATTGTAATCGTATTCTCGTAGTCCGAGGTGAGCGGCCTTAAGGCTGGCTTAGTTCGTCCTGCGTAGAGACAAGAGGAAGGATTCCAGAAACATTTGGAGTCTGTTTCTCTCTGTCTGAAAAGGAGACTACAACAGTGGTGTAAAGTTGGCGTGAATCTGAACTGCCTTGCCCAGCACTAGCCGAAAAAGATGAAAAATGCCCGGCATACTGCCTGTGAAAAAAGCCAAGAACCTGTCCAACTTTCTGTCATAGGAGGTCAAATGAAATGTGCCCCTACCTCGACCAAGACGCATCCGTTGGCACTGACCGTGAAAGTCTGACGGGTGGAAACTTTGTTCCTCACAACAGGTGGGAGCGTCCGCACCACCACCAAACGGGAGCGGCCACCGACTAACCATGTAAAGCGGAGGTACTGAATGAGACCATCTTCAGCCCAAGGGTAGACTTCAACACCATCCTCTCCAAAACTCGCCAAGTCTGGGGGTATCGAGAATACGCATCGATCGCTGATGGCCGGTGGTGTGTGGGAGGCAACAGCCTCTCCTCCACAGCCTGTGTGATCCAAGACGGAAGTCTGGACGTAAATAGGTCAATAAAGGGAGGAAACATCCTCCCATGGATGGAACTAAAATTCTTTCCGTTAGAGCTTCCAGCTTCTTTCTCTGTCCTACTCCAGGACCTGCTCCGTTGTGGAGAGAATCGGGGGAGAGAAATGAGCGAATTGCTGAACGTTGGCGAAATGCCCAGGGTGAAGTGCCGTTGAGCCGGAAGAGTCATTCAGGCTGATAGCACTGATAAGTTAATTCTAACTAAGGGTTAACGTACTTTACTCTGTAAAAAACTCATACAACAGCGGAGCTGTGGAGCCCTGGTGATTGAGAAACAACGTGGCAGATAAGACTGCTGACCCTGAGCAAAGTTTGTTTAAACTTTACTGAACTAAACCAATGGTTAGTGAATTAAAAGGCAGGCCGTTAATATAAATCGTATACAAAACGGGCTGCTAACCGTATAAGGCTATGTAGCTGCGAGACGGTTTTGGGTCGTAAGACTGTGGAGCAGTAAGTCATTGTCTACAACTCCGAAGCGGTGTCTGAAAACTGTAACAGTTGCGGAACCGCGGAACTCTAGGCCACTCGTATCAACAGCGAAACTTGTCTATGAAGTTGATTGAAAAAGGTACGTACGACGTATAGTTACAACCTTGGAACTGCGGTGCCTATGGCTACAGATGTGGAGAAAACTAATACCGTATGTCTGTGTGGGTAGTTAGGTAAACAGGCCGTGAAGCCACAAGCCGCGTTGAACTGCTTTAAGAAGGTGCTAAAGTATAGTATGAATTAAACGTGCCACTGTTTTTAATAGCTACCCCAATCATGAGATTGTCTATCAAAAGTCCACCAATGTCAAGAAAAGTATTCTTCATGGAGTTAATTTTGATAGGCGGTTTAACGTACTGCGTCAACTGTATGAGCCGTTAACCCAAGCACTAGGGTAGAAATCACGAAAAAGTTGACGCCTTGTGTATGCTACACAGGCCATTAATTCTGTTAAACACCGTTCACCATGGAGCTCAGAAGCTTGTGGCTACGTGGGGGGGGGAGGGGGTAAACTATAATGCCATACTCAGTACGCGTACCAATTAAGTAGTATAGAGCCTTTATGGATCTACAAAGGCGTCAATGTGACAAGTAAGCCCCACTAGCCGTCCGCCCAGTTTGCATTTGTTCACCTTGAAGCAACAAAGCTAGTGGCTACACGAGGGGGACTACTGCCCTACTGGTATGTGTCCTCAACGTAATAGCTATCAGTACAAAAGAATCGTCTGGGTCTACGATAGCGGTAACGTACTAAATCTGATGCATGAGTCGTTACCTCAGTAAACTTCTATTCACCACGGGGCCACTGAGTATAAGTGGCAACGCGTAAGGCAGTAAAGTCGTACTCAGTACGTGTTCCTGTTGAAATAGCTAAAAATATAGTGGAGCCGTATGGGATACGGGGGAGTTCACATGCTACGCAAACTATACAAGCTGTAAACTCTGTTTGTTTTACTACGGAGCTACGAAGCTGGTAAACATCACGGTTTTTGCGGACCGTGACGTTCAACGCGGAAATCTAACTAAGGTAGCTCACACAGACGTGGAACTGCATAGCTGATGGCTACGGTAACAAGAAGAAAATAGCTCTCGTGATGCTATACTCCTTGTGAAGATTGTTACTTATCACCTGACCATGTAGCTTCATAGCTAAAAGGTCTATTTTCAGGTTTGTCGTACGTTGTACGTTACCCCGCTAAAAAACTATGGAGCCGTACCGACCCATTCACCGAAGCCATATGGAACCAAAAGTTGTTGATTACGAAATTGTACGGACCCATATGGAGCCGTCCCATGATCCTTAGGGCTGTGGTACGGACCCTTATGGGGCCATGGAAACAAGACGTGGGGCCATATAGAACCGATCACTGGAGCCGTACGGACCCAAATGGACCCGTGAAAGTAATCCAATGGCTCTACAACAAGCCGTAAGAAAAGTTAGTAACTTACGTATAACCCCTTAGGGCTCTGCCTCTTGTGGGCCTACCAGTCCCTTTGCGGAGCCGTGGTCCACAGCGGTGTACACGGCTTTTTCCTTTTGGATATCACCAGAGCGTAACTAAAAGAAGCGTTGACACGCGACGCATCGCGGGACGTCTTGGGCGTGTAACACACCGACACTCGGGGACTTGTCCTCCCGTGCCCATGATATTGATGAAGAACATTGCGGAACTGTAACATTTAACGCGGAAAATCTTACTGAGGCAGTTCCCACGGCTGCGGAACTGCATAGCTAATGGCTACAGGAACAAGAAGAAAATAGCTCTCGTGATGCTTTACTTCTTGTGAAGATTGTCACTTATCATCTGACCCCGTAGCTTCGTAGCTAGCGGGTCTATTTCCGGGTTTATTGTACAGCGTACATTATCCCGTTACAAAACTCTGGAGCCGTACAGACCCGTTCACTGGTTATATTGCGAAACTGTAACGTTCAACGCGGAAAATCTTACTGAGGCAGTTCACACGGCCGTGGAACTGCGTAGCTAATGGCTACAGAAACAAGAAGAAAGTAACTCTCGTGATGCTATACTTCTTGTAAAGATTGTCACTTATCACCTGACCACGTAACTTCGTAGCTAGCGGGTCTATCTCTAGGTTTATCGTACGGTGGACATTGTCCCGTTACAAAACTCTGGAGCTGTATGGACCCATTCACCAGAGCCGTACCGTTTTGAGAAGCGTTTACATGCAACACAACGTGGGACATCTTGGGTGTGCAACGCACCTACACTCGAGGACCTGTCGTTTGTGTCCATGATATTGGTGAAAATAATTGTGGAACTTTAACGTTTAATGCGGACAATCTTATTAATGGCATTTACACGGCCGTGGGACTGCGTAGCTAATGGCTACGGGATGAAGAAGAAAATAGCTCTCGTGATGCTATACTTCTTGTGAAGATTGTCACTTATCATCTGGGTTAATCGTACGGTGTACGTTATCCCGTTACAAAACTATGGAGCCGTACGGATCCGTTGACCAAAGCCGTGGGCCACGGAGCCGTATGGAACCGTCCGGCCGTCCAACGGATCTGTAAACACGGGCCATGGAGCCGTATGGACCCGTTTAATGGACCCGTAAACACGAGCCGTGGAGACGTCCAATGGACCCATACGGAGCCGTAAACACAGACCGTGAAGCCATATGGAACCGTCCAATGGACCCGTAAGGAGACGTCACGGACCCGTACGGAGCCATGAACACGGGCCGTGGAACCGTACGGATCCAATCACCAGAGCCGTACGGACCAGAAAGGACCCGTGAAATCACTTGTGACTCACGTATAACCTCTTTAAGCGCGGCCTTTACGTGGCCCTACCGGTCCCTATCACGGAACCGTGAGCCACAGCGGTGTACAAAGGGTTTACCCACCCGTGGCTCTGCCGACTCAGTAATCTATTAAGTCAGAGGGTTAATCAGGAAAATGTTAATACAGTAAACTACAAACAACACAAGCTTCACGACTCAGTAATCTTTTCGAGAAGGTGGCCATGGCGAAAGTAAAACTCTGAGACTAAATTATTTATATCGCCTCTTGGCGTTTATTTTCTGAAAAATAAAGATATATATATGAATGCATACATATACACTTACACCAAGACGTCTCTACAGGGATGTACCTTCGACCCTTTGTCAAACATTGAGAGGCAAGCCACAGCAACTTAGTACATTGAAAACCTTTATCAGAAAAAACTCTATCTGAATTTTTTTAGAAACCCGAAAAAATGTACCGAACGTAAATTCTGTAATAGCGTAGGGGTAGCGTGGAAAACACGAACCACTGAGTAACTTGGCGTCTGTAGAGATAAAGAGCAAAGATTAGATCTCCTGTGAAGAGGACATCGGAGAAACCCCTCAAGTCTCTCCAATGCCCCAAAATTCAAGCTTGAAAATTAAAAACTTTGTCTTAATTATTAGCGAGAAAAACGAAAACACGATATGTTCTGGTAACTTTAAATAAAATATAGGCTCTCTTGTAACAACTGTAGCTCCTTGCAGCTGTAAGAAGCCAACTCCTCGAATACTCTGTGGTGACGTCGACCCAATACACATGCGCCAAAAACGATTGAAGAAATTGACGTAATGTATACGAGAACCTGTACTGAAGATATCCTAACATGTTAATAAAATGCATAGTATAACGCTAGGCTCTCCTCGTGGAAGGGCGGGGCTGAGGGTGAAAAACATTTAAACTCGGGGGCAAGAGGTTTACTGGACAGGCACACTCGGTGCTTTAGGGCCTAAAAACACCCGCTTCGGGAGTGGGACTCTATCAAACTAGCCACCCGCTTTGTACGGATAGAGACAAAAAAACTCTATCCTAAGTGTAGGCTACACGGGAAAGTCCTGTGAGATGGACCAAAGAAATTTTGGACCCATGGCTACCTCGTCTTACCTCAGAAGAATTGAAAAGGCGAACCAGATAAGATAGAGCAGCGTAAAAACTTGCCTGGTAGAAGCTGCAAAGGAGAAAATTGTTAGAAAAAGGGTAAATTTATAAAAGAAAATTTGACCAGTTCCAGCGATGTTGTGAAAACAATGGCTGAAAAAGAGTAAGGGTTAGTAGAGGTTATATGGAGGTCAGGACTGGGCTGGTAACTACGTTTTTCAGGTCGATTAGAAGTGCATTAGAATCAGGTCATGTGACCAGATTGCATATTAATAGCACCAAAGGTAAGGTATAACTTGAAGTAAATTTAGCAATTTATAGGGCTGGAGGCACCAATCACCACATGGGAAGTGCATGCTGCCTTCAATTCTGCTTTCTACTTTCTGCAATTGCTGAATTGTATTCAAGCAGGCCAGCCGTTCATTTTCCAATCTGCTGGACCTCAGCATTTAGAACTAGCGATGTGCACATATATCAGAATACTGTTATATGGGTTTGAGTATAGTTTAAGTGGAGCATTTAAAGTATCCAGAGATTTAATTAATTAATACTGCCAGGAAAAACTATCAAAAGACAATAAGGAGTTTCATAGCAACATACAAGAAAGAGTGAGAGATTAAACAAATTTTGTTGTAATGATATATTGAAGTATTGAACATTGATATGGTGGTAATTATCATTATCATTTAATAAATCTTAACTTGTGAGTTTTAATTTATTTTTATATTTTATTCCTATGTTCTGGATTCGTCTGTTATTGATATTCTTAATGAACCTTGTGATTAGAAGTGGTCACACTAAGATGTAACTCAGAACATGCGCATGAGATTCCAAGTCTAGGACAAATTGGGTACACACAGTCATATATCTGCATTACTTATTGCTAAGATCATACTTTGCTGGTTCCATTTTAACTAACAACCAGTAAAATTTTCATCAGGGAGTTGGCCAGCATGTAGATTTTTTAAAATAGACAAGTGCATTTTACAAATTGTAAAACCTGTCTTATTCTTGTAAGTTTATTCTAAATACCAAATTTATACTCTTTCATATTTTTATCGAAAATATGAACGTATTAATGTATTACCTCTGTTGAACCTGTGAAGCCAACTTTGTCCACATCTGGATGCAAAGCCAAGGAGCTACCAAACGCACCGTTACCCGTCACCACGTTAAACACTCCAGGGGGCAAGCCTGCTTCGGCACATATTTGGGCAAACAGTAGAGCTGTCAGCCTGGTGTACGTCGCAGGCTTCAGAACAACTGTGTTGCCCATGGCAATAGCAGGGCAAACCTTCCAAGTTAGCAGCATTAATGGAAAGTTCCAAGGCACAATAGCTCCAATGACACCTAATAATAGAACAAAAAACAATATTCAAAAGTTACAGAAATGAACAAGAAAAATTAACTTTGAAAATATATTGCACCCTTCTCATCTTTGTATAGTTGCTTTCAATCAGTTTGATGGGTGTCAGTGCATTAATTAATCAAACCAATAGTCATCTTTAATGTGTAAAAGCATTTTATTATCCTTTCAAAATGGCTGCAATCTTTGGACCAAAAGTTTGAAAGTCACACCAACAAACCTTCCACTTTTTTACCAAGTACATTTCTAATACACCCATCAATTTTACACAAAAAAAAATCATGTTTTCAAATTATTGAAGCAATCTGAAAAACACAAACAATCTCAGCAAAACTTTTGTTTTCTCACCCACTAATACCACCTTCAAATACCCTCATGGCAGTCGTTCTTTGGGAGTGACACGAGTTTCATTTGTATCCTTCGAAAGGAAGGAGAAAGAATAAGCCCAAAAAGTGTTGTCTTTGATTGTGATATCTTCTGCTTAACAAGCAATAATAACTACATGAACATGCAGATACGGGAGGCTCTAATGCTAGCCAAACACCACAGCTGTCATAGCAATTACCCAGCTGCTTTACTCATTTTACCTGACAGTGACAAATACACAGCTTTTAAAAGGAATATTTTTATGTATATGATAGAGGATTATTAACGAAACAAATTGGTGTAAAAACCATGGTGATATCTAATTTAATTTAGGAGTTATTACAATTTAAAGATTTGTTATCAGTGTAACCTCGCTATGTACAATGCGATGTCAACAAGGCAGATCCAGAACAATTTGTATGTTATTTCTATAAAACCCTCCAAAACAAATACTCGAATACTTGTGTCAGGTTCATGAGCTAAATCACTCCCTTGTAAAGTTCATCTTATACTGTACCTCATCTCAATAATTAAAGAAAAATACTTCCCATAAGGCAATTCATTTGCAAAGAAATATATAGCAAACTGTCTTGGATTAGCCTTTATTACATCACACTTACACTTACACTGTGATGTCACTTTTCAACACACTGATGCAAGTTTTGAAATGCAGTAACTCCTAAACGGAATAAGATATCAACATGGTTTTTACATTTGTTTCTTTAATATTCCTCTATCATATCTATGAAAATGAGAGTTGATGGGAATATTCCTTTAACTTCTACTGGTGCATTTATTCGAGATCTTCCATAAGAAATTACGAACTTCATTTGTCACCTTTTGTTCTTCTTCAGACACGATTGAACAATCCTTTACTCTATTCCACTGCATGTGTAAACAGTTGCCGATACAGAATTTTGAGAATCACTGCTTACCTGAAATTATTACCATGGAGCTACTATACTAGATGATTCTATTATTCATGACTTAAAGAGCTAATCAGAATGACTACATGGACTAATCAGATGGACTAAATAAACGAATCAGATGGACTAGTAGTCTTTTCACATTAACTTAATGGATAATCAAATGAACTAATCACATGAACTTAATGAACTAATCAGATGGATTAAATAGACTAATCAGATGGACTAAATGGACAAAATGGAGTAATTACTTTGTTTGATGAAGGCTTAACGGCACCATGACAACAAGGGTCAAATTGTGCCTGAAAGGTCAGATCATTCTAGAGGTAGGAAGGAAAGGAAACAGGGGGAGAATAAGAAAAATACAACAACAAAATGTCAGAAAGCTGTGATCGAGAGAGGACATGCATGGGTGAAAAAAACAAAGTAGAGAGAGGGGGTGGAAGAGGAGAATTAAATATGGTTGTAGAGGGAAGCATGATGAAGGAAGGAGATAATTTTATCCAGAGGGTTTTTCTGGAAAAGCTGGTTGAGGCTGAATTAGATGGACTAAGTGGACTAATTAGATGGATTAAATTGACTAATCAGATGTGACTAAATGGATTAATCAGATGAACTATTAATCGATAAACTAATCACATGAACTTAATGAACTAATCAGATAGATTAAATAGACTAATCAGATGTACTACATGGAATAATCACATAAACCTAAAGGACTAACCAGATGGACTAATTTGACTAATCAAATGGAACAATTAGATGAACTAAATGGTACAATCATATGTGACTAATTACATGAACCTAAAGGACTAACTGATGGACTTAATTGACTAATCAACTGGAATAATCAGATGAACTTAATAGTGTTAGCATATGTGACCAATCGAATGAACCTAAAAGACTAATCATATGGACTAATTGGCTAAACAGATGAATAAAATAGAAATATTCCGGTGGATTAGATTAACTAATCAAACGGATTAATCAGAGATCATCCTTACCAACAGGCTTCCACCCTCTCATTTCAGTATCCATGAGCTGAGCCCACCCCGCATGATGATAAAAGTGACGGATAACCAGAGGTATGTCCGCATCACGAGACTCCCTGATTGGTTTCCCATTGTCGAGACTCTCCATCACACTCAGTAACCTCTGATGCTTTTGGACATGTCGAGCAACACTGAAAAAGATTTCAAATCACAAGTTACAGCTAGACATCACAATTTAGAAAGATGAGCATTAAACTACTGAAATTAGTGCATTAAACTACTGAAATAAGTGCACTAAACTACTGAAATTAGTGCATTAAACTACTAAAATTAGTGCATTAAACTACTAAAATTAGTGCATTAAACTACTGAAATTAGTGCATAAAAACTACTGATATTAGTGCATTAAACTACTGAAATTAGTACATTAAACTACTAAAATTAGTGCATTAAACTACTGAAATTAGTGCAATAAACTACTAAAATTAGTGCATTAAGCTACTGTAATTAGTGCATTAAACTACTGTACTTAGTGTATTAATCTACTGAAATTAGTGTAATAAACTACTGAAATTAATGCATTAAACTATTGAAATTAGTGCATTAAATTACTGAAATTAGTGCATTAAATTACTGAAATTAGTGCATCAAAACTACTGAAATTAGTGCATCAAACTTCTGAAATTAGTACATTAAACTACTGAAATTAGTGCATTAAACTACTGAAATTAGTGCAATAAACTACTAAAATTAGTGCATTAAGCTACTGTAATTAGTGCATTAAACTACTGTACTAAGTGTATTAATCTACTGAAATTAGTGTATTAAACTACTGAAATTAGTGCATTAAACTATTGAAATTAGTGCACTAAACTACTGAAATTAGTGCATTAAACTACTGAAAATAGTGCATTAAATTACTGAAATTAGTGCATCAAAACTACTGACATTAGTGCATTAAACTACTGAAATTAGTGCACTAAACTACTGAAATTAGTGCATTAAACTACTGAAAATAGTGCATTAAATTACTGAAATTAGTGCATCAAAACTACTGATATTAGTGCATTAAACTACTGAAATTAGTACATTAAACTACTAAAATTAGTGCATTAAACTACTGAAATTAGTGCAATAAACTACTTAAATTAGTGCATTAAGCTACTGTAATTAGTGCATTAAACTACTGTACTTAGTGTATTAATCTACTGAAATTAGTGTATTAAACTACTGAAATTAGTGCGATAAACTATTGAAATTAGTGCATTATGCTACTGAAATTAGTGCATTAAACTACTGAAATTAGTGCATTAAACTACTTAAAATTACTAGCAACACCTTCAAGCAACCAAAGTTTGGTTTTTAATTCTCAAAAAATAATGAAGAAAAAATTGTTCTACCACAAATATTGGTTTTGAAGAAATTTACCTGTAGAGATGTCGAGCTCTGACATGACATGGCAGGGTACTCCATGATTCAAAAGCCTTTCTAGCTGCTTTTACTGCTAAGTCAGCATCCTCATACTCTCCCTGTATAGTAGTTGCTAATGTCTCTCCTGTGCAAGGTGCACGGGTGGTGTATGTTTTCCGATTATCTGGACGAACCCACTGATTGTTTATAAAATGACCCAAATTTCTGCCATGTTTTTCCAACCATTCCTATGGAGAAAAATTGAAGAAAAAAAAAAAAAAAAAGTTGTGAAAGATTGTTTTGTTTCTTTCTTCACAGTGATCATCCTCCATGGTAAGAACTAAGCCACTGCCAATTTCTGAAATTGGATCATAAGTAGATGAACATTGGGTTTCACAATGCTCTTTTCGAGAAGTGATAAGAGAGTTAGGCAGTGGCAGAAGAAACCTGCTGTCATGAATACCATTGAACCACCGAGCTTTTTCCAAAATGCTGATTGAGAAGAAAGTGAAATACAGCAGATCCACCACTATACTTGATCGTTCTGCACATCTTTAGCAACCTACCCACCCATTGATAGTGATTACAGTAGATAAAAGAGCTTTGCAAGTTTTTAAGGTACAGAACACAAATCATCAGGTAGGACGGAAACCATCATTGGAAATCTGATATAATGAACAAACACCTGTCTTAGCTAGGTCCAATACCTTTTGAAAAAGTTTTCAAGATTTGAAGGATAGTTAAAATGATCAAAAGACAAACCAGAACTGATGTAACTGCTTTGTACCTTCCGAAGTTCAAAAGATATCAAGTTTTCAAGATAATACAATTTCATTAAAAAAGAGAGACTGATATTTTGCCCAGTTTTGCACGAAACTGTCATCACATTTGTTAAAATTAAATCATTGAAATATTTTAATTTCTAAACATGTGGCGTTCACACTGAAAAGGTCCCCTTTGTGTGCATCAAGCATACCTTCTACCTCTAAATTGGATATCATCCCACCATTTGAGACCTGATTAATAGTCTTTTTTCACTAGGCCCTGCACTTGTGTGGGGCTGTCAATCATGTAACCTCTTGAAGATATCTTTACAGTATATGATATCGCAACATAACCATATTTATTTCAGCATCTTGTTTTGTTTTGCACATGATCCTGCCTGACAGGAACTCGGCAAGACTCCTATACGGAGCATAGACGCCAAGCGATAGCAGATGCCAGTCTCGTGTGCAAAACACAACACTTTAGGTCTACAGTATGATTTGGGATTGCAGATGGGAAACCACAACATGGAAAACTAGACCACAATTTTGATGTCGGAGCTGGACTGGAGCCTACGACCTCATGGTTGGGAAGCGGCAAATCATACCACTGAACCATACTGCTCTTGTTGGCATAATATACTACTGCAGAAAATAAGCATGAACTAGAACGGTAAATACTGTCATGGTTCGCATGCCCATGCAAATTGACACCCATATTATATGACCCGGCCAATTATAAGAATGGCATCTCACACTAAGTCCTACATAGCATCCCATGTACCACATGGCATCCCACCCCATGTCCCACATAACATCCCATCCCATGTCCCACATGGCATTCCACCATATCTCCTAAATGACATCCCACCCCATGCCCCACATAACATCCGATCCCATCCCTTGTCCCACGTGGCATTCCATCATATGCCCCACAGGGCATCCCATCCTATGACCCACATGACATTCCACCCTATATCCCACTAGATCACATCCCATGTCCCAAATGACATCCCACCTCATGTCCCACATGACATCTCATCCCATGCCTTGTCCCACATGGCATTCGACCATATCTCCCACATGGCATTCCCCAGTCTCACATGGCATTCCACCATATGTCCCACATGGCATTCCACCATATGTCCCACACAGCATCCCACCCTATAACCCACATGGCATTCCACCCTATGTTCCACATGGATCCTATCCTACATGTATGTCCCACATTAATCCATCTATATGTACCACATGACATCCCTCCCTATGTCCCATATGGCATCCCTCCCTGTGTCCCACATCAGTGGCTTCCCACCTGATGTCCCACATGGCATCCCACCTTATGTTCCACCATATGTTCCACATGGTATCCCTCCAATGTCCCAATGACATCCTACTTTGTCCCACATGGCATCACATCCCATGTCCCCATGGCCTCCTACCCTATGTCCCACATAGCCTCCTACCCTATGTCACACATGGCATCCTACCCTATGTCACACATGGCATCCCAACCTATGTCACACTCTATATTACTCATGCATCCCACCATGTCCCACATGGCATCCCACCCAATGTCCCACATGGCATCCCAGTGATCCCACCCAATGTCCCACATGACATCCCATCCCATGGCATTCCACCCTATGTCCTGCATGGCATTCCACCATATATCCTACATAGCATTCCAATCTGTTTCACATGGCATCCCACCCCATGTCACACATGGCATCCCACCCCATGTCCCACATGACATCCCATAGGCTCCATAAGAAGTCTCATCCGAGCTATCACAGTCCCTGATTGAGCATACTATGTATGAAAGTGTCAGTTCATATAATACATTATATGCAAATGACTTGTTGAATAAGAAAATAATCAAATACTTATGCCTGATATTGC
Source organism: Chiridota heheva (assembly GCA_020152595.1). Classification (NCBI taxonomy): domain Eukaryota; kingdom Metazoa; phylum Echinodermata; class Holothuroidea; order Apodida; family Chiridotidae; genus Chiridota; species Chiridota heheva. Next base: position 124,516 of record JAIGNY010003492.1, read on the forward strand.
CCTTGGTCTATACCACATGGTATATATTATATGATATGTCCCACATGGCCCCCATCCATATTGCCCTTGGTCTATACCACATGGTATATATTATATGATATGTCCCACATGGCCCCCATCCATGTCCCACATTGCATCCCTCCCTATGTTCATATGCAGTCATATCCTGTCACACTCCCTAACTGAGCACACTAAATAAATAAAAAAGTCTGGTCAGTTCATATACTGTGGCAACTTCATGCAAATGAGCACAAAGGGGGAGTTAAATAATCATGCCTGATACAACCGTTGGTGCCCAAATATTTTGAAGAATTTTAAATCTCCAGTGCTACAAGACAGATGCTTGAGGATCTCTGAAGAATATTGGAAAATTATATCGTTTTACAGTTATCTTCTAAGGAAATATCAAATCTTTTGCAGACTTTTTAAGGAAATTATTCTTCAATCTGTCTTAAGTGTCTTTGAAAAACTTTTACATAATATAAGGAAAATCTAACCTTCCATAAGGATATCTGAAGAACAGCCGGACAGACGAAATCGCCATTACATAGGTTTGCATTATGCTTCGCAAGCTCACCAAAAAGAAGGGCGTTTAAGTAGTCAAAAATCAAACAACTATAATAGTGCACGTCAACAAACGCACATGGTGATTTCTTTTGTATCTGCACCCGTTTTGGCCCATACCTTTTCAAGTTGTACACGCGCGTTTGCAACATTAGTTACAACGCTATTATCCTGTGCACGAGACGCTAAATTTTCTTCCACAGAATTGACCATTTTTACCCATTTATACATAGAATTTGGGAGATCTACCAAAACGTAAGTTGAAATAAGTTTCTAAGATTTATGTTTGTATGGTTACATTATGCAAAAGTTGAGGGCATTGATGATAATTTTATGACTGTAGTGACTGTACTGTTCCCTACAAAAATTCCAGATCTGGCCCAAATATAAATTCCAGATCTGGCCCAAATATGAATTCCAGATCTGGCCCAGATATAAATTCCAGATCTGGAATTTATATCTGGGCTAGATCTTGCCAGATAAAGAAATGGGCAGATATGAATTCAAACTTGATCTGGATCAGATCAAACTTGATCTGGAGTTTCCAGATCAAGTTTGATTTGAGCCAGATCGGCAATTAAAGAAACTGTACACAAAAAAGGAAAAGTTAGTTGTTCAGTTTCTCCCATCTTCTTCTTCTAGTATAGAGTGGGAAAACTGTCTTTATACCTTTATTTCAAAACTACTTGTTTATATAGCCTTGGGGACGGTTATTAAGTTTGTTAAACTTCCTAGAAACTCTATATATACATACTCGTGAATTAGCCCCCTTTTGTATTGCACTATGTATAGAAAAGGGGTTAATTTTAAGTCTCCCCTCTTCCATACATGGCTGTACACAAAAGGGGGCTATATCACGAGTATATATATATATATACATTGTATATAGAGTTTCTATGTATTTTAACAAACTTAATAAGCCGTCTATCCTTGTCTTACCTTGCCTATGTATAGAATAATTATCATTTATTCCTTCAGGACAGGTATCAGGGGTCAAATTTTCAAATTTTTCACCACTGTTCCATGGAACAGTGCTTTCTTAAAAAACATTGTTCCTGATAAAATTTCACTGTCCCAACATTTTCGTCAATAAAAAAGCAAATTCCTTGCTTTAAATTGAGACCTAATATACACCTTTTTTTGTCATAATATACCTGTAAGAGAAACAAGAAGTAAATAATAGTCATGGTGTGGAGGGAGTGGGGTTCAATTTGACCATACCATGTGCTGGAAAATATATTTTCCCAACAAAAAACAAAACATTTTAAAACTGCATTAGGGAGCAAAATGAATTAAACATACAAATATACTTTGAACAAAAGTTATGAGCTGTTTTGTATAAATTTTAATGTGTGGGTCAATGAGTAATTCTCTAACCTCTTCCGGCCGATTATGGAAGTTATACAAGTGAAGTGACATGGTCAATTTGACCACATCATGTGGCCCACTGGGAACTAACATTTTGTCAACAAGAAAAAAAAGTGGGGTCACACACAAAGCTCATCTTAATGAGGTCTTGCATCCCACATTAATTTCTTGGAATTATCACACAAGCATATCATTGTTTCTAGTTATCTATTCTACATATGAAGCACTTTTCATGCAAGCATTAATATTCCCCCAACACATATATCCCGTTAGTAAATAAATCCCCAATTAAACTTAGCCCAGGGTCCTTGGAGCTGTTATTTCGACAGCTCCGTGGTAAGCCTGAGAAGGAAACTGCCCAGGAAAACTGTTCCCCAGGTAGTATGTACTGAAATGCTTTCCACGTGGAACGTGTACTGACATACTTTTAGAGCTGTGAACGTTTAGGAATTCTAGAAAAATGTATACATGCCAAAAAAGCGAGCGTGTATCGTATACATGTATTTAGTAAATTGATTTTCCGAAATACACCAAAATTGCTCCAAATTACAATGCTAAGTACAAAAATCGTGCAACCAGAATGGCAAAAGTATTGACCTCATTGCCCAAATAGATGCTGGAATTTTGCTCTCCAAACCATGAAAAGTGCATTTCTACAGTATAAATCATCATTTTTATGGAAAATGTGCATGAAAATTTGGTTAAGAAAGAACAGAAAAGTTCCCTTAAATGTTGTTTAATCTTAACATTGCATAACTTTTTTGCCGTACTCACAAGGGTTTTCAGTGAAAATCTTGGATACTGTGATGCCTCGACAGCTCGCCACGCCATAATCAATTTCAAAACTACGCCATCACTCCGGAAATACAGTTTATCAGTCCTCTTATCAAATGGCTGCAATCTTTGCGAAGCATGCAGAATTTCAGCTCTGCTGAAACCTTTCTTCGTTAGTTTATTTTGCAATATTTTTCTTTCTTGCAAAATTTACTTGCCTCAACAGGTAATGTTTACATGTGAATGTCCTGATCACCACCAATAAAGAATATTCACTGTGTATTTTGTTTTGTAGTCAATTTTACAGTCTGTAAAAGGAGTCTTGACAGAGTGAGATCAAAACCTAATGTTATGTTATTGTTAGTTTCAGCGGTCCATCTATGATCGATTGCGCAGGTAATTGCAGGAAAAGAAAGGCTTTTTTCATACTTCCTCTTAGAACAAGTTTTATGAGCAGAAAACAATATATTGCAGGATGTTGATGTTATATGTTTGAGAAAAACAAAAAACACTGTTCCACAGAACAGTAATATTTGAAAACTCACTGGTTCTGCTTAAAAAGCACTATTCTTGGAAGAGTGGGATTTTTGACCCCCGGGTATTAAGTTTATTAAAATACCTAGAAACTCCTGTTGTATATGTCAAATGTCAAACTACCCTGTATGGCTGGAAAATGCCAAATTTGACCTTTTTTTGAGAAATTCCGTATTTGTTTTTGCTATTTTTTGGCAAAGTTTATTCTGTTTATAGGTACTCAATGACGGAAGAAAGCTCATACCATTGTGTTACTGAAAAACCTAATCTATTATATCTTAAGTAAGGTTTAAAGCTGTAATTGTAAAGGAATGAATGAGGTTTATTCTATTGTTAAGGAAGTTTTTGTCATGCAATGGTGAGATTTTTATATATTATAGAGTGGAAAAACCGTCCTTCTACTTATTTATATTGCCTTAGGGACGGTTATTAAGTTTGTTAAACTTCCTAGAAACTCTCTCTATATATACTCATGAATTAGCCCCCTTTTGTATTGCATTATGTATTGAAAAGGGGGTTAATTTCTAACTCTCCCCTCTTCCATATATGGCTGTACACAAAAGGGAGCTATATCACGAGTATATACATTGTATATAGAGTTTCTACATATTTCAACGAATTTAATAGGCAGTCTATCCTTCTCTTACCTTGTCTATGTATAGAATAATTATTGTATTCCTTTAGGGACAGGTATTAAGTTTGTTAAAATACCTAGAAACTCTATACTGTATATGCAAAATGCCAAACTATGGCTGGAAAATGCCAAATTTGACCGTTTTTGATCAATTTGGCATTTGATTTTGATAATTTTTCCAATTTCATTGAAATTGAACAAGTTTTATTCCATCTACTGTATAGGTATTCAATGACAGAGTAAAGCTCATACTAGTGTCATTGAAAAAATGAATCTATTATGTCTGGAGTAAGGTATGCTCAGTCTATCATTAGAGCTGTAATTGTATTGCTTCATTCCGTTGTTAAGGAAGGTTTTGTCATGCAATGGTGATTTTTTTTTTAAGCTGTCCCAATAGGTTTGTTTGTTTGTTTGATGAGGGCTTAACAGCACCACGACAACGAGGGTCAAATTGTGCCTGAGAGGTCAGATCATTCTAGAGGTATAAATATATTTTCCTATACTTTTAACATCTCGCCCAAAATGGTACAGAAGGGTATAGGATTTTGTAGTACCCTCGGACGGCCAGCCATCACCACAGCAGCCATACTAAAACGGCTGGCATCAGTCTGACGTACTTGGAGTAGGGTCTAGCCTAAATATGCATTGCACAGAGGTGGGCCGGCAAGCATGTTCCCTACTTTCTTTTTTGAAGTGAAAGTAATTAGTGTGAGTTTGTCAGTTGAGGATCTCAAAGGTCGGTTGGGATGATAAATTGTGAATATGTACAGAAGATAAGATGGTGTAAGTTAACGTTAAGCTTGTGAAAACATTTGAATATTAGGCCTATAGGCCTAACGCTACATCGTAATCAGAGAGCAAACACGTACTCTTTAAAAGAAAGATGTTAAGATAGCCAATGGATAATTTCAGTTTTAGTCCAATCCCCCCTATGGACGACATTTTCAGAGGGGTAAATTTTTTGCCTCACCCTATGGACGACAATTTCCGAGGGTAAGAAATTTCATTAATTTGTTTTCGGATGGATTGAAAAACTGGAATATTTGTGGCTCCCTAATGACCATATGAACGACTTATTCCAAGGGGTTATATTTTAAGCAATTTTTTTCCAAGGGGTTATATTTTTGGCTCTAGTCTAGTCTCAAGTACTTCTGAGAAGAATTTATTAAAAACATCATATGATGATGAAGCTTTAGGGCCTACCACATTACCACCATCGGCAGATGCAAGTTAAAAATATTAGCATTATCGTTAGCCTAGGCCTAGTCACACTCACAGTTCTTTACAGACGTAGGGCCTACGTAGACACAGACAGTACAGCTGCAATATGGACAATTCTCCAAATAGCAGATGCATTCTATAGACGCTTGACATGCTTTCAGACCCATAGCTTAGTTTAAAGATGAGCAGGGTGCTATCCCATAGACATTAATGCGCTCGCAAATCGCTGCGTCTTTTCGGCATTGAGTCCAGAGGCCCCTTGAGGTTCAAGCCCCTGGTGAAGAAGCTCTGGGATTTTACATATAATCATACCTCGGAATGAAACTATTCCGATTGATAAGGACCAGTCATTAGCTTCTTTTTTTTCTGATGAGGGGCAGGGCGGGTCGTCCCTGTGAAACAGAAAAGCTAGCAATCTGCAAGAAGTTATAGGGAAAACTCTTGTATCTGCACAGACGAATGTCAGGAACTTAATGAAAAGTAATTGTGGCATGATGTACCATAGAAAACAGTCCCGATTTTAAGCTAACCTATATATTGCAGTGTTATGTACAAATACCAATATAAAGCCACACGTTTTCATCTAAAAACCAAGGTTCCAACTGTGTACTGAAATGATAATTTCATTGCATTTTTCTTTTTGTTCTCCTTACAGGTAATGCGATGAGTATTTTCTTTACTCTTTTGGTTTTATTTGTTCTGTTTTGAAACTTGACTTTGACATTTTTGCTACTTGTGGGCTGTATTAACATTTCCAAACTTAACTTCTGAGATTGTTAGGCTGTTGTTAGAAAACGGGAAAAGAATATGCCAGCTAGTGTTTCCCAATATCGCCTTCCCCTCATAGGCATAAGGACAGAGGCACGTACCCCCAATGTTGCAGTGACTTACATTGTTCCCAACTAAATCATTTTTTAACCTTTGAACTAGTGTTGTAACATATCTTTGTGCCCCCTCCCCCTGCAATGAAGAACATGTTCCTACACCTATGATTTCCCTGCCCTATCAATCTTTAAAAGAAATTTTTCATAAATGTTGGATAAGCGCAATGGTGATGACATGATTTGCCTTAGTCTTTCCGGCAAGATGTAGCTTCCCTTTCTTGCCTATTTTCAACCTATATGTCTATTACTATTATATTCATCTAAGTCTTTCAAAAGTTAACTTTTCCAGAAAAAAGGTGGTAGCACAAGCCCATGCATGCATGACATGCTCTTTGTTTGTTTTTTTCTTTAACATTTTCATGCATGCCAGTTTTTAAATTAAAATTTTGTGTTTCTGTTGCTATTTCACTTTGCTAAGAAACAAGTTACCACATGTTCATCAATTAAATTTAAACACAAAGAGTTTCAAACACCTTAGTAACTGCATACATGCATGCATGCATGCATTGAGCCATTTGCTCGTATGCATATTTTCATAATTTGTCAGTTGTTTTTCAAATTTCATTTTTTCCTTTACCTCCAACTTGAAAATATGTATTTGGCACCGATAAAAGTATACCATATATCATTGCTAAACCGTTCCCTTCTGAAATCAATAGCAATTGATTGATATTCCTATTGCGTATCGGAACCTCTAAATCTGTTGTTTTCTGACTTTGTATTAATTTACTGCTTTGGGTCCGTGGGATTCACCCACCCTGTTGTTTTGCCTCAGGGGGTATACTGTTAAGGTATGTACCAAAGCTTGCACTGTGCCCGAAAAAGAAAAAAAAAGATTTGCCCTCAACATTTACTCAATAGCTTATTTCCCTATCCCACTCCCATTTTGAACACACAATCCATAATTTCAGGAGTTATGGTCCCCCTCTCCCTTTTCTTTGATTCATGAGTAATTCAAAATCATTTTTGTGTGAAATAAAACTTTGAATCGCACCACAGAGGAAAGATGTTAATGATTTTCATTTATGTTAATGAAAAACTCTGGCGTAAAATTCCACATGCTATGTCTAAATCTTACGACGCAGGTACAACTTGTGTCGTAAGAAATTTCAGCCAAGGCGTAATATACGACAAATTTGACGTTAACGCGATCTCTGGTTCAAAGACACCCCAGATGGTGCAGAAATGACTGAAAACCAGCAGCATAAAGAGAATAAATGGTTTGTAAGAAGAGTTGTTTTTCTTATTCATCTGGTATTTTGAGTGACCTACATGTATTATATAGTAATCTGCCTGGCGTGGATATCGAAATACTGTTTGAAGATCATCTTCAACGGTCATCATTATTACAAATTTCTTATTAACTTTCATCTTTTAAGATAAGAGAACTTTTCTTCTTCACTGATTCGTCTTTTCAGGTGGCTTACTTTTTGACTTCAAGAGGTCAATGTCCTTTGCTTCATTTGCCCTCAAAATACAGGAACCAACCATTTCACTCAGCCTACAAAAATCATTCAATGAAGCAGGGAGTTGTACAATTCCTTTTAGTCCAATTTTCTTATTTTAGAACATGAATGTTATGTTTTCAACAGGAGTCCAATCTCTTTGAAAAATTTCCCAGACATCCATTTATTCTTTTTATTTCCTAAACAAACAATTAGTCATATTTGATTTTAAGATGTAAAAACGTTTTTAAAGAGTTAATAATAGAATTGAGTCTGATGTTAATAAAGACAATGAGTACTGAAATAAATATGTCATTTTTCAAATTCAGCATGCATTAAAACATGACTTTCAAGTGAAATTAAAAACTGCAGGAAATGGATGAAAATTTTAAAGATGATCGCATGACTCAATGAACTCTTCATTGAATATAAATCATTAAGCAAAAAAAAATAACAATCCTTGGAACTGCCCAGGTGTCAGCGTCACAAAATTGACTTTCTCAAAATTATTTAACCAATACCAAGGGTACGTATGGGTCACGCGTAGCTTGTAAAGTTTCAACACATACCACATCGCGCCAGACAAAATCACTCCAATTTTGATATAAACATGTCATAAAAATGGAAACAAAATTGATACATTCGTAAAATATAAGGTCCTTTCTAAAGTTTTGAAAAGATTTTAGTAATACATATTGAAAATCTAAAGATATCACAAGATATAAAATGTTTTTATCGCGATCAAATCTCACACAATGTGAACAATCTGGTTCACTGTGGACAACATTTTCCCAGGGGTAAGATTTTGCCTTACACATATTTCCCAAGGGGTAAGAATTTTTGCTTGATACCTAGGCCCCTATGGACGTCTTTTTCCGAGGGGTAAGATTTTGCTTACAATTATTTTCCGAGGGGTAAGAATTTTAGCTTGATACCTATGGACGACTTTTCCGAGGGGTGCGATTTTTGCTTCAAGCTACGGACAACATTTCCGAAGGGTGCCAAAGCGGACAATGTCGTCCATATGGAGGAGAGGGGGGGGGGGAAGGAGGGGGGAATAAGACTAAAACTGGGATGACCTAATGCAAATCAGCAATAATCAAGGTTATATCTGGCTTTCTCTAGTACTCTGGTAAAATCAAGCTTTATTTATCAAATATAAGCTTCATTAAAGCCAGATCTGGACTTTTTGTAAGGGGTAGGACTCATTTATCGATCGTGTCTAACGTTAGTACGTCCACATACCCAAATAGAGCAGATCTCCCAGTCTACCGATAGTCTAACACTAGGCCTATAGTGTGACACGTATTTGGGGCCTCTACACCGTAACACGTTCATCACGATTACGACAAAGCCTACTTGTAATAATTCATCCAAATTAGAATAATAAATTATATTTAGAAAAGGCATATAGATATTATACCTGTGCTGCACCTGGGCTCTCCGGATTTGGACCATATGACAATGAATCGAAAATTGCAGACACCGAATTATCAGAACTCCCGCCAGTAGAAGTTGCAGTGGAAGCCGCCATCTTGACGTGAAGAATCAGGAATCACGTGACCTTAATGTATACAATTTCAGTTTTGTAAAAATAGTGAGGGGTAGAAGTATTTTAAGCCTCTCAATTTTTAAAAAGGTTTTTAGTCATCACATAATCATTACTACAATCGATATTCTGAGAGGTGATTTCTTATTTTTCTTGGAATTTAAGTACCGTACATTTCCTGTTTTTTCTTTTGGTCTTTTTAATTCACACGTTGTATAAAATTGATAATTAAAAAGTACACTTTTCCAAAACACTTTTCCTAAATCTTAATCCTAAATCTCCGAGATTCATATTTCATGTATTTTGGTTGCTATTTTTTTTTTGTCACCGCACGTTAAGAATTAATTACTCAACGTCCGCAAATAAGTTTTAAAATGTTCCACTAAACTGCAAGTTGTTGATTTTTCCGTGCTCCTTCCTCGCACATTTTTTTGCGCTTGTATATTTTTTTTTTTAGCACGGCCTGTTGGAACCCAGTCATTAAACTAAGTCAGTTTGTTCGTTCGTGGCAACATTTTTTTTGTTCATATAATTGTATTAAATAGTTTTGGTTCAAAAAAAAAAAAACTGTGTGCAAAAACATTAATAAAATATAAATAAATGTTTAGATTATATTGTACTTTATAAGTATTATCTTATTTTTTTCCTGGAATAATCTAAAACATATTACCCCCACCAAAATCTTATAGCCCAATGGCAGTGTTTCGAACTTGGACTGTACTTTGTTTGTTTGGGGAGCTTATCTTATCAGACGATTTTTACGGAAGGAAAAGTAGTCCAAAATACTGCGATAAAAGTAGCTAAGATTACCGTAAAAACAGTTTTTGAAGACATGTATAAGCTTCAAACATAGATTCTAATCATTGTGTGCTAAAAAATAAAGAAGGTAAATTGGTTTCGTTTTCATAAAGATCTTAAAACTGAGATTTTCCTATACTTTTAACACCTCGCTTAAAACGACAGTAGGGTATAGGATTTTGTAGTACCCTCGGACGGCCAACCATCACCAACGGCAGCCTTACTAACACGGCTAGCTTCAGTCCGACAATACTACGGGAAGTACTAGGTTCCTTTCTAATACGTACTAGGTTCCTTCCTAGTGCGTACTAGGTTCCTCCCTAGTTACGAATCTTCATACTCCAACTCATTCGCTCTGAGTCCCCTTCCCTCTCTGAAAAGTGAAATTTGGGAAATATCAATACAATCCGAAAAATACGGTAACATAATTTGCTGGTTTAGGTTGTCAATTTTACTACCAAAATTGATTAAAAATTTCCTTTAAATAAAGCAATTCGGGTCCATATTTTTGAACTCATGGTATACACAGAGCCCCGACGCTGAATACCCTGGACAATTTCCACCCCCCCCCCTCACCCCACCCATGGCATTTTATGAGAGAGAAACCGTGGCTTCCCACTCGTCTGCTGGTTGAAATTTGCTATAGCTGGATTATTGAAAGTTCTCTGTCTTCCCAGCAGCAAAGTCGGGATTAAAACGGCGATAATATCACATATATTTTCCAGTTGCCACACTTGTCGCGGGTTTATAAACACTTACTCTAGCAGCACTTTTCGGAAAATGTGCCTGGGAAGCGGATTCAAAACGGAGCACCCGAAACAGCGATAATATCGCCGCGTGGTGGAGTAAAGCGTTAAGCCCAGGCTGAATATTGAAGGGTCCTCTGTCTTCCAAGCAGCAAAGTCGGGCTCGTTCAACTTCAGTGACCCGGTAGGTTGCCCACCGGGAAAATGCAGGAATATATTTTGCAGTTACCACAATTGTTTCGGGTTGATTAAGAGTTACTCTACAGCACTTTTCTGAAAATGCGCCTGGGCAGCGGAGTCAAAAACGGGGCACCCGAAACGGCGATAATATCGCCGCGTCGTATAGGATTAAGCACAGGCTGATTATTGAAGGGTCCACTGTCTTCCGAGCAGAAAATTCGGGCTCCTTCCACTTCAGTGAACCGGTGGGCCACCCACCGGGTCCATGCTGCATATATTTTTGAGTTGCCACACTTGTTTTGGGTTAATTAACCCTTTGTCTACCAGCACTTTTCTGAAAATGCTCCTGGGAAACGGACTCAAAGGCGGAGCACCTGAAACGGCGATAATATTGCTGCGTGGTAGAGTAAGGGTTGAGCACAGGCTAATTATTGAAGGGTCCTCTGTATTCCGAGCAGCAAAGTCTGGTTCGTTGCACTCCAGTGAATCCGTGGACCGCCCACCGGGCCCATGCTGCATATATTTTCCACTTGCCACACTTTTCGCTGGTTGATTAACCTTTACTCTACAGCACTTTTCTGAAAATGCGCCTGGGAAGCGGACTCAAAACGGAGCACCCGAAATCGCGATGATATCGCCGCGTCGTAGAGTAAGGGTTGAGCACAAGCTGATTATTGAAGGGTCCTTTGTTTTTCATGCATCAAAGTCGAGGTCGTTTCGTTTAAGTGACCTGGTGGGCCGCCCACCGGGTCCATGCTGCATATATTTTCCAGTTGCCACACTTGTCGCGTGTTGATTACCCCTTACTTTACCAGCACTTTTCGGAAAATGCGCCTGTAAAGCGGAGTCAAAGACCAAGCACCCGAAACGGCGACAATATCGCCGCGTGGTAGATTAAGGGTTAAGCACAGGCTGATTATTGAAGGGTCCTCTGTCTTCCGAGCATCTAAGTCGGGTTCGTTCCGTTTCAGTGACCCGTTGGGTCGCCCAGGAGGCCATGCTGCATATATTTTCCAGTTGCCACAATTGTCTCGGGTTGATTAACCCCTACTCTACCAGCACTTTTATAAAAATGCTCCTGGGAAACGGTGATCAAAGACGAAGCACCTGAAACTGCGATAATCAGATAATATACTGTATTTTTTACCAAATGTTAAATATCATGCCTTTCTATCAATCATTTCATTGGTGGGTAAAGACATGTAAGAGTATCATTGAAGTAGTAACTTTTAATATATATATTTTTTTGTAGATATGGAGATTTAATTCTCATAGTAAAACTAGAAAAGTTCTCAAATTAGAACATTTTCCTTTTTTGCCAGGGAGGGAAGTGTAACGTCCCCCAGACCTCTATTCTTAATTTAACCCAATGTTCTTATCTTCCCTTCAATATGTAAAGAATGCTGTATCAGAGAGAGAGAGAGAGAGTTGAACACACAATTACAATGACGGGGTCGTCGCCTGCGTATTCGGTTATGATAGTACAAATGCTATCACGAAACGCTTAATACGACCCGGACGAGAACACAGGTACGACGTACGGACAGACATAACATCGACAACCAAGTCAATGTCCACGGCCTTTGATAACCAGTTGTGGTGCACTGGCGAAATGCTGTATCTGTAGTGGTCTATTATTTAAAAGGTTTAGGTCTGTACTTTGTGGGTTGTACTGGTAAACAAGTTAGTCCTATTGTTTCGGTAGGTGTAAGGAATTTCAGAACTTAATTGGTGGCGCTAGGTAGTCATATATGAAGGATTAAGTGGACTAACCGAATACGCAGACGACTACCCCGTCATTGTAATTGTGTGTTCACTCGTCGTCATCGTTTAATAAGGGTGGACAAATATTTTTGTGAGACAGGACTCACGTTAGATTTAGTTTCTTGCCTGCGTAGCAGCTATACCAGATAAATTTTGTACTGTGTACTATAGAGATGTTAGGAGGCTATGAATACGTTTTCCTAAGCTTAATTAAGTAACAATGTTTCTTTGCATTGGGTAATGCATTCATTATTTGGTGAAATGTTTAAGCTGCAAAATTTGAGGCATATTTCTTGGACAACTGAAATTGGCGAGGTGCGTCATTTCGTTTAACCAGAAAAGTCCAACGGTGAACCAACAAATCAGGGTGTGGTCTGAAAAGTCAAAGCCTTGTGTTAATTGGAAGAAACAGTCAAGTTGAGTTTAAAAAAATTATTAGTTATTAAATAGGTGACACAAAAAATGTTACATGTCTGATCCAAAATCGCTGATTATCAAAACTATAAATAAGTGAAAGATTTATTTTTGGAAAAGCTTAAAATGGGACTAGAATTATGATAAATATTGAAAGTAGATTCATTAGGCAAAGTGGCCATACAATTTATATGCAAATTTGTTTTTAAAAAGGGTTTTACTAGAATTGCAATTGAAGAGTTCGTATTTTGCCAGTTTTTTCTGCTTGAATTTATTTGGCAGGTCAATTTGATATTTTAAGTAGACTTGATTTGATATGACAATTGATTAGGAGAAATTGTCTAAAGTAAACATGGAAGTCTTGATGTGTAGCCGGGATGTGGTAATCCACACTGGATGGAAAATAAATTTGTCTAACTCAATTTCGCATGTCAAATTCTGCCTAAAAGAAAATATCAAACTCATGATTTTCTCAAATGAAGATAAAGTTTGAAGATGTAAGGGAGTTGGCGGGAGTTAAGTGTTAAACAAGTAGTGTTTTATTTTAATATATTAGGTTAATTTTGTTTTACGTCACAATTTGTCTGGGAACATGTATTTTTTAAACGTATAATTTATTTTTAGTCCACCTTATGTCGGATATGGGTACACCTCTGTACTAGAGGGTGGCGAACGCAGCCAGTTGTGCGAGTACTACCGCCATTTTGCGAGTGCTATTACAATCGGAGGGATATTACAACTATCTCCTGAGGGACTTCTACGACCTCACAAAAGATATCATCATTTTAACAACGTCTGCATGACAGGAGCGATCACATGGAGTTTGTTGGGTAGTATCGTTCTTTTATAGAAAGATTATTTATGGAAATATAAAGGATACAAATTAAAGAACTTTGTAACCATGAGTGAACTAAAAAGACATTCTTCTTTCATTTCAATGTATATAGACTTCACTAGAACGAGTAAAAGTTGAGATTTCAGAATTATTAAAATAATATTTTGTTTGAAATTTATTGTTTATTGTCAGACAATCTGGTTTGAAAAGAATGTATGTGAGCTTCATAAGGTCACCGTGAGGTCCTTCACATAAAAACATATTTTAAGCATGATATGGCGAATGAATGACCTCTGTCGATCTATGTGATCATTTATATGCATATATGTGTATTGATATTCATTTGTTAATATGATATGATATTTAATATTTTTGTCGTTGTACTGATTCTCTAGTTAACAGTTCCTGTGTCGGCATCATAGAAGTAAAGAATTTGGGGTGACGGATTTTACGTCACAATTAATGGGGGCTTGTCCGAGAAATCAAAATGATGCACAAAAAGAGCTGTAGGCCCAAATTGATTTGAAAAACAGTCACTTTTGACACGATAGAATTTGATGACTGGGTTTTTAGATCAGATGTTTATAATTCTAATTATAAAATATTAGGATGTAATGTATGTATTGTTTTTACTTTCTCAGACAGCATCTTGATTGGAGTTGGTACGCAGATAGGTCGGCTGCTGTATTTCCATGGTTCTATATTGGCGACGCTATCTCGTGGATTCCAGAGTGTATAGACGTTTCACTAATCAGTAAGACTAGCGTTTCACTTGATTGTGCATCACACCCATTGCAATTCATTTTATAAAGTTAAAATTAATTTCTTTTAAGAAATAGTTATCTTAAGTTTTTAGATTATTGTAGGTAATGTTATCTTACTCATTTCTAAAGGAAGAGATGGAGATACAAAAATTGACGGCGGTAGGAGAAAAATTTGGGTTAAAAGGTGACAAGTTAAGGTAGTTTGTAGATGATGAAAGAGAGCGGTTAAAAGTAGAACGTGATGAAGAACGCAAGGTAAGATTAGAGGAACGAGAATTAAAACGTACGATGAAATTAGAGGAAAGAGAATTAGAACGTACGATGAAATTAGAAGAACAAGAATTAGAACGCACGTCTGAGGGAGACAAACAGGGATATGAAATTAAGATAAGAGAATTAGAGATTAAGAATTTAGAGAAGCAACAAGAGAATGGAGTTCAAAGTAGAGAAGAGATTAAAGAGACGGACTCTGAGCGTCAATTAGAAGATGTAGAAATTTGTGAAGAACTTGGATTTGAATTTTCTAGATCAGAATTTCCTAGATCCAAATTTGCTGAAAACCTAAAAAAGAAACCATGTCAAAACAAAACATCCCAAACTTCCCGAATTTGAAGAAGGAAGGGATAACATGGATGCTTATTTGGTCAGATTCGAGCGGTATGCACGAATGCAGAACTGGAAGAGAAGTGAGTGGGCTCAGTTTGAGTACATTGTTAGGTGGAAAAGGTTTATTAGTGTACTATAATTTGCATGATAACGAAGCCAATTATTATGGAAAGCTCAAATCAGCTTTATCAAAACGGTATAACCTGTCTGAAGAGGGTTTTAGGAATAAATTCAAGAATGCAAAACCTGAGAGTGGGGGGACAGCATCTCAATACATGATCCGTCTCACAAATCATCTGGATAGATGAATTCAAATGTCAGGGGTTACAAATTATGTTGATGGTTCGAAAGATCTCTTATTACAAGATCAATTCCTCCATAGTTGTCCAAAAGAGTTGGCTTTGTATATCAAAAAAAGACAACCACCAAACACTGCAGGGTTATCAGTCATGGCTGATCAATATATTGAGGCTCATGGTAGTTGGTTTGTTCAGTCATATACAGCTAAGAATAGAAATAGGACACATGACAATGTTCAAATTGAAGAAAATCGTTATACTTATGGCAGACACTCAAATGCTTGTGATAATCGGCAATACAGCTTTCCTAGCCACAGGAGAAATAATCCTGGAGAAACGCATTCTGGTAATTTTTCAGGGAGGTCAAACATAACATGCTATGTTTGTGGTAGACGTGGCCACATGGCAAGGGAATGTCGAAACAGAAATACGCTTGCTTGCATGATTAGAAATTGGCAAATTCAGGGAAACCAAAATCAGAGACAATGTTCCATGCCAAATCAAGTCCTTGTAGAATCAGAAAGTCCTTGGATAATTCCTGAATCACGCATGTCAGATACTCTTGATTTCTTGAAAGTAAAAAGTGATCCTCACGTCATAAATGCAAAAAAGAGTGGTTACATAACATTAGAATGTGGGCACCAAATTGTAGTCTTAACTGCGGCCTGCCAACATTAATGTGACCAAATGATGCCTGTTCAAGATGGCTATGTTGGCAAGCAAAAGGTCATGGTATTACGAGATACAGGTTGTAGTGAAGTCGTAGTCAAAGAATCCCTTGTTCAACCAGGTGATTATACAGGTGAACACAAGACTTGTATTCTTATTGACGGTACTGTAAGAAGATACCCAGTTGTATCAATTATGGTAGACACTCCTTACTTTGTGGGCACAGTCAGTGCAATTATTATGAGTTATCTTGTGTATGACCTCATTCTAGGCAACGTATCTGGAGTAAAAGATCCAACATTAGAAAGAAGTCAAAATTTATCACAGGACTCAAATAGTGAAAATCACAATCCTTGTCAAATTGAAAATGAAGAAAAGAATGATAAAACTACCTCAATTGTCAAACAACAAAATGTATCAAATGACAAAAATGTCCAACTTCATGAGCAGTCAGAAACATTGGGTTCAGTTGAAATCCGTAGTCAGAAAAAGAATAAAGAAAAACCAATCAAACCTTTGATTGTGGCCAAAAAAGAAGCGTTCATAGTAAC
The DNA here is from genome assembly GCA_020152595.1 of Chiridota heheva. NCBI lineage: Eukaryota > Metazoa > Echinodermata > Holothuroidea > Apodida > Chiridotidae > Chiridota > Chiridota heheva. The sequence goes on from JAIGNY010003492.1 coordinate 141,115, forward strand.
TCCAGAAATTCTAAGAGAAAAACAAAGCAATGATATAACCTTACGAAGGATACGAGAGTTGGTTGAAGAACAAGTACCCAATAGTAGTAGGCAAGGTAAAATAGGTAGGTGTGCATATGTCAGACATAACAATTTAATCTATCGGCAATTTCAGTCACCCAAACTTGAATGTGGAGAAATATTTGACTAATTGGTTGTTCCTATCGAGTATAGAAAAAAGTGTAATGAAACTGGCTAACAAATCCTTACTAGGAGGTCACCAGGGAGCCAAACGAACAGTTGATAAGATTCTCACCAATTTCTTTTGGCCCGGCATGAAAGCTGATGTCAAAAGGTATTGTCAGTCCTGCGATGTCTGTTAAAGGACAATCTCCTAAGGCCGGGTAACCAAAGTCCCATTAGGTGAAATACCACTCATGGATGTATCGTTTGAACGAATCGTTGTCGACTTAGTGGACCCATTAAACCAGCAAGTGATAAAGGACATCGATATATCTTGGTTTTAATGGATTATGCTACTAGATATCCAGAAGCGATAGTAGTAAGAGGCCACTATACAGGTAGTGGCCAATCAGAAGCCAGCATTCCAGTCATGTGACTAATTTCTCATGAATATTCATAGATATCAATGCTGGCTTCTGATTGGCCACTACCTGTATAGTGGCCCCTGAGATTTTCCCTCTTGGTCATCGGATTGCGTCACAAGATATTATCGATTGTCCCGCAGAGTCCTTTTAGTGAGGTGTATAGTGCATTTGCATATACTTAATGCTAACTTCTGATTGGTCACTACCTGTATAGCGGCCCCTGAGATTTCCCGCCAATCACTTCCTGTATAGTGGCCCTGAGATTTTCCCTCTTGGTCATCGAATTGCGTCACAAGATATTATCGATTGTTCCGCAGAGTCCTTTTAACGAAGTGTATAGTTCATTTGCATATACTTAATGCTAACTTCTGATTGGTCACTACCTGTATAGCGGCCCCTGACAAGGTCACTACCTGTATAGCGGCCCCTGACAAGGTCACTACCTGTATAGCGGCCCTGAGGTTTTCCTCTGGGTCATCGGATTGCATCACAAGATAGTCTAGAGGACGGCATAGAGCCTCCTTTTAACGAGGTGTATAGCTTTTCCCTCTTGGATGTGTCAGGTGATTGTAAAGTACCTCAAACGTGAAATTATACAATTTCTTTTTGTAGGACTCTCTCAATATATAAAGACATGTCCTACATGATAAGGATCATTTACGATGACGTCGCATAACGACACGTTAGACGGGACGTTGAAACACCCACTTACCTGTATCATCGCAGGTCCAACGGGATGTGGAAAGACCCGTTGGGTTAGAACATTGTTGGAACGTCGTACAGAATTCATCGACCCACCACCTAAACGCATCTATTGGTTCTATGCCGAAAACCAACCCGATTATGAAGCGCTGAAGCGAGTTTTACCTCACGTGGAGTTTATTGAATGCCTACCCACCGAAGACGATCTGAAACGTTTGGATCCGGAACGTAATAATATCATTGTCATTGACGATCTCATGAGTGAACTGAATCCCATTGTAACGACACTGTTCACCAAAGGCAGTCATCACCAAAACATATCTGTATTGCTTCTTGTACAGAATTTGTTTTTCAAAGGCGGACGTACCCTCAGTCTCAACACCCACTATCTCGTCTACTTCAAAAATTCGCGCAATGCTTCTTCTATCGATCATTTGGCTCGTCAAATGTTTCCTGGACGGGTGCGTTACTTCCGCGACGCCTACACCGACGCCACACGAGAGCCGCATGGTTACCTGTTCATCGATTTTACCCCTACGACGCCCGATCGATATCGTCTGCAGACCGGTCTCTTCGATCAACGCTACGTGTATATACCAAGATAAATAAATGGACAACAGTATCGTTTAACGAGTTTATTTGACGTTATGACGTGGTCCCGCAAAGTGTCGATAAAATTGTAGTGTCTATCTCACTGTACATTTCATTGATTTAATGCTTATGAGGTTTCTATCATGGAAAAATTCAATAAAGTGTTAAAGTGGCTCGTCCTTTCTGTTTGGGCGTTTCACCTAATGTTACATGCATGGATGTGTAAATACACTTATAAAATACGTTTACCAAAGTGGGGTAATGTCATTTATCATGGAGAAGTGGAGGGGTCAAGAGCCCTATCTCAAAGCGATCGCTAAAGGTACATCAAGACAACGTCTTCACGTATTGAACAACGCAAATAAACATTTATTACACTGCTTATGTGAGTGTGCCCTAAACGTATTAGAAGGCAAGGTGAAGTTGAGCCCGTCGGAGAAGAAAGCCATTGCAAGACATCGACGCAAGTTACAGGTATTAGCCTACCCAAACATCCCGCAAAAGTACAAACGACACGTGTTACGTCAACGTGGTGCAGGGAAATTTTTTCAAAACCGGTACTGAAGCAGCTTCCGAGTTTGTTGCCTGCCGTAATCCCTCTCCTGTTGTAATTATGAAGAAGATAATGGTTGTCAACCCGGATGCGTTAACGCGCCAAACGCAGCTGTTTGAAACGCCGGAAAAGACCAAGGTGATGGTTTTGAATGACAAGATGCGGGAGATTCTGGAACGACGTGATATTACTGACGAGGAAAAAGTCAAGTTGTACGAAGATGCTTTGGTTCTGTACACAACATACCGACGGAAAACGCTGGGCCCGCCGACACCACCACCGCCACCGACACAACCGCCAATCCCCGAGAGACAATTCATCGAAGACGTCATTATCAGCGTACCCAAAGCCTTACAAGCAAAAGCAGAACAGTTGACCAAGAACGTGCTACGCGAGATGACATGGAGTCCTAAAGGAGAACTGATGGTCGACGGACAAGTCGTGCCTGAAACCCACGTTGTGGATTTGATCAACGACGCAATCCGTTCCCGAAAATCATTCACCCCGCAAGGACGCAACGCATTTGTGGAAGGTTTGTCGCGCGTAAATGTTCCTCAAGAGTAAATCGGCAATCGTGACGTGTGGGATCGACTTCAACGTTTTCAACGTACAGGAAAATTTGACGATGGCCACCCAGTAGAACGTGAAGACATCCTTCCAGTGGCAATGCGCAAGGGGTCCTGGGAAGACGACGACGACCAAATTTTGGAACCACGCACATGTTTCATGACACGTACTCGACGCAGAGATCGTTATAAACAAAAGAACCGGTGGTTGCAGTACCCTGACAGCTAGTAAAATTCAATCACTCCCATCCTTCCTATTTAGTAATGAAGTAGCCGTCATGGCAAACATATCAGCACCTTTAGCGACTTTAAGCAATTTTCTACAAAACATTACATGCATCAGCGCTTGTTGTAGAGGACGTGTGATTCATCATGACGACGAAAATATCTGCGACGGAAAAAGAGAAAGTGGAAAAAATCCTTCGAGACATCTACTACGATCCATCACATTCCGCTAGTTTCGCCGGAGTCGACAAGCTACACGCAGTGGTCAATAAACAGTTCCCGAATCTGACGAAGACCTCGGTTCGATCTTGGCTTGAGAACCAAGATACATACACGTTGCATAAACCCTCACGGCGCAGATACCCCAGAAATCGCGTTATCGTGAACGGCATCAACGAGCAATGGCAAGCCGATCTCGTCGATCTTAGTGCTTATTTTCGATATAACAAAGGAACGAAATGGCTTTTGACGTGCATTTATATTTTTTCCAAATATGCTTGGGCCATTCCTCTGAAAAACAAAACGGGAGCGTCGCTCCTTGTTGCATTTAAAAAACTGTTCAAAGAGGCTGGACGTTTACCGCTGAAGCTGCAGACAGACAAAGGATCGGAATTTTACAACCGCCAGGTGAAAGCATTTTTGAAAGAAAAAGGTGTACAACTGTTTTCGACGGAGAACGAGACTAAGGCAAGTGTCAAAAAGATATAATCGTACGTTAAAATCGAGAGTGTGGCGTATTTTACGGCCAATGACACGTACAACTACGTGGACGTCTTGTCGGATCGGTGGCGGCATACAACGCCGCGCGCCATCAAAGTATTGGACGAGCACCCAAAGACGTGAATTGGACCAACGACTTAGACGTGTGGCAAACACTGTACGGAGATGCAAAGTCTACGGTCAAGCCGACATCGACTTTACGCGTCGGAGACGTCGTTCGGCTTAGTATGGTGACGCGCCCATTTCGAAAAGGTTACTTACCCCAATGGACGGAAGAAGTGTTTGTGATCGACAAAGTAATCCAGCGACAACCCATCGTGTATACGGTGAAAGATCAGGACGGCGAACCGGTAAAAGGCACGTTTTACCGTGAGGAATTGCAACGGATTGGTAAAAAAGAAGCCGATGCCCTCTACAAAATCGAAAAGATCGTGCGAACTCGCAAACGCAAGGACGGGAAGCTGGGGTATTTGGTTAAATGGTACGGTTATTCCAGCAAATTTAACAGTTGGGTCGATGACGTGGTTAAGTTCTAATGTGTGACAGTCAAAACTTTCATTAACGTAAACGTCATCGTCATGGCCAAATCGTTTTACATAACGCTACCCAGCAACGGGTCCATGGACGTGTTTCCTGACAACACGGTCACCGAGTACAAGAACAAATTCCCGAGACCTTTGCATTTGGACGGCGAATGGGAAGTCGGACTTGTCGAGTGCACGTACCCGTACTCGTGCTTCCAAATCTGCAACAAAACCAGCAAGTTTTACTTCAAGGAATTAGCAACGCACTCAAACTGGAATCCTGTGAAATTACATCCGGTAAAGTCGTTTTTCAATAAACAGGCAATCTTTGACAAAACATATCTACCAACAACTTTGAATCGAAGAGACATATTGCGTTTCGACGGTGTCAATGGCAATGGTCAACTGAAACTACGCGCCTGTCCTAATTGTGAAGTGAAACTGGAAGGCAAGATCACGCAAACACTTGGTGTATCGGATCCACATGTGCTGACGAGCAAATGGGAATACGGACGTTATCCATGGCTAAAGCAGAATGTTCACCAACTGTTTGTGTACACAGACATCATCACATCCCATCCGGTGGGAGATCACGAAGTACCGTTGTTGAAGAGTTTCAGCGTCACAATTCTGCCGGATTTTGGCTCCCCCGTGGACGTCGTACCCCCACTCGTCGCCTACTACCCCATCAACAGGAACCCCATCGACACGATCGAGATAGCCCTCCGCGATGGAACAGGACAAAAAATTCCGTTTACGTCGGGACGTACCATCGTCACGCTACATTTTCGTCAACGACGTTCTGCGTGGCTCTAGCTATATAATTGTGTAGACTGCTCATCAATTCTCATTTACACAATAGATTACATCATGGCAGGACCTTTACCTGTGTTTGCAGGACCTGGAAATCAACGAGGCTGCGGTCTCGGAGGAATGCTTTTGGGAATATTTAGGACAGCACTACCGTTTGTGAAACGGGGTGCTGCAAGCTTGGCAAAAGAAGTCGGTAAAGAAGCGTTGCCCACAGGTGCAGGAATTCTGGAAGACGTGTTGGCCTGACAAAGCGTGAAACGAGCTGCATCCCGTCGAGTGAAAGCGGCTGGACAACGTTTGACACGAAAAGCCATGGGTCGCGCTAAAGTGCGATTGCAACAGCTTGGTACTGGTACAAGGAACCCACTTCGTCAGCGAAAAGCCAAGATAACAAAACCTAAGAATACCTTCAGTGATGCTCGTTTGAAACACTATTTACGTCAACGACCGTCGTTTTACGTCCAACCCCAGAAATAAGAAGGAAAACACTTTGGGTCAATACTCATTTGTCATTTGTCTACGGAAACCGTTAACATGGCTCTCGTTCACGCTCACTCTTTACCGTCTTCCAAATCCGAAATGGAATTGTTTACCGTGCCGCCAACGCAGATGGTTATCAAAGACAGCGAGTACGTCAAATACCGTCCGTTTGGAGGTTTGAACGCCACAGGACCTATCGAATTCGTCATTCCCAGAACTGGAACCAAGTACATTGACATTAACAACACCCAACTGTATCTCAAAGTTAAGATTACGAACGCAGATGGGACAAACTGCGACGCAACCGTCAACGACAAAAAAGTGGCCCCTGTCAACCAATTGTTGCATTCGATGTTTTCTCAAGTGGACGTGTCTCTCATCGGCAAACCCATCAGTGACTCCACACCCACGTATCCGTACAGAACGATGATTGAAACGCTGCTCAACTATGACAAAGAGGCCAAAGACACCCACCTCCAATCGCAAATGTATTTCAAGGACACCGCCGGTCACATGGATTTTCACGACTTGACGACTGAAGTCATTCCTAATACAGGCTTGAAACATCGTTTCATTAATACCAAAGGCAGCAAAGTCTTCGAAATGATGGGCCCGATTCATGCTGACATCTTTGCACAGAACAACGTGTTATTACCCGGCGTGGAAGTACGACTGAAGTTACATCACACCAAAGACCCATTTTGCTTGATATCAGGAGCTGAAAATGCCAATTTTCGAGTACAAATCTTAGACGCCATCCTGTACATGCGAAAGATAACGTGTAGCAACACCCACGTGTTAAACGACATCGCTATGCTCAACCAAGAACCAGCCAAGTACAAGATTCGACGCACCGTCCTCCGAAATATCGACATCACAATGGGCACCCAGAATTTGCAACGGGACAACGTGTTTTTGGGTGAACTACCTAAACGGGTAGTGCTTTGTCTGGTGAACACGTCTGCATTCAACGGCGATTATACCAAAAACCCATTTCGTTTCCAAGGATTTAACCTGAACTACTTGACCTTACATGTCGACGAGAAACAGTATCTTGCCACATCGCTCACCCCCAACTTTGGCTCACACCAGATCTTACGCAGTTACCTTTAGTCATTTTCGGCCACATGTCGTTTGTATAGCGATGGGGGTATGGATATTACGCCGTCTGACTTTCTCGACGTTACACAATGTTTGCGTTCGATCTGACACCTGATGGATCTCATGAACAGCATTATTCAGTCAACAAAAGAGGCAACTTACGTCTGGATCTAAAGTTTGGAACCGTACTACCGACTACCACGAACCTCCTCATCTACGCTGAATTTGACAACATCATCGAAATCGATAAAAACCGTAACATTCTCTATGACTTCACCAATTAGTCATGGAAACGTCCGACCTGATACATCTCTTGACTTCCGATGCATTCACACGCTGGTTAACGTGCGACGTGTACAATGGCGTTCACGCGGCCGATCAATTACACGAGCCGCTTCATCGCCCGACCGCATTGGTAATCAAAAGGGATCCGAGCTGGAAACCGGGTCGGCATTGGATTGCCATTTACATTCCCGAACGAGGACCCTGGGAGTATTTCGATTCTTATGGTGAATTGCCTAATGTTCCTGCTATACGAAATTATCTGAAGAGGAAACTGGTAATCTACAATCGCAAACGGCTTCAGAGTCCGGGATCAGACGTGTGTGGCCACTACTGCATTTACTATTTGATACACCGAGCGCGAAGACAACCCATGGATATCATCACGGCACGGTTTGGAGAGGATGTGGAACGTAACGACGAGGACGTGCGTGCATTCATACGACGTCATTACGAAGGACTATAGATTAAACGCCAATAAACTATTAAAGATTACTTTCTAAAAACAATGAGCATCCGAAATGGAACGAGTCGGAACGGGTAACCCCGTCTCCTCGTCGTAACGACAGACTCCAACTAAAGTAGTGAATCGTTGAAAAAAGAGGGCGCTGTATCGCAAACTTATAAGTGTTAAATAAAAGTAAACCGGATCCCGTGAACTGCTGATGTTACTTTTGTTTGCACATTTGTTACTTTTAAAATTTCATTTTAAATATTCATTGTTTGATTAGTGATGTTTTTTAGCGCCATATAATCTGCGTGTTATTTTCTGGCGTATTATGTCCTGTACAGTGCTAATATACGGACGTCCTTTCCCTGCAAGTTATTTTCTGACGATAATGCTGTGTCAATAAATTGGAAAAAAGGCAAGTTTGATGTGTCAACGTGTTTCTTGTTTACCTCCTTTTCTATAGTATTTTCCCGCGGTTATTCCATTTCTAAACGATACCCTTTACCTTACAACCCCCAACCCCCTCCCCATACCCCTTTCTCGTTTAGAAAAAAGCATGCATCCTCCCTGCCCTTTTTTCCCTTAGAAATAAATTCACACCCCACCTCTTTTCTCGTTTAGAAAAACATGCATCCTCCCTGCCCTTTCCCCCTTAGAAATAAAATCATACCCCATCCCTTTTCTTGTTTAGAAATACATACATCCTCTCCCTGCTCTTTTCCTTCAGAATTACATTTCAAAAGTGAGATCAACGCATGGTATGTTTCCAGTGGCTCAAAAGAACTACGCCTTTTGTTATCTGAATGTCGATCAATAGAGCTGACTGAAGTATTGGTTGTTTACATACATTACGTATGATATAATCATAGCGCTCATACAATTTGAAGTTAAATAGCTATCATATTTTACGTTATTCTCCCGTAGATGCCAGTTTGCTCATAAAAACGCAGTTCTGTCGGTTCAAATGAAAAACAGTTCAGCAAAAACTGCCTTAAATGACAGTGTTTCAGAAAAATTGTTTCTCAAATGATAAGTTTCAGAAAAATTGTTTCTCAAATGAGGAGTGTCAGAAAAAAATATCTTCTGAAATCAGTCACGTTTTCAAAATATTGTCGCTCAAATTTTGCTCCCTGTGCAAAGTCAATGGGATGTGAAAATAAAATTTCGTTTTCAAATCACACCGTTTAAAAAATATCGCCGCTCGAATCACACTATTTAAAAAATATCCCCGCTCAAATCTTACCTATTTTCAAAACGTTGGTCTCAAACATGACAAGGTTCCTGTTTCTTAAATGTCATTTGCTAAAATTCTCTTCACAGAGTGTCGAGAATACAAACAGTCTTCCGAGAAAATCAATAGGTCCACCTATTGATTTTCCGCACGAGTTTATTTGAGTTCTTAATATGTACCAATTGCCGTTAATCGGTGCTGTTTCTGTGGTTATTTGAGGACATAAACTTCTAACTGTAGGAAAAAAAAACCGAGCGCAAAAGTTATCGTCACGGGCCTTTTTTAATGTAGGATATACAGTTGATCCATATCATGTGCATCATGCGTATTTTTTTGTTATAGCCTTGATTATATGATGTTTATTAATGGGGTTAGTAGAGCCGATCGATACATCATTTCTGTATGTAATGCGTGGTCAAAGGGTGATGAGATAACAATGGGGTATCTGTGAAGATGTGTTTGCATGGCAAATTGATATTAATAGTATGAGAAAAAAATGTATTCATAATCCATGTGTATTTATTGGATCAATATAGATCCTTTGTTTATCTGTGAAGATGTGTTTGCATGGCAAATCGATATCAATAGTATGAGAAAAAAATATTCATAATCCATGTGTGTTTATTGGATCAATATAAATACTTTGTTTAATTGTCAAAGAGAACCGATCGATACATTATTTCTGTACATAATGCGTGTTTAATAAGGGCGGTCAAAATGTGATGATATAACAATGGGGTATCTGTGAAGATGTTTGCATGGCAAATCGATATCAATAGTATGAGAAGAAAATGTATTTAAAATCCATGTGTTTATTGGATCAATAAAGATCCTTTGTTTAAATGTCCTTGTATTTGACAAAGAGAACGATCGATACATCATTTCTGTACACAATGCGTGTTTAATAAGGGCGGTCAAAATGTGATGATATAACAATGGGGTATCTGTGAAGATGTTTGCATGGCAAATCGATATCAATAGTATGAGAAAAAAAAATCATAATCCATGTGTGTTTATTGGATCAATAAAGATCCTTTGCTTAATTGTCCTTGATGTCTGTTACCATGGGATAAGACTTGAAAGACGAATATTAAATAATGGTATTGGTCCATTACATACGTAACAGAATTATATCATTTTCAATCCATCCGATTGGTCACTTAATAGTGGTGTGATGATTATATATGGCAATAGTATTGAATGTCATTCAAGACTGAACATTTAAAAGCGGGGTGAAGATTTTGTTTTATCATTCGTTAGCGTTTGTCAGCTACACCAACAACTACCACGTGTTATTGAGTTATAACGTGTTGACATTGGGTGTTATACTTACTGTGGTGTATTGTGTGCACACTGCGTGTTTTGATTACCATGACTCACTATAAGGAGAGAGACCAATCGTCGTTTAGGAGAACAGCAGGGGTGGTGGACTATGAGCCTGATCCTGCGGACTATGACTTGTTTTTGGCGTCGCCTAATTATCCAATAGATATGGAGAGGTGGGATATCGATGAACCAAACTACGAAGAGCAAATGGACATGGAAGAATGGGACGTCGATTCGCAAGAATGTCAACCGACCACCGACGGACTGGGTGACATGGTGGCTCGAAGTGGGGTTCAATTGCCTCAGGAACTCGACCAATTCGTCGACCACTTGGTACAACAGTACAATGTCGCAGAACAAGTAGAAATCAGTGGCAACGTTGGAGATTGGGAGGGGGTCAGAGGAGAACAGCACAAGCTGGAGAATATGGACGTAGAAGGAAACGAGGTGGGGAACGAGGAAGTCACTGCCGAGAGCTGCTATTACATCGCCGAGACTCGGGGACGTCAGATTCCAAGGTACCATTCTGAAGCCAACGAATATGTGATTCGTTTTGACGGGGAGAGAATTGCCCAACTGGTCAATAGAGAGGGAAACGTTGTCATTGCCTTACACGCCATTTTCGAAAGTTTGATCGAACGACTGGTCCAAGGCTTTGCAGCACACGATCGTGTGGGTTTTGAAATTCACGCACCGGCGTTAGATATCCTGATATGGATTCAACTCATGCGGAGAGATCAAGTAAGTGTTCAACGTATCCTATCCGCGATCGCCCGAGTACTACAATCCAAGACCGCTTTCGTACTCGACGGCAATGTTGAAATCCGAGTCCTCCACATCAAAATGCCTCGGGGAAGCGGACGCAGTAACATAAAAAAAATGGACTCAAAGAAAACTATCCATCATCCGCATTACGAACAACGACCACCTCTGTTAAGCCCGAGCTCTCGTGACCGCCAACGTTCGCATCGATAAAGAGACCGATCGTACTGTCAACTGGGAGAACATTCGTCACGGTTTTGGTGAGCAAACGAGACTCGCCAGAGAGTTACACGAACAAGCCGGCGTGGCACTTGGACCTTGTGGCTTAGACGAAGTCAACCAATTCCAAGCCGTGTTACCTGACTACCAATTGAACGTCCTTACGATGAATCCCCACGACTTGGTTGTGTTCCGAGGACCACCTCGTGACACTCCACCACAATGCTCATTTTGACGTTGTTACTTCGCTACCGGGGTTATTGGATGTGGCCAACTTTTGCGATCGCTGCCACAAAGGGTATGACTACTTTGAGCATCACCGTTGCCGTAACATCTGCGAGTGCTGTTTTAATGCAGGGAAGGAGGAATGCCAATTGACTGAATGGATACATTGTAAAGATTGTGACCGATCCTTGAAGAACCCGACATGTTTTGCAAACCAGGATTCAAACCAAGACAAAAACAACACCACGTACGATCTGTCAACGCATCCGTCGATGCCCTACTTGTGGAGTAACCGTCAAAGGGCAGCACAAATGTGGTCACCGTTACTGTCGAAACTGCAAAAGTTACCAACCAAACGACCATCTTTGCTACATGCAAGTAATTAAGGATAGAGAAGAAGCAGGAGGACACGTTAAACTCTATGACGAAAAGGCTCGAGTTATTCTCGGTCTGGAAGACGAGGTAGAGGAGGAAGAAGAGACCCCTTCGTTGAAATACATTTTCTTTGATTTCGAATGCATTCAAGAAGATAAACTCGACAACGGTGGTTACATGCATGTGCCGAACTACTGTGTGGCGCATCGTGTTTGTTTGACTTGCATCCACGACAATGATATCCGTCAAGGCTGCGGGACATGTGGCGGGCGAGAACACCTCTTTTCAGGAAAAAATACTCAAAAAGAATTTTGCCAATGGTTACTTTCTCCAGAGAACAAAAGAACCACGGCTATTGCACACAACATGAAAGGATACGATGGCCATTTCATTCTCGACCACATGAACAACATCGGAATGTGCCCAAATGTCGTGATGAACGGATCCAAAGTGATGAGTAAAGACTTGAAAGAAAAAGCCAGAAATAAGAAAAAGAAAGATGTCACAACCTTGAGGATCATTGACTCGTGCAACTTCATTCCGGCTCCACTCTCATCCTTTCCCAATACATTCGGATTGACAGAGATGAAAAAGGGATTTTTGACATGGCTCTAGAAATGTACGAGTACTGTTGCAGCAACGTAGAACTGCTTCGTCGAGGATGTTTGAGTTTTAGAAAATAGTTTTTGGAGACCACCGAAGAGGATCCCTTCGAAGAATGCATCACTATCTCCATGGCCTGTATGCGGATGTTTCGACGAAAATTCCTACGCCCTAATACGATCGCTCTGGTTTCTCATCGTGGTTACGATAATGACACCCAATCCGTCAAAGCTCTCCAATGCTTGAAATGGTTGGAGCACCGAGACGGTCGACGCATTCAGCATGCTCGGTCTCGTGGAGGAGAAAAACACATAGGGTCTTACAAAGTTGACGGCTGGGATGAAGCGTCAAAGACCGCCTTCGAGTTCTACGATTGTTTGTCAAACCTGCTACCCAAGAAGAGATCAGAAACTGCCAGGTGTCGAAACAACCGTCGAGGATGCTCTCAGCAAGTTCAACCGACGACGAGAGTGGTTGATTAACGAAGGTCGTCGTCAAGGCTGAGAATTAGTGGAGATTTGGGAATGCCAGTTCCGAGATGAACTGGCGAGGAATCCGTTAATGAAAAACTTCATCGATAACCTGAAACTGACATCACCTCTCCAACCAAGAGACGCTTTCTTCGGAGGACGCACCAATGCCATTAAACTGCACCATGTCGTTGCAGACGATGAACAAATTAAATACATCGATGTCTGTTCACTCTACCCGTGGGTCAACAAATACTGCAAGTATCCTATCGGCCATCCTACTATCATCAAGACCCCGAACACGACCGATGCGGTCTGTACCATCCCGTACCGATGTCAAGGAAAACTCTTGTTCCCACTATGTGCCACCTGCGCAGAAACACTAGCCAAAGAACCATGCAAACACCACGAAGATCAACGCGCTCTCCATGGAACTTGGGTGAGCTGTGAGTTGCAGAAAGCTGTAGAGATAGGGTATTGCATTATACATGTCGAAGAAGTGTGGCATTTTAACCAAATGGTACGTTACGACTCCTCCACCGGAGCAGCAGGTTTGCTCACGGCTTATATCAACTTGTTCCTGAAAATGAAACAAGAAGCGAGTGAATGGCCTCCAGGATGCGACACCGACAAGCAACGTTGCCAGTACATCAACGATTACGAAGCTTGCGAAGGTATCCGACTTGACCCACAAAACATCGAAAAAAACGAGGAAAACGTGCATTCGCTAAGCTGATGTTGAACTCCTTCTGGAGAAAGTTTGGTCAACGCAACACACTCACCAAGACAAAGTTTGTCAACACCCTGGAAAAGTTCTACAAACTGCTGATGGACAAATCCAAAGATGTGAAATATGTGCAGTTTAACGATAAGTTCACCGCCAGGATCCAGTGGGTCGACAGCGATGAGTATATTGAAGTGTCACCTAACACTAACATATTTAATGCAGTCTATACCACGGCCCACGCCCGCCTCAAACTATACAGCTACCTGGGAAAACTAAGGGAACGCGTGGTCTACTTCGACACCGATTCCATCGTCCACGTCCATCGACCCGGAGATTGGCAACCACCCGTCGGAAACTTTCTGGATGACATGACCGATGAGCTCGAGAAACCTTACGGTGTCGGGAGTTACATCACCGAATTCGTATCGGGAGGTCCAAAGAACTATGCTTACAAAGTGCACTCAACCAAAACTGACGCCATCATTGTCGGAGAATGCAAAGTGAAGGGCATCACTCTGGACCACAATGCCATTCAAATGGTTAAGTTTGAAGCGATGAAAAATATGGTCAATCATGTGGATCCATTCTCCGTCATTGGCAAGTTAAACGACATGAATTATAAACTGAACTTGGGCCACAGAGAACACACATTTCATATCAAGATGTTGAAACAGTATTACAGAAGAGAAGAAAACACACCTATTTTGGAAAAATCAACAGATGCCTTGACGCTTGTAGCAGTTGCTGTTCTTGAGAGTGAAGACAACACTGATTTACTACCTGAAAGCGACTCATCCCTTCATTTCCCTCCACTTACGCCGAAAGAGACTACCGCTGATTTACACATTAATCCCAACTTAGACACAGATCAACAACGACAAATAAAGCGAATTATCAGAAGCTTCAAAGATACGCTTACCGATATTCCTGGCAAAACAAATCTTGGATGTCACTCAATCAAAGTAACTGAAAAGACGCCAATCCGATGTAAACCCTACCCGATCCCTCACGCCCTGAGAGAGGAAGTCCAAAAAGACATAAAGAAAATGTTGGACATAGGTGTCGTGAAAACTTGTGAAAGTGCATACGCATTCCCACTAGTTGCTCTCCGGAAACCAAGACGGTACACTTCGCAATTGCGTTGATATGAGGAAACTTAACAAAGTCACTATATTTGACGCCGAACCTGTCCTGGATCAAGAAGAGATATTTGCACAGTTAGCTCAAGATCATTATTTCACAAAGATAGACTTAAGTAAAGGCTATTGACAAATTCCAATGGATCCAAAGTCGAAGAAACATACCATAGCATGCCCGTTAACAGATTGTACGAAGAAGGGTCAACCCAACAAAGTAGTTTGGACCGAGGGCCAAGAAAGAACCTTTAGAACTTTAAAGAGCAAGCTGTCAAAAGAGCCAATATTACCCCTTCCAGATTTGAACAAAGAATTTGTTTTGAGATATGATGCGTCAGATAATGGCCTGGGTGCAGTATTATTGCAAGAGCATGAAGACAAACTGTTCCCAGTGACATATGCAAGCAAGAAGTTGACGCAGTGCCAAAAAGCATACGCTGTTATTGAGAAAGAGTGTTTGACAGTCGTATGGGCTGTACAGAAGTTTGAAACTTATTTCTATGGTAAGGAATTTATTATACAAACGGATCACCAACAGTTGGCTTGTATCAAAAGATCCAAGATAGCAAATAGACGTATCCTACGATGGGCACTACTTTTACAGCTTTATCAATTCAGCATCGAAGTCATCAAAGGAAAAGAGAACATTGGAGCTGATTTCATGAGTCGAACCAGAGTTATATGGGCATAAATGTGGACTTATAGGTAGAATGACTGTATTTTTCACCAAATGTTAAACATCATGTCTTTCTATCAAATATTTTATTGGTGAGTAAATACATGTAAGAGTATCAAGGAAGTAGTAAGTTTTAATATATTTTATTGTAGATATGGAGAATTAATTCTCATAGTAAAACTAGAAAAGTTCTCAAGTTAGAACATTTTCCTTTTTTGCCACGGAGGGAAGTGTCACGTCCTCCATACCTCTATTCTTAATTTAACCCATTGTTCTTATCTTCCCTTCAATATGTAGAGAATGCTGTATCTGTAGTGGTCTATTATTTAAAAGGTTTAAGTTGTGGACTGCAGAAGTTGGAATGTCAGTGCTCATTCTGTACTTTGTGGGTTGTACTGGTAAACTAGTTGGGCCAAAAGGTTAATATCTCTGATGAAGATTATCAGTATTGTGTCACGGTGTGGAAGGAAGAGGGGATGTGTACCATGCGAGATTTTTTTGTATAGTATAATACTAAAGACGTGGAACCCTTTGTCGAGGCACTGGGTAAAGTGGCTGCTTTCTATAGGGACAGAGCTATTGACGTGTTCAAAGATGGCATTTCGGTCCCAGCACTCACCATGAAGTATTTATTTCAAATGAGTGATAATACACTGTTTTACTTGATCAATAGGCAAAACAAGGATCTATATTATACCTTTTGGGATAATCTTGTCGGGGGTCCCTCTATTATCTGCAATAGACACGATGGTGTGTCGACTACTTATCTTGATATTTAATATTTAGTGTGAAAATTCATTGTTGTGTTTTAGTATAAACCAACCTCTTATAGTTTGTTCATAAATGTTAAAGGAATATTTCTATGGATTTCATTTTTTCATAAAAAATAGAGACAAATTTGAGGCACAAAGTGGTGAAAAAACTATGATATAATCTTCTTCCGTTTAGAAGTATTTTTTAATTTGGACAAAAGTGACTGATTGGTAACATTTGTGATGTCATAGAGACAATTTCAACAAAAGTCTTTTGTATTTCTTTAAAAATGATTTGGATTTTTTTATCATTGTAAATGTGATGTACACCAAGAAAAAAAAACAGAATTTTTTCTTGTAAATTATATATGCCACCCTATCTCTATAATGAACCGAAAATGCTGCTCGATAATGTAAAAAAAAAGTGTGATTAAATTTATAAGAAATACTGAAATTACCTTGATTACATCATCAAGCTGGAGGACATATACTGTACGAGGTGTTTTGAAGAACATTTTCTTACTTTTTAAATTGTTATAACTTGTAAACGGAAGTAGATATTAACATATTTTTTCACCACTTTGTTTTTACAAATGTTCTCTATCATATATGAAAAAGTGAAGATCCATGGGAATATCACTTTAAATGATGTTTCCTTTCACATACATGGTCAAAATCACGTGGTTGTTGTCTAGGATTTTATATATTTTGGTAATACATACTAGCTATGGCCTGGTCCATCTTCATCTTTTGAAAGGAATGTTGTATACTTGTGAAAACGAGTTTTTACTAAATATTTCACGTAACTATGGATTTTATAAACCATTTAAACCCTCAAAGAAAATTGTATTGATAAACAGTTTTATTAATCCATCATTCCCCCATGACCACTGGTAAAGGCTCTATAATTGTCATGAATGATTTGTAATAAAGTGTCAATCATAACTTGAAGTAGTGTATAGTTTATAGAATGGAAATATTTATATTTCATATTACTACCGAATATTTATACTACTTCCATTATTTATTTATGAAAACAAATTGGGTATTAACCACAACAGAAACACACACACAAATTATAGTAATAAGCCTGCACTCACTGCACTACAAATATACCATACATATACTACATCTAAGTTGTATGCACTCATGATAAATTGTACATTTGATTCGTAACATCAGTAAGAAATTGGGGATAATCAATGAGACTAACGCTCGACTCATTGACCCAGATGTATCCCGATTGAAAAGACGTGTATCATCTGCACCATCCCCTTACAGCCTTACTTATACCTAACCTGACTTGCTCGCCCTGCATATCATACTCCTTTGGTGACGCCTCCGTAATTGCTTCTTCAACCTATCCACAGATATCTTCGCGCCCTGTGAAATCCTCCATCCTTTGGCAACGCCCGCTATGACATCCCTTACTCAAACATGGTATCCCCGACTATTCTTCCGACCCCACGGTACATCTAAAACGCTTGTCGTACTTTGCTTGATGTATGGGGAAGGCCCCATGACCCTGCCGACGCCAAACGGTGGCGCTTAACTAATGTGTCTGCGGCCGCGCCGCATCAAAATCAGGTTCGAACGGCCTTTCATATACTAGTTTGTGTTGTGAATCCAAGAGCATAACCACTATTTTCTTTCAAATTATATAGCTGGCCAAAAGACATGCTGCTTCTATCAGAATTCAGTTTTTTTCTCCTCCGGTATCGAACCTAAATTATCACTAAATTTATTCTTTAAATGAGTTCCAGAAGGTAGATAGATAGTTATCATTCTTCGTGAAACTACTTACACAAAATGCGTTTTAAGCTCCCGAAGATGCAAATAGAATTGGTTGTTTGGTTTTTTCTAAAACAGTCCTTTTATATATCTTTTAATTCTTTATTTTTTAAAAATGTGTACTCATGAGCTATTAAAAACCATTACAATATCTCTTTTATAGCTGTCTTTCATGTTCTGACATATCGATGGTGTAATGTTTTATCTTTTGTGCAAGAAAATTAATAATTGTGACGTCATGATTTCATATACTGACTTGTCCTCCTTACGTCATACTTCCACTTTTGCAGGTACAAACATGTTCACACTTGCTTAAAACAGTTACACCATACTTCTGACGTCATGTTCCAACTTGTCCCCTTACGTCATACTTCAGGTGACGTAGTAAAATTCATGATGTTCTATGAGCATGCACAGGCATGTCACCTCTAAATCTGTACCCGTACTATAAAAAAAATGACCCCAAAACGAAATAACATTCATTCTGTATCAGACGTTAAAGAAAACTAATGGCTGTCATCAATCCTGCAGTAGAAACTCTCAAAACCCTATTAGAACAAACATTTGTGTACAAAGTGTTAGAAACAACTAACAATTTAGTGAAAGAATCGTGTAGTGGATGTAATTTCGGTGGTCTAAATCAAGAAAAACACACTTGTGTAAACAATTCGATTGACTTGTGGATGGTCCTAAGTGCTATTCAGTCACTGACCGACGCAAAAGTAATTCTTCTCTGTGTGGAAACAAGCCTCCTTTTATGAATAAAGCCTGAAAATCTGGACAATGTCGCAGACGAGCTAAACTTAATTCGCACTCAATGTACAAACCTGACCTCCGCATGGGAGGACGTATGAACCCAGAACAAAAGGCTCCGGAATAGGACTTGGCCTTACAAACGGGCTATTTTATTGGAAAATCATATGCGGAAAAAATGGAATGTACCACAGATTTTAGCGGAATCTTTGAACGTCCTATTTCAGTAAAGTAAAAGAATTTTACAAACAGCTTACCTTGATCATGGTGCTCGATGTCATTCAGTGGTTGTAAGCGATATAGCCAGTTTTGAACTATGCTCATTACCTGCTTGGCAAAAAGATAATCAGATAAGTCTATTCTTAGAATTCGTTAGAAATACAGCAAGAGCTGTAACAGACTTGGTTTCTTACAAAACACTACCTTGGGAGAAGATGTGTCTTGATGAAAATGATGATATCGTAGACGGTATATATGGTCGCAGCGAGGGAAGTGTTGGGGCGTAAAGTCAGCTCCTAGAAAATCATTGTTATAATTCTCTTTATTGGAGACATCTGTCGTCGTAAGTGCTTAAACCTACAAGGTGCTGACGAATTAAATTTTACATGCTGTGATGCCACTGATATGGGTAAAAACCTGATTGGAAAACTTGGATTAATGATCAGAAAAAAGTGGACTCTAAAAGCTATTTTAAGACCATGTTAATTGTTGGAATACTTGTGTGTTTACTGATGCTATTTTTGAGTATTTGATAGAATAAATGAGTACATGTATGAGAGACAAGTTCAGTTTCTTTGTTTATATTTTCTTTTTGTCACTTTCGTTGGCATCCATTTACTCCCAATCTCCTTAACTTAGTTATATATCTACCCACTACTTCCCACTTCATTTACATGAGTTGAACTTGTCTAAGGTCAAGCCATATGTACTTTGAAACGAACAATACAAAAATCAATGAGAAGAGTATACACTAAGAGAAACTGCACAAGAGAAACCTAAGTCGCATTGATGATATTTTCCCCTAGCTTTTCAGGATAGTTGAAAAGTTGATTGCCAGTTGTTATTCTTAAATTTCTACAGGTGACTATTGCAATAAATCTAAATCAAAATTGTAATGTCAAAGCTTTTTAGGTCATTCTTTTGTAAATTTATTACCTTTAAAATCAAGTCCCAATTCCTCTATCATAAATAAACATGAAAATTTATAGGAATACTATTGTGACGCCCGAGCGGTTTTAAAGCGTTGCCGAAGGACGGGAATTGATGGAAGTTTTAGGTTAAAGAAAGATACGAGTGGAAATGATACACACTAACAAATGTCTTTGAGTTCCTCCAATCGTGTATGAATCTCCTTTGGTTTCATTATTATCAGTTTATAACGCATTCAATTAACATTGTCTTTCAACTGTTTGTATATTAGCAGGTGAGCTAGCGACGGCCAAAACTCACTCCCGACGGCAACATTACCAAAGTTCATGTATCCTGCACACCAGGGCCGTTTATAACCAGCGCAATCATCACTGCATATATCGCCCCATACTGCATTCCGTCACTCTTACAGCTTATCCGTCACTATCACCATCCGTCACTCTTACTGCTCATCCGTGACTACCTCCTATCACTATCTCCCATCGGTCACTATCATCGCCTGTCACTCTTACTGTTCATTCGTCACTACCTCTCACTATCTCCCATCCGTCAATATCATCGCCTGTCACTCTTACTGGTTATCCGTCACTACCTCTCACTATCTCCCATCCGTCACTATCATCGCCCGTCACTCCTTGCACTCTTACTCTTCATCCGTCACTTTCACCATTCCGTCACCACTCCATATATGCTAAGTATACCTTAGTTCTGCATAGTTAAACGTTAATGAAGTATCCCCATACTCTCCGTCATTCTCATTCCGTCCCCTTCCCAGTCCCGGGATAATACAAGGGAATATAATCTCACCACTCGCACAGCGGTCTGCTTCCTTTGATGTCTAAGAAAAGAATCAACCCAAAATAGAGAGAGAGAGAGAGAGAGAGAGAGAGAGAGAGAGAGAGAGCTATTTCTCACCATGAGCAAACTGGTCCTGGTGTGGCTTTTTCGAGCCACACCAGGACCACAGTGGTCCTTACGTGGCTTAAATTTGAGATTCGTGGTCCTGCTGGGGCTTGGTCCTTGTGGCAACTGGTCCTGGTGTGGCTTTTACCCGTTTTGACTCCTTGATGACCAAGGTGTCTTGAGACTGCAGGAAAACATTTACAATCGTGCTACCACATCGACGACGGAAATGAGCGAGGCAGAATGAAAAAGTAAGTTGTTGTTCTAAAAGACGCCACAAAATTATTCATTTTCATATATAAAAAGAGAAAGTTTAATTCAAGCTACACGAAATCCAAGGAAATGACCTATAAAACGAAGTAGATTCATTTTTACAGATATTTTTGTGCCACGCACTTTCCCAAATGTGTTTCCTTAAAAGCTTAACGTAGGTCTAGGAACAAGGGTGTTGTGCGATATTTTCTTAATCTTTGTGTCACTCTTTTCAAAGTTCAGAACGCGGATATAAAACTGTCCGAAATGTTATTTTCCATACCAACTTTTGACATATTTTCCAGTAAGTAATATCTCCATATCCACGTGAGATTGCCTACTTGAGCCAGAGGTTAGTGAGATAAACACCTCACTCAGGCACTAGGCCTAGCTGTGTGTTGTTTTTCCTGTTGTCAAGTTAAGGGCCTATATTTAGTAACGTTAGGCCTAGGCCTATATCATTTATTTAACAGATTCGTAAATCATGTTTATTCTAACTTACAACCTCTTTTCCCCTGTATTGTTCTTGGTAACATACTCTATAGCCTCCGACTCTCTGAACTCCTTACGTTCGTCACAACCGCACTTGTCTCAGGCCTTAAATTTGCCTCTAAATGCCCCACAAACTGGCTACCTTGTCTTGTTTGGTCTAAGTGATTATTCAAATCACACACTCACAACTTATCTATGTGTCGATGAATCTGAATCTGAATCAGTAAAGTCGGCAAAAATCCTTCAAGAGGACATGAACGCCAACTGAGCGTAAAAAGTATGAGTACAAAATATTAAAAACTAGTTTGCAATACAAGTGTTAGTAAGTTTAGCTTTGAAACAGTTGAGACTTGGTTCATGTACAATGTCTGACGGTAAAGCATTTCAATCCTTTAGTGTGTGAGGGAAAAAAGAGTGTTTATATACATTCTTTTTAGCATAGGGAACCTGGAAATTAAGGTCATGATTATTTCTTGTATTAGTTCTGACGGTGGGGATAAGTTCATCTTTATTGATGGCAACAAGATTGTTATTGATTTTATATAGCATATGTATCCGGGTGTTGTATCTTCTTGTTTTTAGCAGGGGCCAATCTAATTCATGAGGCATGTTTTTTACACTAGATTTATAAGAGTAGTCTGCCATACAGAACCTGGCTGCTTTCCTTTGAATAGATTCAAGTTTATCCACATCGCACTAGTGATGGGGGTCCCAGACTGCTGATGCGTACTCAAGTACTGGCCTGACTAGAGCTTTAAAAGCAGTGGATTTAACGTCGGTGGGACAGATTGAGAGGTTACGTTTAAAAAGGCCAAATACAGAGTTAGCTTTTATACAAAATCATCAATTTTTTCACAGTTTTCTTTTCTTAAACAGTCATCAGCAAACAAAGCGTATATGTTTATGAACGTCTCAATATAGTATCATTGCATATATCAATTTATTTTGCTCTTATACAAAATGCAATTTTTCACAGTTTTCTTTTTAAACTCACACAAAAAAGTGATCCATGGCAATAAAAAGGATTGTCAAAAGTTGACTTGCGATTCGTGGAAAGGCCTAGTTTTTCTAGCGCGTAGTCGAAATTCATCTATGCTTCTATGATAAGCCAATGCAGCAGTTTTAACGTTATAGCATTTTCTGACTGCTTATAGCAGCCATGTAGTGGCTATAGGGTATACTACAGTCAGATGATATCTGACTAGCCTAGTCCAGGCTAGCTAATGATTGTATAGTCAGATAAACATCTGACCGTAGTATACGCTATAGCCCATACATGACTGCGAATACTCGGTCAGACATCATCCAATGCATCTAACAGTGGAAACCGCTACATTGACTCATCATAGTCGCGTCGTGAAATATTTACGATGCACTCCTGTTTTGTGAACATTTTCCAAAATATTTATTTTGTTTTTCCTCATCATTTTACCCAGAAAATGGTAATTCATGTAACTATAAAGCCCTCTGGTATGAACCCCTGGGTCTTAAAAACTTGGGCACATATAAATAATTTCAATAACTATGAACTAAGTAAGACCTGTAAAAAAAAAGAAATCTTTCACCAACCTCGGTCGCTACCTTCTCACAGTTGTGCGTGCTGAAGTGAATGTACCTAATTATTTCTAATTCTATCAAACACCAGCTACGCCAGCATAGCGTAAAAGTTGAACGCAGGTGTATAAAACAAATCTGGCGTGTAAAAGAAGTGCACACAACACATGATCTGTACTGATTGAAGATGGTATTTAAAAGTAATTATGGCATATTGGAAGTATTTCAGACATATGATTAATGAAATAAATGACAATTATGAATTTGTTTGTGTTTTGCCAAATGCATTCTAAGCAACTGAAGGTGGATATCAAACAGTGGTGCCGGAAGTGGGCAACATGCCCCCAATCCTAAAACTTTCAAGAATTCAAAATGGTTTTGGTGCATATTTGACATGATTTTTAAACAATTTCCTGCCACCTTAATCACGTAAAAATGTAGGGCTTCCGGGGGCTGCACCCTGGCTCACACAAGGGGTCCTTTAGGGGGCCCCTGTCCATGGTGGCTTCTTGTGTGCATTACCACCCTAGGTGGTACACACTTATACATACAACTTAATTCAGACGTCCCAATAAATTATTTCTGGCGGCGCCACTGATATCAAGGTACAGTAATGAATGGAGAGGATGGTTTCATGCAACAACATGGCAACCGGAAGTGCAACCGGTAGCATCATAACGTGAATTCTTAACAGTCTCTGTTCATCTATTTCAATTTTACTGATTATATACTGTTCACATTTGATATATTTCAGCTTAATGAACTGAATTGTGCTGTCAAAGATGAAAAAGTTAAAAGGGTAGTGCAGCCATAGCAAAGATCCTGCTGACTACAAGGTTTGGACTGTACTGTGCTGTATGTCTTCCATTGGTAAATATAAAAATAATTTCTTTGAGATTAGAAACATAAGTCTACATAGAGTACATTTCTTTCCATATTTTATTAATATTAGCTATTATTTTTCAAACATAGGTATCTGCCAGTTTCAGTAGTTTGGAATCAGGGGAACACTTGTCACAATATATTGACAAAAAAACAGCTGCTGTCTTTTAAAAAGACAAAGAAATAGTTTAGTGATTATTTTCTGCTTCTGATTTATATGTACTTCTCTTTTAAGAAGAAAAAATGCTGAAGAAAGTTGTAAATTATGTAGAACTGATGGAAATCCTGCAGACTAGTTGTGACATCGCATCCATAAATTCTCGAAATAGTCATGAACAATATTTCGGGAAATTCTTTTACTTGTTCACACAGTCTCCAAAGTCTAAAGTTTCTGTGAATTAACACCTAGAGAAAATTAGAAGAAAAAAGTGTTTCCCCATAATGAAAAAGTTTAATTGATTTTCTGTAATATACATGACAGTTGCAAGTGTTGATGTGGTATGCCAACCTTCTAGGATATAATTTCCTCTCCAGTCAATTTGATGCAAACTTAAAACAAACTTAATAACAAACTTAATAACTTTTAAATTTTAATATCATGAACAGAACAAGATAATTTATGTTTGTATTTTTGTCATACAAAGTAGGTAAGTTACACTACTGAACTTATTCATTAAGGAATTAAGTATGGTATTTCTTCAATGTTAAATGCATGTACAGATCATCTTTCAAAACTGATCAAATCTGTGCAAATATAGAGTCCCAATAGCACAAAACATTTTTTCAGTATCATCTTGAGGAAGATAATCACTGATGGTAATATAAGAAGGCTTGCCGTATCTAATATATACTTCAGTAACGTGGTGATTTGTTTCAGCAACCCAACCCAGACAGCATAAAATGGATGATAAATTTGGGACAATGTGGGCATGCGATGACAAATGTTTACCCAAAGGATGTTGGGTTTGCAAGCTAATGTTGGGCTACTGTATTAAATTATATGGTTGGCATGCTAATTGTTAGTGAGATAAACACCTCACTCAGTAGGGCACTGCTTGCAAGGCAATGCTTGCATACTGACGGAGACAATGCATCATACACTCGTAATGTTGAAAACCACTCAGACAACAAATAACATAATTATGAATTAAAAACCCCTTTCAAACTGACAAATCTTTTTATGAACTATGATTTTGATTTCATAGCGTCTTGAAGCTTTAAAGTATTTTTCAAACAAAAGCATCTAAATTACGGAAGAAATGACATTCCGATTACTTCGCAAAGCTCTCACTTTAGGAATCACGTACACAATTAGTGTGCGTATGGCACTTGAGTGCGCTGGCACTGCTATTTAAAAAAAGTTTTTATACAAAACGCAACGTTTCACAGTTTTCTGTATTAAACTCATGCACAAAACATAAGTGAACGTCTCAATATAGTATCATTATTATTTATTATTAATAAGGAATTTATATGGTGCACATATTTGTACGTAAACATACATTGAATAGCGCCTTTCACAAAAAGCATGAAAAAAATTTAATTTCCGTTTAAATGAGTTATTAAACTGTGTACATTCTCGCACTTCAATGGGAAGGGTATTCCATTGTTTTGGTGCACAACTGCAAACGAGCGATCACCCAGTGTTACACAGTTCGTGGATGGTACTGTATCTTTAAATTCTTTTGGCCATTTGATCGTAGGGTATATTAACTAGTGTTTGTATTGATGAACATTTCTTGGAGGTATGTAGGTGCATGGCCATTGACACACTTGAAAGCTAAGCAGAGATTTTTGAAAATTATATGCCATTTTATTGGAAACCAATGAAGCTCCTTAAGTGCTTCCGTGGCACTATCTTGTCGCTTGTGCACTAAAATCAGTTTTGCGGCCTGATTCTGGATTCTCTGTAATAGGTATAATGAGCTGGCAGGAAGTCTATTGAGGATTGCATTTGCATAGTCCAGTTGGTATGTGACCAATGAGATTACAATTTGTTCGGCAGCTTTTTTAAATAAGTGCTTACGTATCTTCCTGATGTTATGAAGATAAAAAGAGGCTATTCTACACTTTTTTGCAACAAAGATTTCATGGTCAAGGTCTCATCCAGTGGCACACCAAGATATTCAATTTCATCTTGTAGCTTTATTTCTGAGTTACCAACAGTAATGCTTGTAGTCATGCACTTTTTCCACTGAATTTTATTTCCGAACATGATACATTCTGTTTTATCATTGTTTATTTTTAGACGATTTCTTGTCATCCATTCTGTGACTTTACAAAGACATTCCTCAAGTTTTGATATGCATGCATGTTCATTTGGCCTTAAGTCTGCTTGAAAACTGTCATACATGGAATGGTCATAGGCATATCCCAAGTTGTTTGTTTGGTAGTTGATTATGTAGTTGATTATCTCAGCCTGAAGTGTGCTGGCATATATGTTGTAGAAAACTGGTCCAGCTCAAAATATCATTCTGCTCAGTGTTACCTTATTATTATATATTTCCTTTAAAAGCTGGAATTCTAACAGAAAGAACCTTTGCAACTAAATTAATTCCTTTTTATACCTACCAACCAACCAATTGTGTGTTTCTTTAGCTTAATTTTTACTTTGTACATAACAGCCGATCATTAATTTCTCTTCTTTTCTTTTTTTGCCAGTGGACTGATACTGATTTAGTTGTTGGGTGCTTTTTGATGTGCCCTCTTTTGCTAGCTGCAGTCGGTCTGGCAGTGGACAGTGTGCATACGTCATTGCAGTGATCTTAGACTGACCTAGATTTTGAACATTTCAAAGGTCATTGTAAAGTTACAGGAGTGCAGGACATATGCAAGAAACAAGAGCTTGCAAAATGGACACAAATTGTACAGCAAGTACCCAGCTTTTCATTTCATTTAGGCCTAGACAAAATTCTTCACAATTCGTCATGTAGCCTAGCCTAACAGAGCAAACAATATAAGCCACACTTGAAATAGCAAGCATAGCCTATGGGTGCTGAGTGTAAGATTGCATGGGAAAAACCTCACATTTTGTTGATTTCTTTCTTTAAAACATCTTGCATCCATGGTCATGAAACTCTTAAAAATTTCATGATGAATTTCTTTCAAATTTATTTCCTGCAAATTTAAAACAAATTCTTCTGTTTGGCCTGTAGCCAGCATGGGGCAACTGTGCCACCCACACACACCCCCACTCTTTTTACATAAATACACTTTGGGATTATCTCTCATCTGAGTGGTAATAAACACGGCCATATCTTTGTTTCCACTGTCCTAAAAAGTGTTCCAAGTTCTTTCAGGCAAGATTCACATTTTCTCAGGTAGAAAAACAGTAAGATAATGGTAAAATATACAAGCAAAATAAGTTAATACTTTGCCAGTTTTGTATTTAAGAAAAAGCAAAACAGCTCACATATTTTTCTTCTAAAGAAATAATGATAATAATAAGCTGTACAGGATTTTTGATGATGCTCGGGATTCTTCACTTTTGCAAACTGATCTGAATAACTTAGTTTCTTGGTCCCAAACATGGCAGATGTCTTTCAATGTTGATAAATGCAAAGTTATTCATTTTTGTCAAAACAATTTGGCTTTTAGTTGTGTTGTGCAAGAAAGGGATCTAGGTGTTGTCATTACTAGCAATCTAAAGTCCTCTCAACAGTGTGCTTTAGCAGCTGTAAGGGTAAATAGGATGCTCGGTGTTATTATAAGAAATTTTTGTTCTCTTGGTAGAGAGTTTGTTCTTAATTTGTATAAGCAGTTAGTCAGGCCTCACCATGAGTATGCTATTCAGGCTTTGAGTCCCTTTTATGAGAAGAATAAGTTTATTTTGGAGCAGGTTCAGCAAAGAGCCACTAGACTTATTCCTGAAGTAAGGAATGTCTCTTATGATTCTAGGTTGCGAATTCTTGGTTTGACCACACCCGAGTTGAGACAAGTACGTGGCGATATGATTCAGGTTTTAAATTCCTGTCTGGTAGTGATGCTTTGACTTCCTGTTATTTCTTGCATGTTTCAACAAATCCTCATGGTAACAGTTTGAAGTTAACCATAGAGTTCTCACGGATAGATATTCAGTGTTTTAGCTTTACATAAAGAGTTGTTAATGAGTGGAATGGTTTGCCTAAGTGGGTAGTTAGCTCCAATTCTGTTCACAATTTCAAGGTCAACAAACTTCTTTACTAACTCTGGACGTCTTTGATTTTTTTTTTTTTTGTGGTGGTGGTGGTGTTAGTTTGGGCTTTTTATGGGGTGACTAACCCTTCTTAGCCTGTTATCTTGCTATGTTAGGTACTTTGTGAGTGGCAATGACTGTACACTGAACATGTATTTGTATTATCAAGTACTCATAATCTTATAATTAATATACGTATAGGAGAAGGTGAAAACAAAACTTGACTTTGAAAAAGAGTAGGGACATGTATCAGTGACTACAATACTTCAAATACCCCTCAGGGTCACCATGGCAATGAGCATTAGTCCCTTTACAAAATATTTGAATAAATTGTGAAATAAGTGAAGGCTTATCAACATTCAACAGAATCCTATTTATGCTACAGTACATCTGTTATGGCTGGCATCTCTGGTGATTCTCATTTATGCAACAGTACATATGTTATGGCTGGCATCTCTGGTGAGTCTCATTGATGCTACAGTACATCTGTTATGGCTAGCATCTCTGGTGATTCTCATTGATGCTGCAGTACATCTGTTATGGCTGGCATCTTCTCTGGTGATTCTCATTGATGCTACAGTACATCTGTTATGGCTGGCATCTCTGGTGATTCTCATTGATGCTACAGTACATCTCTTATGGCTGGCATCTCTGGTGATTCTCATTGATGCTATAGTACATCTGTTAATGCTGGCATCTCTGGTGATTCGCATTTATGCTACAGTACATCTGTTATGGCTGGCATCTCTGGTGATTCTCATTGATGCTACAGTACATCTGTTAATGCTGACATCTCTGGTGATTCTCATTTATGCTACAGTACATCTGTTATGGCTGGCATCTCTGGTAATTCTCATTGATGCTACAGTACATCTGTTTTCTGTATCATTGTACAATTCTTGCATTAATAGTAAAGGAACCTTTTTCATCAAATTGAACATAAGTTTGAGAGGAACTTGAATGAAAGTTATATTTAGGTCAATATTTAAATAACCACTGTACTTGTAGCTTGATTCAGAAGGGGCATGGTGTCACTGACCAAAATGGGCATTTTAAGGTATCAAGGGAATTTTAAGGTTTCAAGGGAATTTTAAGGTATCAAGGGCACTTTTGAGGGCAGGTTGGAGTGCACTTGAAATATGGATAAGGTCCGACTAATCACAAGTATAGTCCCTGCATCTTTTTTAACTGAACTGTAATCATCTTGAAAAAAGGCAAAGTAGTTCTGAGTAGCATGTTTTAGTGAACAAAATGTACAGTGCAAAGTGATAATGGGCAACGTGGATGCAGCCATGGGCAGGGTGGATATATCACCACTCTGGAAAAGTGAAACTACTGTAGGGGCCTGCAATATTGGAATTATTTTATGGTACATGTCTGTTTTTATAGGCATCTATTCCAAGTTCTTGTGACTCGTGTCATTAAGTATACACCATCTGCAATTTGTTTGTTGTGTTTCTTGTTATTTAATAGAAAACCAACTTGACCAAGAAGCAAATCTATAGATGGATGTGGCAACAATGAAACCAATTGGACCCTGGGAGTTCTGCCTTAAACTCAAGGAGTTGAAGAAGTAAGAGTTCCATATTTGACTTATGGCATTCAAATCTAAGGTACAGTACAGTACTAACCTGAGTTATTTGTGCTTCAAGTGCAGACAAGAGTAGAGTTGTTATTCATGAAAATTCAAAAGACTTATGATATCAAAGGAGCACTCATGTCAATGTGTATGGTCAGAAGTTTTCTCCCTTTTAGACATGATAACATAATGCATGCATTTAAAAAAGTGTATATATTGCAAGGCATCTGCAGTTATTGTAAAAGGTTATTGGAACAAATTGCTACTTCCTTTGAAAAAAGTCACATATCCCCAGGTATTTTTCTAAGCGAACAATATTGATGTGGGAACAAATGGGTTTCCGAATAATTGCTGCTTACTTTATTTTTGCAAATATTATTTGCTATGATTGTCTGTGCTGCTTCTCCTATCGGTTTTGCTTGTCGTGCATTTGTATGTATGTGTGGGTGTATGTATGTATGGGTGTGTATGTATGCATGTATGTATGTATGCATGTTTGTATGGGTGTGGGTATGTATGTGTGTGTTATGCCTAACTTGTAAACATGATATATCAAGATTGGTACATTGGATTCATGTCATATGTGGTACACAGATAGCCCATGATCAGAAGATGTACCCTGTTGTGTTCGGTGCTGATGTCATGCATATTAATGAGTGGGCGGGGCTTAATATAAAAAAAAGTGAAATGTTCATATTTCAACAACTGTTTGTCTGTTTTGTTTCATATTTGGTGTAATACTGCATAGCTAGTGATTTGACTCATCAGGTAATATTTACATGTAAATGTACTGATTGTTTTTGGTCGATTTAACAGCTTCTAAAACGGGCCTTGATTGAGTGTGATTTAAAGCCTTACATTATGACCTATTGTTAGTTTCACTGTTTACTGCTGCAGATTAGCAGTGCATTTCAAGTTACTCACTTTTTGGCAAAATCAAAGTGCAAAATATTCCCATTCATACATGTAGCTGAATACTGCGCATTTGTGATTCTCACATTCAAAAGGATTTTTCTTATTTTTTTAATTTGAAGGCTTAAATCTTCAATCAGTTAGGGAATTTATTGTATCGCAATTTTTGCTGGGCAAGGTAGGGAAATCAATTGCCAAACGATGCGAACCTGAACAAATTGCTCCCTGGTTATGAAAACAGGCTTATTAGTATGCACACACAACCCCTACCCCCATGCCCCCCCCAAAAAAAAAAAAAGCATGCTCATTTAGTCCTCCACCCTGTGCCAGGTTACAGGAATTGTATATCATTCATGTTAATTATTTTACAGAAAAGTCTATTGTTATGCAAATAACCTACTTAATATGATCACTACACCTCACCGTTTAGTGTGAACAATGCTCTTCATATATATGATCATTTGTTTAAGCAAAATCACTACACCCACTTTAATTTAAGAGATATCATAGCTACAAATATTTTCAGTGTTATGCATATAAACTAATTAGTATGGATACCTATCCCACAATCATACTCTACTGCATGGTTAATTGCATAGTCAATACGCTCAGCCCTCTTTAAACAATTACTACCTATAAAGATTTACGTGAAACAATATGGCTGAACCTGCATGTAATAATATTTGAGACTGTTCTTGGTAGTGCACTACCAGGATTTAATGCATACTAGGATTTAATGCACTGGCCATGAAAATGCAAATACTGAACAGCAATTTTATATTAGATAATAATCCATTTTTTGTTTAGATTTATGTGAGTAGAACTGTCTTTGAATTGTGAAAATAGCAAATTTGCCTTTGAGCTTCATAGCTGATTAAAGTTTGAAGATTTTTTTTAACATATGCAAGTTTAAAATGCATGATGTATGATCAGGCAGAGGGCTTGAAATTTGTATGCATGCAGGGAAATGTTAATGATACTGATGCTCTTTGTGCTCTTATTGTTGAGGGTGGGGGGGGAGGAACTTTAACACCCTGCAGAGTTGAGCATTCTTGTTAAAACTGGTACTGTTTGCTCTTTTTTATTCTCATTGTTCATGGCTGCTCTTTTAGTCTCACAAGTCTGTGAAGCAGGATGAAAATACATAGACAGGGATTGTTGTGTCGTTGATGGCGTCATCATAGCCATAGTTGTTGTTGGCATCCATAAATATTTAAGCTGAGCATTCCTGTAACTTGGCCTAGGGGTAGAGGATGTTGGTTCTGTTCCAATGAGCATGGTTGGGGGATGGTGGACATAATAATTAGTTTATATGCTTAACACTGAAAATATTTGTATCTATGATATCTCTTAAATTACTTTTTGGTTCTGATGCAATAGCATCAGGAACTTATGCGGTCATGATGGCTTGTGTCTGTATGTATGTGTGGGTGTGTATGTGACGGGCAGCTCGTAAACACTATATTTTAAAAAGGATGCAGTGGATTCATGTCATGTGGTATACATACAGCTCATGGTCAGTTGATGTGCCCTATTGTTTTTGGTGGTGATGTCATGCATATTAATGCGTAGGTGGGGCTTAATGTAAAATGCTTATATCCTAACAACTGCATATCTGTTTTGTTTCATATTTGGTATAATTATGATGTTAGTGTTTACATGTTCATGGTGTAAAAACATTGAATTTCATTAATATACAAAGTGGGCAGGGCTTAATATGATTTTGCTGAAAAGAGCTTGTAATCACAATATCTAAAGAATGATCAAATGGATTCAAGTCATATGTGATACATAGATAGCCTAAGGTCTATGGATGTGCCTTATTTATTGATTTTGGTGGTGGTACTGTGCATTTTATTGACTAGGCGGGGCTTAACGTAAAAGATTTTAAATCTGATATATGAGTAACTCATGTATGTTTTGCATCATACTTGCTATGATAATGTTGGTAATTATTGTGCACATGCTAGTGTTGTCAATAGGTACTTCTATCTTACTGGTCTGCATTGTGTGGTTGTGGCTTTTGAATACAAATTCTGGAACAAATATCTTATGATATGTAATGACATGACAATTAATATGAAACTAATTGCAAATCAATCATCGTATGAAAAAAGCATCGGAACCACAAAACCTTTTGGTATTGGTTCACTTTTCATTTCACTGTGTGTGCATATGGGACCAGCCTTCAATACCACAGTGCAAAATGTGTGTATATGAGAGCAAGGGGATTAAAACCATTTTGATGGTTCTTACTTAATGGATAGCGTCAGAATCAGTAACTCCTTCAAACAATCTGATACATGATTTGAAAACAAAGGATTTATGTGAAAAAAAAAAGAAAGAGAGGCATGGAACCTATAATACTTATTCCGACTTTATAACAAAAATTATCAATCATCACTGTATTGTTTATTACAGATGAAGCAATGAAGAGTTTCCCCAACATGAAAGCCATGGAAAAAATGGTCATCAAACAAGCCGAATTCATGGTAATAAAGGAATTTCCTTGATTTGACTTTGTCATAGTTAGTTTGCCTAAATTAATTAAATATATAACGCATTTCTTAATTGTGTGACTCACCCTTACACCCTCGGACAAGGTAAGTCATTGCAACAAAGTGGGTGGACAAAACATGTACATTGACACACCCCTCAGTCACTTAGGTGACTGACAATTTTTGTGAAATGACTTGCCCCTAATCAATCACCTCTGTACAAAATCAATGGGTCTGAAGTAAATTGACCTGCCCTAGAGTCAATCTGGTGACTGACAATTTGGTACAATGACGTACTTGTGAGTCAATCTTGCAAATGTCAATGACTCACCTTTGACTGACATTGCTAGGGGTAGTAGGGGTGAGTCATACAACTGACAAGTGCATAATATCCTAATTCTGGAGAGCTGATCATATGGTTCCTATAAACTTGACATAGACCCTGTTTATATATACTTAGTATCCAGAATGAATTGTGGGTGATCATGCAGAAAAGGAAGCTAAAATATCTTGTGCCACTTTTCACTTGGCAAATCAAAAACGAAATTATTGTGCTTTATTTACATTACTTCCAGCATAACAACTTAAGAGAATGTTATAAAAGAATTTACAACCCTGCCTTTGCATCCGGCATCTATCAAACTTGGTTGTATTAGGTTCATCAGATTATTATTCAGCTCTCTTAAAAATCATGGTGAGATAAACACCTCACTTGATAGGCACTACTTGCAGTACTGAGTGAGACAGTGCACTATACACTCTTAATGTTGGAAACCATCCAGACAACAGCAAATAACATAACCATGAAATGAAAACTCTGCTCAAAATTTGACAAAAGTACTTACGATTTATGATTTTGACTTCATTAGCATCTGGAATCTTTAAAGTATCTTTCAAACTAATTTACAAATGAAATGATGAACATACATAAAAAGCATTTAAATTAAGGAAGAAATAACGTTCTGATCACTTCACAAATCCCTCAGTTTTAAATACGCGCACACATTTAGTGTGCATATTATCTGATTGCGCTGGTAACTGCTATTTTAAAAATGTTCATTAGTAAACACTCTTCCTCGAGGAAGAAAAATTATTACACACAACAGATTGCTGCCATTTTTTTTTACCACAATTCATTTAAAATTTGTCCAAATTTTGCAAGAAAATAAGAATATTGCCAGATCAAAACTTAATTTTGAAAATGTTGAATCATATACGCGAGGCCGGTTAGCTTTCTAAAAACAATTGATAAGATTTGAGCCTTTTTCACTTATTTTAATTGGCAACTAAAGAACTTATATCACACCACTGAAGGAATACTTAATTGGATTTTGTCTATAGCATTTAAAAGAATACAAAAACAAAACTGATAGTTCTGCTAATCGGCCTGTCCATGAGGAAAGCCTATGTTTGTCTACCTTTCCAGGAAGGGCGGGGAGAACCAGAAGATAACACCAAAATATAATCAGTCACCATATAATAGATATAAATATGGAAAAAGTGGACTGGGAAATCGAGCCTTTACCATAATCACATCTATGATACGACAAATGATATTCCTCATATACGCATATACCTGTCTAAATATACTCAAGGCAAAATTTTTGTTTTTCAGTGTTCTGATTTCAAACTTAAAGTAGGCCTATCTTATTAATTATGATGAATTTAATAGAGCAAGAGATGCAGCATATCATTATTTGATAAACGTAACCCCAGAATTTATATTAAGAACTTAAAAACACATTGACCATTTTACATATTTCGGATTTCCAGGTGTAATCAAAATATTGTTTTTTTGTCACACCACGTTTACCAGCTTCAAGTAGGCTTTTGCTACTTTGCTGTATGCTAAAGTGTTATTATTCGCATGCATGCGAATGTAATGCTAATGTAATGTTCAATGTAATGCTATACGCATGTTCGACAGCTTTTGAACTAATTAGATACACCCAATTAGGCACAGAAAGGCCTAGTTATTCTAACATGTACAAGAAATTATTCTATGCTTCTATGATAAGCCAATGCAGCAGTCTCAACGTTAATAAATATAGCATTGTCTGACCGTGTGTAGCAGTCATGTAGTGGCTAAAGCATATACTACTGTCAAAATTTAGGCTTTGAATTTTGAAGCGCTTACAGAAGTCCATAGTAATCTAAGAAGTTACTTTTCAAAGAGTACTTATAACAAAATTCAATCGATACAAATGACCGAATGTATTGTATAAATTTGCTTCTTCATGCTTCGCAGAAAGCTTAAAATCATTCCAGATGCGATAGCATTCGTTTGTTGAGCATGACTGTGTCTTGTATGGTTGTTGTGACCATGCATGATGGTGATGTAGAGATGTGGTCTTAATCATGGAGGCTTCTTGGTCAGGTTGTTATGGAATGTCACATCTAGAGATTAAGACAGATTTGCCATTTGGTTGAAGCATCTTGACTTTGCTATGCTCTTGCCACTTACACTTTTGGCTTCATTATCCATTTGCATTTCAGCCCCCCAATATTTTGTTTTCATTCCGTCGTCGCTGATGTTCGCTGACTGTGTTGGAATGGTCGGGGCACAGGACGGTTCAGTGTTAACTGCAATATCAGAAGAAGTCTTATTGGCTTTGGTGGTTTGAGTTGGCTCGGTAGACACTAGTTTGTTTCTCTTTGCTTTCAATCCGACGGGTCGCCATTGTGGTGGAAGCATTATTGGTTGATGTGACATTGACTATGCTTATAGGCCTTTGCTTTCTTTAAGATAGGTATAGGTGGAACAGCAGGAGCCTGGATATGTGTGGTTTTAGCTTGAATTTGAGTTTAAGAGGGCGAGAGAATATTTTCATTTTATGTGAGGCAGGTGGAGCGGTGACGTCATGGGAGTATCGTTGATATGAGACGAGAGTACTTGGAGGTGATGAGAGGGCATTTGAAAAGAGAGTGGTTTTATTTACAGTGAACATACATGTATGTGGCCTTGTGTTTAGGTTGGACGCAGGATTTGGTGACAGTTGACTCAACAATTGGCGTACAACACTGCTGGGTGTTGTGACATATCTGAAGTGATGGTGAGAACAGCTCAGTGCCCTTGTGGTTGCCTCCCATTCTCCCCAGCACCTGCAACTTCCTCAAACCTGCAAAAGTGGCCAGGTAAAGTTGCTGTGTCACAGCCAGGAAAACGCTTCTTTCACACACGGCTTGGGCAGATGCCGCAGCTGTACTGGGGAAGAAAAGGAAACAGGTTTGACACCCCGGCATCCCCTAAGAGGGAGTACCTGTCGGGTGCTTGGGAAGTTTGCAGGGGTGTGGGAAGAAATCATATTGGACTCTCGGGTACTCAAGACAATCTGAGAGGTTTACCATCTGGCGTCCTCTGTCCGACTCCCACACCACAAGATCTAGCACTCGAAGAGCTCCTATGAGAAGAAATCTTGGTCCTTTTCCCCAAAAGTGCAGCAGAACTGTTGCCACATGATTATCACCTCCCAAAAAAGCAGCATATGGCGACCTATCTTGAATCGGCGGCTTTGACTTCACCAAGCCAGCAAAGTTCAAGATGGAGACCTGTAACGCAATCCTGTTGCAACTATTTCAGGGTATTTGGGCCATGTCCAAAGACCTCTTAGACACCTACCTTCACATTCCAATCCATCAGGACTATGGGTTCGTGCTGGTGTTCCACTTTAAGGACCGAAGTTGTTTGCTGTATACCTAATGAAAAGCAGCATCAGGATCTTTGTATACCTACACAACTGGCTGATGATCCGGGAACTGTGGTGGCCCATATGTATAATTTTCTATTGATAAAATACTTTTTAAGTTTATAATCAGTAAAAGACAGATTTACAAAATAGTTTTGGCATGTTTCTTAAAAGTGTTTACATTTTTGCTTCCACAGGTGGATTTTTCCACTATACAGCAGCAGATTGGTCAAAAAGCTTATTTCTGCATGGTTTAGTTTTAAAATGAAGTATAATCAATAAAGATTTAGATTGTGATAGGCGAGTCTAGGCTGGAAGGTATTTTTGCAGTTGATTGCTAAGATAAATGGGGGCCAAAGCACTCAGTGCCTTGCACTTAATTAGTCCAAGTACCAAAACATGAATCCATTCGTATATAAAACATCTATTGGCACATGATTTCAACTGTAAAAGTGCTGTTAAACACAAACAAACAAACAAATATTATAGATGTACAGTATATTAAAATATTGTACTCTGACCTATAATGAACTGGCAACCAGTGCAGACCTTTTAAAAGTGGAGAAATGTTTGTGGTGACAAATGTGAGTCACAAGCCGAGCTGTGCAGTTCGGCACACGTTGAAGACGGTCAGTGTGTATGAGGCAGACCATAGAGTACATCATTTATGTAATCCAATCTTGATGTGACAAGATCATGCACCAAGGTCATGCACCGAGGTTGTGCACCGAGGCTATGTACCGAGGTCATGCATAGAGGTCTTGCACCGAGGTCATACACGGAAGTCATGCCACCAAGGTTCTGCACCAATGTCATGCACCAATGTTATGCATCAAGATCACGCAATAAGGCCTGCACCAACGTCATACATTGAGGTCATGCACCAAGGTCATGTGCCAATGTCATGTACTAACGTCAAGCACATGCACCGAGGGCATGCACAATGGTCATGCACCTATGTCGTGCAGCAACATCATGCACCAACGTCATACACCAAGGTCATGTACCAACATCATGTACTGGGTCATGCACCAAGGTCATGCACCGAAGTCATGCACTCCAAGGTCATGCACAAAGGTCATGCACAAAGGTCATGCACCAAGGTATTACAAGCTTCATTGGTAATGTCTCTACTGATTTTGCTAATATTACAGGTCTGGTAATAACATCTCTTAGTGATTTAACCAACCTGATTTTCCATTGTCAGATGCTTATGTAAGTGAATTCTTAGATTTAAAAAAAAACATGTGCTGAATGTATAATATTAGGTCCAACTTAGATATAAAGGTTGTGAATGTTATTGGCCAGATATTTAGTAGCAAAAGCAATCAGTTCAAGTTTATCTTGGTTTAAGCTTTAACATGTAGTTCCTAATCCATTTGCTTATATCGACAAGAAGTGCTTTGGATCTTATGTCGTCCCAAGTCTCACTCAGTTTGAATGGCGTTCATTGGGTATCATATACATTAGAGTGGTTATCAATGTTATGATGCTTGATAATCTCACCCACTGGATGATTAAACATGCAACAAATTGTTGAACCCATGGCAGATCATTGTGGTACCCTGAAAAACAGAGGTGTTACCAGATGTGACATTGCCAATTTGCACATGCTGCACGCTGTCTTTCAGATAGGACTTCAATCAATCTGAGGAAGTTGATCCAATTCCAAAAGTATACTGGAGACGATCAAATAACATGCAGTGATCTATGCTGTTAATGTCCAGCATTACCAGCACAGAAACAGACTTCTTGTCTAGTGCCACAGCAATGGCGTTTGACTTTTAATAGATGTTGAATGGTAATATTTATACGTAGACTGAAGGTTGTCATGCAGGGCGTTGTCATTAAGATGCTGATGAAAGTGCTTTACTTTGTCCAGAGGCTTTGAGGTAAAAGGTAAGTTTAATATAGGCTGGTATGCTTGAAAATCTCCTTGTCCAGTGCTGGCTTTTTCAACAGCGGCATGGGTGTTTGAAGTTACCAGAGACCTTTGACTCGGCAAGTGATTGATTGATAATAATAGATATAATTGGCAGAAGTGTTCATGCTGACACACTACCTCAGTAGCCAAATAGCAAGAAGGTCCGAGCTGCATGGCTTTCTTGGGGCACTGGCAATAATTCTAGGAACCTCATTATCGTCTTTTAGGAATGCAAGTTTTCAAAGTGCAACCCTGTTACAATATATTAGCATCCATAATATTTATATTAGAAGCCAAAGTGTCAAATTCCTTCCGAAAGTCTTCTTGTTTATGAACAAATAACCAAACTGATTAGCAAGATTTTTTTCCGATACCTGAAGTAGGTAGAATTACATCATCTTGAGCACCAATGGTATGTCCAGTCAAACTGAAAAGTCGTCTTTGTTTCTACCACACTCAGCCACTTTGGTAGAATAATAATTCTGCTTCTCGCATATTAGAAGTTTGTTCAGTCCTTGTCATTGTTCTGTCAAGTTGCCAGTGGATAGTCAATCATGTTTTTGCCAAACCCTCTCAGTCCTCCGATGCTCGTGATTAGCATCTCTGAGTTGATTGGAGTACCAGGGGGTGTTAGATCTTAAAGTGATGTACTAAGTGCACTTGAGTGTGTGGTGATCAGTAAGAGTAGTTAAAGCTTCTGTTATAGGCGTTCACTATTTCATATACCGGATGATTTACTTTCATTAAAACATCACACTTTTTGATGTCCTGGATGAAATTAGGAACACTAATAGTATGGAACTTCCTGAATGTGGCTACTTTGCAAATATGTGCTGGCTTGTGCACATAAAGCAAACGGCATAATGATCACAACTTAAATTCCAGAGCATATCACCAACACATGGATCGATAATAGATGGAGACCCACAAAGAAGCTCACTGGTGATCACAACATCCAGGGTGTGTCCAACACGCAACAACAACATGTTGCCCTAATCCATGACCAGTTAACAGTATAGTCAATTTATAAGCATCCGTATCATTTGAATCATCTAAGTGGAAGTTCAAATCACAAACAATGGGCACCTGATTTTTTAATGGCAGCAAAGACTTTCTAAATACATCGCTCATTTACTGAAGAATGATGAGTTCCTGAGTCCATTTTTGGACAAGTTTTATGGAGATGATAGACGAGAAATAAAGCAAACTGGAATTTGGCAGCACTAACACAACAATCCATGTGCTCAAAATGAGTAACGACATTGTTTTTTACAGAGCAAAAATCTTAATTGACAATCCATACTTGTATAAAACTGCAGCCACTCCCCCCAGATTTCCCCTTGGGACAGAGGCCACGCTGAAAGTTATAGCCTGTAGGAATAAAGTAACTTGTGACATAACTGTGTGTCACATTTCCTAGCCAGGTTTCAGTTCACGCCAAAAGGTCAATTTCCCTCATTACAACCAAATCTATCACGGAGATGGGATTATTATCAGCCAATCACGCATTTTGCAAATAAACAGTCAGTGTTTTAGCATACTGTTTGTTTACCTTTTTTAGGGCTTGCAATTGTTCAATTTTGAAGATTTAGTGGTTTTGCTATTGTAATCATATCTTTGGCAACTTAATATTGGTATTGGAGTCTGCACATTAGGGCTCAAGAAACCATACCCAGGAACAAGCTGAACAACGCTGTTAATTCCTGTTTGTTTATTATTATAGTCTATACTTCTGCAGTGACAAAAATCTCTATTTGCAACAATAGGTATAGACCTTGTAAATCTTCTGCCAGCCTTTGAATCTCTCTACAGTATATGCATTTTCTATATAAAGACAGTTCATCTATTTTTCTTCTCCATGGTTGCACAAGTGAAGACCTTAATGCAGGTAATGCTGCATAAGTGTGCATGTATGCTATCACTTAACACTAGTAAAAGCAAAAAGTTTTCCATTAAAACCTCAGCTGAAATTCAAGCAACATAAAACAGATAACATAAGAATGATATCTGTTACACAGAAAGTTGGGATGTGGTTAACATTCAAACCTATTTAGGTGATGAGGATAAGAAACTTATATGGGTTCACTTAAGAAAAAGGTGCGAATATACCGATAATATGTCACAGACAACTGATGAGTGTTCACACAATTAGACTTATTTTTTTTTAAACTGTCAAATGGCCAATATTTCATATATTTTGATAAAATATTTAGTCATTATCATGGTTGGTAATGGATTTTAAAGTAGATGTTGTCTTTACACATCTATTGACCTTTAAAAGGCTGCATACAAGCATGTCTTGAGGTACAGAAGTGATGTGTATTATGACAATATTAAGACTGATATGGAATTATAT
This sequence comes from Chiridota heheva, assembly GCA_020152595.1. Taxonomy (NCBI): domain Eukaryota; kingdom Metazoa; phylum Echinodermata; class Holothuroidea; order Apodida; family Chiridotidae; genus Chiridota; species Chiridota heheva. The sequence continues at coordinate 182,117 of JAIGNY010003492.1, forward strand.
TCCCATTAATATCTTCAAAGTTCTGTCAATATTTTTAGTTTAAAAAGATTTAAGTACATTGATTAAGGTCTTTCTGTGTGTGTGTGTGTGTGTGGAGGTGTGGATGTATAAGGGAATGTAAAATTTGTGTTGATATTGGTTTTATCATTAATGTGTTTTCTATGTTTATATTTCAATTTATAAAATTGTGCTTTTTAGTACAAAAGATATAGTATAAAAAAATACATGTATTTCTGTGTATTCCATATCATACACTACACATACACTAGGGGTGCAGTAGTGTAGTAGTATCTCAGTGGTTAAGAAGTCATGCTCGTATGCCAAATGTACTTTACCAGGTTTGACGTCTGTCGCGGGCGCTTCATTGTGTCCTTGAGCAAGACACTTTACGTGCTTCAGTCAACTCAGCTGTAAAATGAGTACCAGCATTGCTTGGGAGTTACTGTAACCAGTGATGGACTGGCGTCCCATCCAGGGGAGCCATGTGCTCTCATCTGCTTGAGCCATGGAAACTGGGCATAAGCACCGTTCTTATGAGCCTAATAGCTGGGATGGATTTAAATTTAACTAACGCTCCAAAATACTTCAGACTTTATGTTTTTATGTAATACATGCATGTTCATTCACTCATGTGCTGCATCCCTTCTTATCTTAAATAAACTTAATCAGAAAAACAAAAGAGAAAGTTTACCTCAAGTCATGATTAAGTTAAATTGCGTATTTCAATTTTCATGACGAAGTGTATTCAGCATTATTGCAAAATATCTCTTGTGTCATAGGCATAAATGCAGAGGCACTAAAGAGCAAAATTATTAGGAGTAGCGGGTTAAATAAGTAAAACTTAAAAATTGTTTCTTACTTTAGGACATTTATCTGCAACATGTTAGAACTTTAATACGAACATAAAGAATATCAGAAGTGCCTGTAAAATATTACAAAAATAATTGTTCAAGTAATTTTTTAGTCAGATTTGTATTGATTTATTTGTTGGCTATAAAATGGTGTTTGTGTAAAATATTGTCTGCATTCTTCTTTCAGAATCTTTGAAGACAAAGGATACAACTTGGAGCTGCTTGTGGCATGACGTGGAAATATCGGTTTCTAATTCCCAAATGGTTAATTGGTGCTTGTGACCAAAACAAGATTAGAAATCTATGGGTGAGATATTTAAGGGAAGGAGAGGAAGGCAAAAGTACAAACTTGAGATGAACATGAAGCCTTTAAAAGTCTGCCTTTAAAGGTAGCAACAACATGAGCTTAAATAGTTTAAAACGTATTGAAAACCATGCTCCCCTCAGAATCAGCCAAAAATTGACCATTTTATAACAATTTAAAACTTTGATACCTAATTAACATAAATTGAGCAATATTTTGTGACCTCAGATTGGGACCACTAGAAAATTGCTATTGTTATTGTTTTTGGTCCTTCCCTCAAATATTTTGAATGGGAGAAGTTAGCAATAGTGAACAGAAATTGAAATTTACTATAAGTTTGACTCAGATTTAACAGTAGAATGCAATTTGAGAATTTTTGATGTTTAAAATTTGGGAAGAAATATTTAGAATTACATTGAAAATGTAAGTTCTTATTCTGGGCTGAAATGACTTGTGGATATAATCTACTGCCCCATCCTATCAAAACAATTGTTTATTGTATTTTTTGTATAATTGTTTTATCCTCATTGAAATTGTCCTCTACAGATAGTAAATTCTTGTTTTTACTAACTTTCCTGACTAATTCAATGTTTTTTTAGGCCACACGATTGCTGGAAAAATACAGTAAATTACATAAAGACTGAGAAATTGGAGGATATGTTGTCACAACTAGTCTGATTTCAATTGTTTTTACACCAATGAAACAATTTCAAACTTACAGTATTTCCTGAACAGAGTGTTTCAATCCTTTCTTCACAGTTGTATTTCTGGTAATATCCTCTATGAAACTTTTATAACCACTGAACTAATCCTTTAACAAAATTTGAGTACATTTAGAAAAATCAAAACTTATGTGCTATATCTTAAAAACTAAATATTGTAATTAAACAATTGAAAGACTGGTTAGCTACTACCAAATGCTGTGCGCAAGGGAGATGGTCGTTTTCATTTTTGTCATCAAACAATTGATGATCTTAAATAATGTTATTCAAATTTGGACACAATGTGCATTAAGAAATTCAAGTCAATGGTGCTTTGTCTTCCACTACTCATTGAAACCAGTCGAGAACAAGGTTTTTTCGACTTAAGATTCGATTCATAAATACTAATTAAATTCAAACAAAACAAAAAGACGTTAATCTAAAATGGCTTGTTGACTCATGCAACTATTCTCCTCACATACCAAAAACATAAGTGTGATGATTGTTTATACTTGTATGGATAAATTCTATAGAATATTTTGCTTATTTTAAAGCATACACCAGCAGAAATATTGTCTTTACTTATGCACCCTCCAGATATCCGCATGCATGCAAATAGGCACATGTGCAGTGTCTTGATATCCATATGCGTCTTTCTTGTTACAAGCAATGCTTTTCCAGGCAATAAAAGTCATGAAAATTATCATTTTCTTTCAATTTCTCTAAAAGATGGGTTGTCTTCAAGTTCTGCCACACAATTCTTATGATATGAACACCTACTGATAAAGTTGACTGTTTGTTACACTGCTGAAAGCCCATTTTTAGTTGAAAGTGGGCAAATTTTAATCAAGAATTCACAGAAACCTCTTTAAAGAACACAAAATATCCTTGACCATGTCTACCAACCTAAATTCAAACATGAGCATATTTTTTTTGATAACCAGGAATTCTCTAATATATTTATGAATGCTTTTTTAGTTTGTGGAAATGTCTGATATATGTATTTAATCTGGGATTGTTAGTGCAGTTTGGATAATCAATGAATTTTGTAATGTATGATTCGAGTCTTTTTTGAGTGACATGGATGATGTTACCAATCAAGATCTGTTTTAATCATGAGAATTTGTCATGATTTTAAAGGAATGTCAATATTTTTGAACAACTGAATCATTTCAATGGAAGAGTATTGTTTGGCCAGTGTATAAACCTACCTACACTGTGGCTGATACCTCTGTCTTTGCCTTGAATTAAAAATTTATCACACATTGTATTTATTCTTTTTGACCTTTTTTATTTGCCTTTTTCCTTTTTACAAATGTTTCCTGTGCCATTTGAGACAATATCATATCAGGTGAAATCACTATTATAAAATTGCATTTTTTCACTGCACTTTTTAACTTCCCCCCATCACTTTGTGTCATGACAATGTCCTGGGTCCAAGTAAGTTTTGCCCTGCATGGCCCATTTCAAAGATGCCCCACTAACTGACTTATGAAAATTGAGGTGATTCACACACTCTATGCGGTCATGATGGTATGAGTGGGTGTGTGTGTTTGTGACGGCCAGCTCGTAAACGCGATATCTCAAGAATGGTACACTGTATCAATTATATATGTGGTACACAGATAGCTCATGGTCAGTAGATGTGCCCTTTTGTTTTTGATGGTGATGTCATACATATTAATAAGTAGCCCGGCTTAATGTAGAAATCTTGAAATGTTCATATCTTAATGACCGCATGTCTGTTTTGTTTGGGACAATCATGATGTTACTGTAGCTGTTGTGTACATATTCATCGTGTAAAAATGTTGAATTTCAATAACATGCATAGTGGGTGGGCTTAATATGATTTTGTTGAAAAAGCTTGTTAAAACGATATCTCAAGAACGGTAAACTGGATTCATGTCATATTTGGTACACAGATAGCCCATGGTCTGTAGATGTGCCGTAGTGTTTTTGGTGTTGATATCGTGCATATTAATTAGTAGTCTGGCTTAATGTAAAAAAATTGAAATGTTGATATTTTAACGACCGCATGTGTGTTTTCTTTCATATTGAGACAATTATGATGTTAGCTGGTGTGTACATGTTCATTCTGTCAAAATGTTGAATTTCATTAATATGCATTGTGGGCGGGGCTTAATCTGATTTTGTAAATAAAAAGCTCGTAAACATGATATCTCAAGAACTGAAGTGTATTACATCTTGTGTGGTACACAGGTAGCCCATGGTCTAATGATGTGCCCTATTGTTTTTGGTGGTGATTTCATGCATATTAATGAGTAGGTGGGGCTTTAAAGTGAAAATTTTGAATAAGTGATTAGTGAGCAACTGTACAGTATGTCTGTTTTGCATCATACTGGGCATAAAAATATCGTTGGTTATTGTGTACATGCTTATGGTGGGCGTGGCTTAATCATATGTGAAAGTGCTAAAAATATAAACACCATACCTCAGGAATTGTATATCAGAATTATGCCATATGTGGTACACAGATGACTTACAGTACTGTATGGTCTGTACATATGTTTTAATGTTGTGGTAGTGATGCCATGAATAGCAATGAGCAGGTGGGGCTTACTAAAATGTCTTGAAATGGGATAAAGAAGGAACTGTTTTTGCATCATACTTGATATGATAATGTTATTAGTTACTGTGTAAATGCTAATGTTGTCAACCTTTTTGTTGATCTGCTTGGTAGGTGTGGCTTATGAATAAATATTATGACACAAACATTTCATGATATGCAATAACATGACAGTTGGTACAAAACTTACAAATTAATCGGCATATGAAAAAAAGCATCGGTACCACAAAACATTTTGGTTCTGGTTAATCTATTAAGAAAAGTAAGTGGGGGCACGTTCCCCCTGTGCTGCCACGATTCCGCCGCCTAGGGAGATATTTGATAAAATCTTAAACTAATATCATCAGATGTATAATTTTCATTGTTTTTTTATTTCTGAAAATATGACTACATATTCAAGTGTGAATGTAACTGTAATGTTTGTTGTTAGTGATAAATAAAAAAAATCATAAATATTAATGATATGTTCTTTTGTTTTCTATTAGTATTAAATTGTCATTTTACATCTTTGCTTTAAAACTACCTTCTTTGTCATTTCAAGAAAGTACAAATGTGATCCATATAAAATCACATAACAGAGTTAAGTTACCAACCCAGACCATTACATGAACAAGTAGGGTTAAAGGGGTGCAAATGAGCTGATTTAAGTGGGCAACATTGCGGGTCCCAACAGGTTAGCCAATTTGGGCCAGCACAAGGAAGGATAAACAAATCTTAATGGGTCCCACTGACAAGCTCACATGGAGCCCACAACCATTTCAGGTGTCAATTTTGTTGTTAATTTTAATATCAATTCAAGTCATTTTGCTTTACTTTTTAAATTGCTCCTTCCACCCCCTCCCCTAGTGACATACAGCTAAAAAACTTCCAGGAGGCGTAATTTTTTTGACACATTGACTTTCATTTTCAACCTACGATCAGATTTAGCACTTTATACTACCGTGTATTGCCTTTATTACTCTTTAAGTCTACACATATATAACCCCTTCCCCACTCTTTCACCCCTTTTAAAAAATCAACAATCCTTTTCAGTCGTATAAATTCAGTCTTTAATTTCAAACCTATAATAGCTAACACATCTAGATGTTCATTTTGTCCTTTCCCCACCCCTTTCATTGAGAGATAAAAAATGTTGGTATCATGACCTTAGTATTTCTTAACCTATTATTGATATATTATGAAAGAGGAGGGGGAATGAGATGAGAGGATTCTGACAAAAAAAAATCTTGATCACATCGCCTTGATCAACATAAGGAGCCATTGTGGAGCCACTTTTATTATTTCCACAGACTAAAATTGGTGTAATGCTTTGTCCTCTCACCTGCACGTCCCGGGTTCGTATCCCGGTGGGTCTGCAACCAGTGAGTTCACAACTGGTTATCAAAGGCCGTGGCCGTCTTGATATAATGTCCAGCACTGGATGCTTTCGGGGTGTTAAACCTTGCTATGCTATGCTATGCTAAGTGAAGAATTAGGCCTACATAAATAAATTTAAAAATGAACTTAGCTCTCGCTCCATTCATATATTTTTTGAAACTAAATATACTACTTCTAAGAATTTAAAAACTACTGTAGCAAATTTAAAAACTCCTGTACTTAATAATTAAATGACTATTCTCAGAAGGTTATTATTTTTAAATAATTTATCAAGTTTAGTAAATAAGATAAAAATTCAAGACCAAAAAATAATTAAGCTTAAATACTACCCCTGGACACGAATCCGTGATACCACATTTGGATCTGAAAGGAGTAACCACTACACCGCGTCATCTGGAAATTTCCTAAGCAAATAGATAATTGTATACAACTATTTTTGCGTTCGCAATGACGTGGATCTCTAAAAACGAAACGTGTAAAACACTATTCGTAATTTTGTTCTCACAATTTTTTTTTTTTTTTAATACGTTAAGTAATTTGCATAATGTTGCTTTGTTTACATTCAAACTTGTTTGCTTGTTATAGATGTTCCTTCAGTGCTGGACGTGCTGCTTGAAGATTTTGCATGATTTTTTGGCAAAGGGTTAACACTTTGGGAAAAATAAATCAACAATGAATGTGGAGCATGACACGAAAATATGTAATTGGGGTACACGGGAGGGTGTGGAAGTATAGGCCTAGCTCCTTACACAATTATTATAATTGATAATAGAGGCAATACAGGGTGTACGAATCAAGGGCCGTGTGTGCTTATTTAATAGCCTTTTCATTTTGGTAGTTCAGAATTATTGGTTAAAAATGTAGGTCATGGTGGAAATTTCGGTTGAAAATGGAAAAAATCCAGTTGTACGTACGTCACGTGTATTAGAGGCAATACATTCGCGTATTAAAAGCCACCTGTAAAAATAATAGCCTTACTAGAATATAGTCATGTGAATCCGTAGTTGAGTAAATTCCTTCAATTCCCAAATTTCATATCATCTAAGTCTACAATCGGGAACGTAAATATGCATTGTAGTTTTCACGTTCCCCCATCCTGGGCCGTAATTGCCATCCAGAAAGTTCGGGAAATGCATGCATGGCTTCTTAGAAGAAAAAGATTAGGAGGGGGAAGAGATTTGTCCTCAAATGTGCTGATTTTTAATATTTTATTTGTCCTAAAATGTTCTACGGAACAGTGAGGGCGGAAGAAGGGGCGGACTAACACTTTAAAATCTACCGGTGGCAGTTGGGGCGACAAGCACTGATCTTAGCCCCCTCCTCTTATTTCCATTCAATACCAACAAAATAGCAAGGGAATAGGATCTTTAAAGTATTACATGAATTTTGAAAATAAAGTAAACAGGTCAAACAAGTCTAAAAAATTTACGACCTATGCAACCTCCCCCCCCCCTCTCCCACCCCTGCTTTTCGATTTTGTTTTGCTTTTTAAAATTTACGTCACTGCAAAAATCTTGGCTACGCCAATTTGTCTCGCACCCACTGGTCCAGGGCCGGTGCACGGCCAGTCCGTCCCTGTACGGGGAACATGTCTCCTACCCCGAGATTTACGGCTCTGCCCCATCTCTTGAAACTTTTGTAATCATATCGAGTACAAATAAGTACTGAAAATATAAAAAGATGTTGCAAACGAAGACAATTTTGGGTTAAATTGATAGCAGAGAAGCCACTCAAGGACCAGTAGCCCGCCTCCATTTTGCGATATTCTAGCAGTGAAGCCACCTCAGGACCGCTAGCCCGCCATCAATTACTGCAAAATGAGGGAATGAGATTTAGCCGTTTTTGCTCGTTTTTGCTGTTTTTCTTTCGAACGAAGTGTGCTCAGAAAGTTTTTATTGCTCATAAATTATCATAAATATATATTACATCCAAAAAATATAACCGATCCAATATGGCTTTGATAGAAGGAAAGAATCAGAACAAATCGTTGAAAATAGCATATTTCTCACAAAATGACCCTATTTTGGTTTTATTTTCCCACTCTAAGCACATTTCAATCATTTTCAGAAAACATTTTATAGTAAATGAATTATTGTATTAAATTTGCAGCTTTTCTTGTGAAAATGTTTATGTTTTCTGTATTTTAGGTTTAAAAAAAAAAACCAATTTTTTTGAAGCCACACAAGGACCACAATTTTCCGACCGGTGTGTAATTTGTGTTTTTCTCCCAAAAAACGTCATTCGTGTCGGTGAAGTTATAAAAAATTGAAATTATATATGTTTCTTAACTTACCCACCAAAATTTAGAGGTCAGGGCATTTCTTAAACGAATTTATCCAATTTCAAAAAATGTACTAAATTTTGAAAAAGCAACGATTGTTTAGCTTATTTCAAAAAGCTACTCGGCAGTGTAATAGTTCTTGTTCATTTATTTTTGAAGAAAAACTCCCTACTGAAGTAGTGAATATCGGTGAAGCATCGGTGAATTAGAGAGAATCGAAATTTTATATGTCACTTTGCCATTTTTAAAGCCGAAAAATGCCCAAAAAGTGGAAAAAAAGGTATTGTCTCACAAGGACCAAAAACTAAATCTCAATGACGGGTCCTTTGGTGTACATCATGATATCCAATTTAGCACACTTCAAATGCATTTTAAACAGCGTAGATTTGATGGATTTTGACTGAAAAAGTGTTATATGTTGAGATTGTGAGTGCAAATATTAGTAAAAATTGTTATTTTTTTTATTCACTCAGATAAAAAGTCAAGAAATTGTAAGAAATTGTAAAAAAATCGTTTTCGCTCAAGCCACACAAGGACCATTTTGCCGTCAAGCCACTTTCAGCGAGTAACGAACGTCGCTGCCACACGAGGACATGAGCATTAGAGAGAGAGAGAGAGAGAGAGAGAGAGATCTATGCATTGCGTTAGAGATCAACGACAAACTTTTTGCCGGAACTTTACACAACTGTATACAACAGTAATATATAAAAGGGGGGTTCTGGCGCACTTTTTATGCCGTTTTTCTGGCGCACTTTTATGTCGTTTATGCCGGTTTTTTGACCCACTTTTTAAGTTGTTTTTATATATTTTTTGATTTCACTAATTGGGAAAATCTTGAAAATTTATAACGGAAAAAGATCTATCCTTTTTTTAATTATTTGATTGATTTATTGTTTTTTCCTTTTTCGTTTTACCTTTTGTTTTTAATTTTAATCCCTGTAGCCAAAGGCCATAGTGGTGGGTGACTCACTCACAACCCAGCGCTTGGTATCGAGAGGTGACAAGGAAATTTTATTCATTCGCTGCTATATATAATGTGGTGTTCGCTTCTCAATAGATTCATACCATGTCGAAATGTCGCATTCGTCTTTCATTTTGCCAAGCACCTTTTTGTTTGTGGTGCTGTGGAGCGGGTGGTCTGTCGGATAATCACTCGTGTCATAGAAGTGTGACTCAGAATTTATATCAGCATACACATCCTCGGTTTGGATTTCAAGCAGAAGACTATCCGTATCCGTATAGAGAAGATTGCACCGCTCCCCACATTGCTCCTTCAGGTTGTTGTAACAAAAGTCGTACATCAGATGTTTACTCGATCCAGGACACACATCCCAATGTAGACTGGTCGGTTAAGCATCAGCCGACGTTTGTGTATGTGTAGGGCGGCTAGATCATCATCAAATACCACATGTCTTGCAAGCGCGGGGCTAGCTATCCACCGGCGAAGCTTGTCATCTTCAGAGGTTCTCACGAGTTTAACGTCTACACGCTTACGCAGGTTTTACATAGTTTTACCAAACTGCCAAAGACGCTATTGTTCTTCAGCTTGTAGAGGTCCTTCTCAAAGCTGGTATTGGCCTTCTTGCGGAGTTCTGTATTCATTCTGATGTAGGGTTCCATCAATTGGCTTTGGTCGAACCGAATTGCACGATGTATTTTTGTCAGCTTCATACCTAGAGAGAGGTAGAGTTGTAAATTTCTGTAGTGCACAACATAGCGCTTTTCATCCCAGAGATTGGGAACCAACTTTTTAACATCAGTTGACGAGTTTAGAAGCCCTTTCTGATAATCTGACAACCACTTCTTGGGAACCTTTATACGTTCCGGAGCAAGTGGGTATGCATTGTGGACGTTGTGTAGCTCTTAAGGATACTCAAGGTCCACCTAGAGTATGTAACCCTTTTCTGCATCGGTTGAAAGCGTATCCAGCGGGGGCACCTCATCCAACCATTTGAACCCACCGTGGGTAGTGCTTGACTCATCGCCCAACCATACAGGTTGTTTGCGTCTAGGTAGAGAATACGATTGTTAGGTTTGGAATTGTCATAGCCCGAGACGTAGGGGTTGTTGGCTTTAGCATAGCGCTTGGATACCATGGAAATACCACCTCTGATGCCTTTCTCGAAGAATATGTGCATTTCATAGTCGATTAACAGTTCCAATTTACACCTGTATATTTCAAGAGTGCATCCCAAGATAATCCAGGGCTTGTATAATAGTGTGCTGAATCCAGACCATACTGCCGCAAGCAAGTCTTCCGATATATCTCAAAGACATCAGCTAGTAGAAGCACATCGGTCCGCAGGTATAGGTCGTGATAATCTCACATTCGAATGCCCCTAAACCTCCTACGCATGTTGATAATCCTCATTTTATGTTTCTCCATAAGCTTGCTATAGAAGGCATCTTGCGGAGGTAGGCGCTCCCCAAGCCGTTCTCAGGAATTCCTATACTCATAAAGATAAATCCCCTTACGCGATAACAAGTGCCTCTTTTTATCATTCGGTTCATACTCAGTTGTGATACGGAAGTCAACAGAGCCGTTAGCCGCAACTAGCTTATCCAATGACACAAGCAGGAATTGTGCGCTATGGATGAACCTCAACTGACCTAGGGAGAAGGATATATACTTCTCCATGCTGTTGGGGGTGCAGGTTATCTTTCCTTCTACTTTGCTGATGGCTTGAACGATCAAATGAGAGTCTTACCCCGCAGGTTAAGGAACACAACTGGGATTGTGGTTGTTTTGAGCTTAGGCGCAACTTCAGGTTGCAGGCATTGTGCGCAGCACCTCTGTACTTACCTGTGGTATGGCAGTGGTCGCGGACAGAGTCACCATGTAGAGGGTTTTTACATATATGACAATCATGTGCTGTTCGGTGTGCGCGCCAATCCTCTTTGGTGATTATAATAGGTCAAGGGTTTGCCAAAACTGCTTTGATTTTAGTTTGTTCCTGTTGTAAAGCCTCAAGGAACTTCTCACTTACGGGAGGTTCTGTACGATCATCATACCTTAGTCCCAGGCACGGTCAGACTGGACTTCAACATCACTCTAAATAGCACAGATGAAAATCGCACTATTATGAACAACATTGTGGGAAAACTATAGGTAAAACTTGAAGGTGAGGTTGTAATGAATTTGGACAGCGCAGATGTGTTCTACAACTATGCAGACATATGGCTACCTCTAGCACGAGACTTAACGGCGACTACCAGGGAATAAGCAGAGAAAATTGTCTCAAAATTCGTGTAGGTGCTAGTGATAAAGCTACCAATAATAAGGCTGACAACGCGAATGCTAAAGCTTTTGGCAATAGATTTGCTATACCATTAGATTTTAGCCTCTTGAGTGGCCACGCCCCATTTCACCCATCAGGTCTGCATGATTGATTTGAATACATCATATGCTTTGCACCTTACGCTTGAAAACCAATTCAACATAACTGCAGATGGTTATATATACTAAACAATGACACAATCCAACAAAGTTATCAATTCCCTGTACCAAGGTGGAACAATAGTTTTACTAGCCACGGGCTATGCAGTCCTATAAAGTGCTCTTATGAAAAGCTTGAAGCCACCACCCTCATTAGGGATGAAACCTCGCGATGTAGCACTCCTTACATTGGATTTTACAGCAGCTACTATAACTCGTGAGTGGTTAGTTTCCAAAGGTATCATTCCTGATAAAATCATTACTACACCGCCCAATTAAATACATGTGTCTGATAGATATTAGTGATGGCTACGATTGCCATGCCTATTGGTGGGGCTTTAGTAAACGCCCTAGCATTTTCAGGTTCAAACTTTGTATTTAGTCAGCTCGCTAAGGACCATGCTGCACAAGAAGAACGTACGCGTCATGATAAAGCCGTGGAAAAACTGCAAGAAGCTTAAATTGAATGAGCTTGTGAGAAGCTGGAAGCTGGACAGGATGAATTACAGACTTATGCAGAAAGACGTGCTGTACAGACCTTCAAAAATGTAGATGACGTAATGAGATTTTACAATCAGGTTTATGGTGCAGTCTATTCGACTAGATTCGAAGCCTCGCCTATAAGACTTATATTCACCATCCTCTCAACAACACAACCGAGAGTTGGCTTTTATTGCAATTGCTACGATTGGAATGGGCTCTGCTTATTTCTTGTTAAATTGAAGTTAAAATCCATGATACAATAACAATGAAGTATATACCAATGGATGATTTTGGGAATGACCTGGCTGATGACCCGTACAACGTATTTAAGAATGGGCCACTTAGTTATAAGGCCTTTCTGCGCATGCGTCACATTTAAAACATTGTTTTGAATTTTCAAAGACTTCCTTGTTTCGACGTCTTGGCGTAGGTCCTTTATAAGTTAAAATGTACACGGTGGGGACCTAATTTAGAGATGTCTAACTAATATTAAGAAAAGATACTTCAATGTTTACCGAACAGTTGGTTCAAATAGTCATATTAATAGCATATTCCAAACCGATGAATTTTAGTGGAATTTTATTACCGAAAAACGGCATTTTTTACTATGTCATTCCAACGCTGTTGCGTTTAAACCAGATTTTTGTTATGGGTGTCGGGGATAAATATTACATAGTGAAAGTTTATTTCTTATGAATATGTATTCAAAATTGTGTATGGTTAATAGAACATGAATATGCATAAATTGATCGCGTTTTATATTCGTAAAGTGATCATGAGACAATAACGCACATATGACACGGAATAAATAAATTGGGAAGACTTTTGGTCGAATGTGGCAGTAACATTGTGAAAAAATACTCAAGACTTGACATATCTTTTATCAAGTAAGTTGTTTGATAAGGTTTTAAACTATGCTTTTAAGTTTTGATATCTTAAAAACTGTTAACTCGGGGACTAAGTTGGGCTTCATTTGAAGTCACAACGTTTCCGTTTTTAACCGAACTTACACATAATTTTTGTCAAAAAAGTGAAGGCCTAACGTAGGGTAGGCCTATAAAGTAAACTATAATGCTTTGCATACAATATATTGAAGCTGTGTACTGTTCATGTACTGATGTAGCCTAGGCTTAGTTAGATTCAGCATTGCTACTCCAGGGCCATAAGCCTACTGGGCAATAATTAATGTTAGCCTCCTTGAAAAGAAAATGAAAACAATTGTTTGGCCCCAGCCAATTCCCACGTACCCACACCACTTTCATTTTTTTGAACCGCTTGCCTCTTTTTTTTCTTCTTTAATTTGAATGTTATGAGGGCTTTTTATTTTACATTTTGCCCTGATCCCCACGAAACCTTTTAGACACATATACACAATAGGCCCCAAATTTTGTACTATAATTTTGAGTTAACCATGTCCAGATGTCGGGGTATTTGCGTGGTGATTTTAGTGTGCATTTATCATTTGTGCAAATGCTAAGGACTTTGTTAGGGAGAAGTTGGTTGCCCAATTTATCCTGAAAAAATAATTAAATAACTATATATAAAATTATGTTTTTAATGTAATTAATACTTATTATTATTCAACTTTTTCAATTAAATCACGTTTACTCTTACTTTATTTTCTTCTTTTTCCAGTTAAGTACCAACTTCAATTCTGAAGGCTTTGGCACTGAGAAGTGTGGGCTTGCAAGTCGGTACAACCAGGGATATACTCCCTGGAAAAACAAAGACGTTTAAAAGCCGAGACAGAAGGGGCTGAGACAATTGACTCAGGGATACTTTTTCAATCATGGGCAGTGCAATTTTATTTTATTTTTCTGTTCTTTTTCGTTATTGTTTTTCAATTTTAAACACTAAGTACATTCAGCATGTTATTTGTTAATTTAAGCTTTTGTCAGGTTTATTTGTATTTCATTTTTAGGCATATGCCATGGAAAGCACACGTAAGTCACAATTACTTGTTTTTCAGTGTGTACCCGATGAATTGCCAGAATGGAAAGTGAATGAACACCGGGCCAACACCCTGCTCTTTCCGAGAAATGTTAAGAGAACCAGGCAGGTGGTGAGACTCCTACCACCGTGACCGACGGCTTTAAGTCACCTAAGAAGGACGGTGAGCGCCACCCAACCACTGGCCACTTTTCACTTAGGTCGGGTGAGGAGAAGGTGTGATGCAGAAAACAAACCTCTGTGCTTGATGTCAGTGTATATCGTTCTGCATATCTGTGGACAAATCGTTGGTTAAATCGCCGTTGGACTCAAACCTGAGACCTCCAGCATCTCAGTCATATGCTCAGCCATATGAGCTACCTGCCTCCCTCAATGATTGCCTCCACTAAGTGATTCTCAACCCATTAAGTATGACAGTTGATTATTACCTTCAACAACATACATCAATGATATTGTTTGTTTTTAAACTGAGTACAAATGCCTCAAACATCATTAGTGTAGCTACAGTAGCATCTTTATCATTATTTATAGGTGACATCAGCTTAACTTGTGTGTGTGTGGAGGGAGGGGGGTGTAAAAGAGTCTTTTTGGGAGACAAGCCGGGGGGCAAGCAATACTTTTAGTATAAACCACATTTAGAATTGTAGTTGAAATTTTCAGGGTTGAAAATCATCAAGTGGGCGCATCCAACACCTGCTCCCCAGCTACGCCACTGTGAGACATCTATCAGACGACTGAATTCTGTGTATTTTTTTTATCATCGCAGTCAAATTCTGTGCAAAATAGCCGTAATTATAATATATCACCCATTGATATCTATCAAGGGGTTCATTTTTTGTGAAATTAAGAAAGTTTAATTATTAATATTTAAATACAGAAGAAATATAATAACACAGAGGATGACGGACAAACAGCAATTGTTTATTATAACCTTATTATCAAGTTTGTAGTCGAACTCACAGAAGTTCACAACCTATAGTAGCTTGAATAAAGATTTCATTTCAATTGTACTTAGTACCGTATTCCACACACATTAGAAATTATAAACTAACAGCAACAGCAGTATCAGCCATGATCTCCAGCTTATAGAAAGCTGGCACACCGTACCTATCATACCGTACCTATCATACCGTACCTATCATACCGTACCTATCATACCGTACCTATCATACCGTACCTATCATACCGTACCTATCATACCGTACCTATCATACCGTACCTATTATACCGTACCTATCATACCGTACCTTTCATACCGTACCTATCATCAGTTATATGAGGCTGGATTGTTGGTTTAAGAATCTTCGGTCATCTCATGCCTCGTCATTGTTTGTATTACACCTGCAGTTACATGTACTATTTTGATGGTCCAGTGTGTACTTTGACCACTTGTTGCACCATTGCGTGTGGCGCCACATCTGCACCAAATATCCCAGTGTAGCTTTTTACAGCTGGATAGAGAGTTCACCTTTGAATATTTAAAGAAGTCTGTCAAGACAGGCAATGCACCAAATTCCACCTTTGATACTCATGTTTTAAATCACATATGCTGTCCTATTGGAAATAGTATTATATATCAATAATCAATGATATCATGTAAATTGAGTACCAAGATGTTTGGTGAGTTAATTAGGACACCAGTATGCATTAATTCAATTAAACCTTTGTTTGGCACATCGCCCTTTGAGTAACATTAATTATTTAGGGCTGGTATGCTATTTCATTATAAATTAGAGAACTAGTCAACAAAAGCTTAAGGTTGTTATGTTAGACTTGAGTTGACACTGATATTTCATGTAAGATGTCAATATCGAACATTTCACATTCATGCATGTGTACGATAAAATATGGGAACATACCCACAACCATATGAACATTAGACACCCTACATGTAAATACTTTTACTTTATTAGAGATTAAGTTAGAAGCATGCTCAAATTTTAATAAAGATTATGAAATAACCTGCGAACTTAACTGATTAAACTGTCTCTTATCAGCTTTGACAAATACATTTATATACATCTATTTGAATGATTTGGCCTTTTCATAAAAGGAAGATGAAACTTTAAACAATTTGAAAAATTGCCCTTCCAAATTTTAATACTGCTTTGTATACTGCTACTTGACCCTCATCTTTGATCAGTGGCAAGTGGTCAATTAAGAAAGAGGCCCCATTGTCCAGCTCTGCTGCTTTTTCCTCGTACTTCCTTGCATCTTCACTGCCCTTGGTGATTTTAAGGAATTGTTTGCATTGTATTCACCATCTTAAAGATGACAGCTGATTTTCATATCAATCTGGTAAAGTTTCTCTTCAAAAGATTAGAAATGTTCAAGAAACAATTCCAGGCTCAAATGTAATCCAGGAATGCACACATGAAATATACAAATGATATAGTTATGATATTAATTAATAAAGAAAAATAAGGCATACACTAAACCTGTGGATGACTCGAATCGACATATTAAAACTCGATAAGTTTCACTAATTGAAAGATACAATCTAGCAAAATTAAAATAATAAAGGCATTTTAAATTTCATCGAGTCATACATTCATCTCGCAATCGAATCTTTCAAATTCAAAATATCATTTCCATTAGAATTTGAGCAGGGGAAATCCCATACCACTAGGAAAATCACAAGATATGTTTCTTGCTATTGTACAGTATTTTCTTTGTTTTCAAATTCAAATAAGAAAGTTCATGTCTTTTCATATCCCAACAGAAAGGAGACCATACTCATTCCCTGATGTAGTTGCAAGGGACACATAAATACCAGTGAATGAGCTTCCTGGTATCATGGCTTGACCGAGACACCTGGTGAGTGGCGAGCTGCTGTATGTTCAATTTCGACTAAACAGCTGAAGCCGAAGGATGATGAGGAGGATTTCTTTTAAATGACAGTATGACAAATACCAAATTCATAGAAAATTTTGATATATTTGTAGTAAAGTCTGTCCTTCTGGGCTCTTCTTTTAAGGATAAGCTACAAGTAGCCCTTTGAATAAATTAGCATTATTTGTATTACCTGTTAAAGCAGAATGACAAATAGTGGAACATCAATCACTTTATTGTATTTTTTTCCCAGTTTTGGGTCACCTCCACTTTTCTGAAATCGCTGGTAATCCACCATTAGGCTTCCTAGGATTCTTGATGGTGATCTGCCATGTGATAAATTGTTCCAAACAATCCAAAGTAAGTACGTGCTTGTTGATTGATTTGTTTTTAACCAACCTACTACCTTCGTTGTTTTATCGTACGTGTAAGATAGATGTCTTGCCACGTTTTTACGAACTGTCATGAATTCAGGCCCAGGAAAAGAACAATGCAGAGGCATACTAGTGACACGAAAATTATCAAATTTCAGTTGAAAGGGTTGGCAATGACTTGAAAATACGTGGCGAGTGGAAATAATGGTTTCATCAAATTTGCTCGCCAAGTTGTATAAATGATTGTCGAGTGACTTATTTTGTATTTCTCTAACCCTGATTGAAGATCCTTCGTGAACAAACATGTTTGAGTGAAAATTGTTGTATCTTGTGACCATACAATCTTAAGTGTAGTTACATTAGTTAATGTATTGATAGATGCATTATGAAACACAAGAAGCCAAAAATATGGCGATGCATGGGTGTAGCGATGGAGAGGGGGTGAAGGGTCGACAGGGTCGCACGACCCCCAAAAAAAAAAAAAAAAATGGACATGGGAAAAAGGTCCAGAAAGTATAATTTTTAAACAAAGCAGGCAGGGGAAATTACATGGATGTAACATCAGCCGCAGATCACGGAATAGCCCCATGATTTTCATGGGAACCACTCTTGGAAAAAGGGGAAAGTTACCCTGGGCCCCAGATTTGAGGGGCTCCGAAAACTTTAAAATCGGTGTATCTGTCAGCTATGCAGGCAGATAAACCGATCATCAAAGCGGAAGTACGTCGTTTGCAGCCCCTGCCCCCCTCTCACCCCCTCCTCCCATTCCTACCACTGAGAGAAGTGGCAATGGTTGAATGGCGCTCGCCGTCCTTTGGAGGGGACGTTAGGCCGTCGGTCCCGATGGTAGGACTACCCTACCTCGTTCTCTGAATAATTCTCAAAAAAAGAGTAAGGTGAAAACACAGTGTTCATCCACTTCCGTCCCGGTCACACTTCACTAGATGTGGCGAATCAATGGAGTAAACTTAACCAAGTAAGAATATCAGAAGCAACTATAAAAAAGCAGCTGCTTCTACTATTCCATCTATGGATGACTGATGATGATAAAGTGTGTCAGATAAATACTATGTGTTTGTTACAACTTCTATGTGCTATGTAGGATTTGTGAGTGGATTTCTATTTGTTTTCAAGCTGCAAGAATGACCTAGGATAATCCCATATAACTTTCAAAAGAGCACCTCCTTGCCCCTGAATTTCCCTCGCCAGGTCATGAACTTTCTAAATGGCACTTCCTGCACCTGTTCGCACCAAAATTCAAAAAGGTATGCCCCTTACTCTAGGGCAAGGGTGCAGTCGCCCTGGAGGTTCCGACATCGCTGTAAATTGATCCATGTCCCACAAAGCCTCTTGAAGACTTGCAGAGACCGCAGGATTGCCGCTGAATTTCCCTCGCCGGGTCAGCCGCAAATCGTGGAACTGCCCCAATATCTAATTTTTTGCTGTCCGGTCCGGCACCATCGTTTTTTACGCTCACTTTCCCTGTGCAAGGCCTGGGGAAAAAAATTTAAAAATCATTTGTGGACCATTCCGTAACCTGTGTCATATTGGACAACAGAAGAAATGGTCTTGTACTCAAATTACAAAGGCCACTTAAAAAAAAAAATATAGAGATCAATAAAAAATAAAAAGAATAAAAAGTTTCTCATATGAAACATTTCAGCAAATGTAAGAATCTAATCTGTTTTTGAGCTTCACTAAAAATCTCCCGTGCCTGGCCTGGTTTTAATTTGTTTACATGACCGCCCCCCTCCCCCCTCTCCCTTCTAAATACACAGCATACATGATGATGCCACTGTGCCGACCCTATGATGTTTTGGCAAACATAGTTAAACCTTGCCCTGTGGATTGCCGCGGATGGATGTGGTGTTTCTCAAGAGCAGATGATTAAGTACAAACACTAAACGGTTCGCATGGTTTATCGCTTTCATATGTACTACACCATACGGAGAATATTGAACAGACTACGATGTTTTGGCAAACATAGTTAAACTTTGCCCTGTGGATACTCGCGGATGGATGTGGTGTTTCTCCAGAGCAGATGACTCAGTACAAACACTGGACGGTTCGCATGGTTTTATCGCTTTCATGTGTACTACACCATACGGAGAATATTGAAAATATGAACGTCTACCAGATGAGGATAACTTTGATCCTTACAATAACCCGTACAGTTACGGGGCGTTAAAACAAGTGTGTGAAGAGTTTGGGATTTTGCCGAAAGTTACCCACTGGACCCAACCAGGGGCACCAAACCAGGGGCTAGGGATACCCTGGAAGTGGTACTCAACCACTTATCACCCTAACCAGTATGTGGCTAACGATATGGGTATCATCTACCTCAGCAGCAATTACTATGATAAGAAAATCATGTCATTTGGTGACCGGGTAGTGATGCTGACCGTCACTGGCGTAGCCAGAGGGGGGGCCACGGGGGCCATGCCCCCCCCCCCCCAATCCCATATTTACAAAAATTAAATTACACCTATATGCCTATGTATCGTACAGATGCGCATATATGAAATGCGAATCTCCCTGCATTCCCTGTAATGTAAATTCGTTGTATCCCTGTAAAACAAAACAACAAATAATTCAAATTTTTAAATGAAATTTTGACGCAATTTTTAATTTGTTAAGAGCCGTGAACTTGCCAAGCCTGTTCTTACGCGATGACGATGGAAGATAGCGCCATTCTGCTACTGCTTTGCGATAACAAAGTACTACAAGTGCCCCATTATTTTGCTCAAAACTTTCCACAAATAGAAATCAATTTGTCTAAATTCTGAAGGCGGTAATTAAGTTCGGTTGAACTTGAATTTTGAAAATGTCACTTTTCGCATATGGTTTTTCAAAAAGGAAAAGGGAAAACACGGATGAAGGTAATGTATGCCCAGTCCAGTAAATATATTAATGACATGTGTACATAAGTGACCATTTGTTGTTCTTCTATCGTCTTTAATATAGGCTTAGTTCCACGAGTTTTATAAAGCTATTTGTCATCGTCGGTGTGGGTAAAGCAAACACACATTTTTTATATATGTTCACAGTCTAGAAAAACAGGATGGCGGGAACAGAAAATGACGGAAATTTTAGGGTTACTTCGTTTTCGACTTCGTAGTGGGGATTTACTTTCAAAGGACCATATAAAAACTTCCCATGCTAATGCAACCTACCTATCATCCTTGATTCAATATGAACCTATTTGCGTTGCTGGTGACATGATTAGGAAAAGTGTTGTTGCTAACATCAAAAAAGCACAGTTCTGGTCTATCATAGCTGATGAAACATTGGATCGCCAAAAAAGGGAACAACTGGCAATTGTTATAAGATATGTTTCACCTAGCAATTCTGGAGTTTGGAGATTGCATGAGGACACGGTAATGGTATTGGACTTGATTTCTGACATCAAATCTAATAATCCTGATGAAATTGAGCATAATGAAACCAAGTTGAGTGGCAAAGCTATTGGAGAAACGTTGCTAAGAAAGATTTGTGAGCTCGGTTTGAATCTGTCTCTTTGTGTGGGACAAGGCTATGATGGGGCAGGAGCCATGGCCAGTGAACGGGTTAGTGCTTCAGCAACAATAAAAAAGGCAGCTCCATTGGCCTTTTATTTTCATTGCGCCATGCACTGCCTAAATTTGAGTGCTTCCGCAATGTTGTGCGAGAAATTTCATCGACTTTTCGAGCAAGTGCAAAAAAAACCGGATCTGTTGAGGAGCCTCATAGAAAGTGACTCTGGTATTTCCATGACCAAGAAGCACCTGATTACGTTGTGCGAAACACTTTCTGTGGAACGACACACAGCAGTTGTAACATTTATGCAACTTTTGAAATATACACTAGATGCCTTATCGGATATCAAATGTTGGGCATCACCTTGCGACAGAAACAAAGCAGAAAGCCTTGAAAAATTGGTGTGCAACTCAGAATTTGCAGTTGCTTCAGTCATTTTGGAGAAACTGTCAGGATTGATGCTACCAGTTTCCTGAGTCTAACAAACAGTGGGGGAGATTTATCCCAAGCGTTAGCCTTAGTAAACCGTCTCCAGTCTGTTCTCAAAAATTGCGAAGTGAAGGGGAGTTCCATGACCTGTATCAAAAGGCAGAATCAGTCGCACAAGATGTGATAGAGGTGGAACTGCGAAAACCACGCATTGCAGCAAGAAGCTCATACCGACCAATTCTCAAACATCAGACAACACCATCGAAGGCTATTACAGAGTCAACTTTTTTTATCCAGCCATAGATTCCATTATTGGAGACCTCAAGCACAGATTTGGACCACATCAACAACAGATTATGAAACTTAACTACCTTGTACCAAATTGTATGGAATTCGCCAAACAAGCTGACGGTGAGAGGCAGTGGAATGATTTAACTCCTGCTATTGAGGTGTATGCAAGTTTGATCAGAGATCCTTTCATGATTGTTAAGGGCGAATACATGTTATGGAGGAAGAAATGGGAAAATGTTCCTGTCAAGTCCCGACCATCTTCATCCGTCTGTGCCCTGGATCATTGCTCTGAAATGTTTCCTAACATATCACTGTTGCTCCAGTTGCTGGCAACTTTGCCAGTGACTTCTGCACAGGCTGACAGGCCGAGAGAGTCTTTTCAAAAATGAAAAGAACCCTTACAGCTATTCGGTCAACAATGACGGAAGCCCGACTAGAGGCACTTATTCTATTACAAATTCATAGGGCCCATTGCCCAGACGTGGAATCAGTCATCGACAGATTTGCCATAACATCAGCGCGGCGGTTGAATCTAAAATTATGATTTGGTAAGTTTGATTGTCAAATCTTACTTTCAACCTTTCGACTCCAAGTAACAAGTAAGTACAATGCCACCTCACTCAACCCCTCATTTTTCAATATTCTGGAGTCAAAAATATTGGCCAGGTGTGCAAGTGTGATCAATGATCTTCTGTTTGCTTTACAAATATCTTCTTTTGACATGTACCACCCCCCTTCTCCAATAAAAACTCGGGAGACATCAACCCAAACTGCCCCTATATCGCTACGCAATAGAGTTTGAATAAATTGTACTTCGGCAAGTATGTGGCGGGGGCAGGTGGCACAGTTCCCCCAATTTTTTTTGGCAACCAAGAATTCGGGCAAAATGTACAGCAAAATTCTGGCAAAATTGTGAACAATCAAAGAAAAACAGCCTCAAATTTGCAAGTTTTTGGCCTGGGAAGTGCCATTTCCGGCAATCTATAGGCAGCATTTATTGGAAAAATTTCTCTGAACGCTACGCGCCAACCCATGGTGGCGCTCCGCTTAGATACTGTCACGGGTCAAAATTCATACCAATGAGTAGCCCCCCCAAACCAAAAAACCTGCCTACGCCAATGCTGACCGTCGACTACATCAGTCAACCGTCGAATATAGAAACTGGTTACTTAAAAAAATTCAAATTAACTAGTGATGGTTTTACAGACCTAGGTATTAAACTATATCAACGACAGCATTACAGAAAATAGCAATATGAAATGACCACTAGTCTGCTTGTGAACTGATGTGAATTACCATTGAGTCAATTAAATTGTTTGCCACATAACTCATGCATGAGGTGAAATAGAGGTCAGGTGGAAGTACGTATTAATATTCATTGTTTGAATATCTATATGCAAATAGGTTATCTAAAATATCCTTTTATGATTTACTTTAAAAGATAAGTAAATATTTGGGTGCAAAAAAACTAAACAATTCGGTATGCAAAATCAAACAATTTTTATATGAAAATATTGGAAGGGTAAATTGTAATGACGTTTATAAATAACCGCAATGTGTACACTGCTAATTAGTATTGTATGATAGTAGGATATAAATATGAATTTTACAAAAATAACAATTGCCCGGAGGTGGATGACGGCTTCATTCGTGCACAACGGCGCGCAGCGAGACCTCAGCAGCGGTGTGGAAAAGGAGGACAGCACTCGAGGTGTCTGCTAAAGTACAAAATGATGGTCAATGGTGACATGTTGAAGTGTTGATACCACGTGGCAAAGGTTACTTAGACTAGACTAGGAGAGTGATAAAATCTGCAAATAGGTGCACCTATAGGAATAAAAAAGGCAGGAGCGAACAAAGGTTGAAGTTGTACTTAAAAGTGGCTCCTGCCTTTCTCTCACGGAAGTTTTGTTGTAAAATTACATAATTCTTTTATGCATATTATGAAGGTGTTAAGGGGTTAAGGTGAAAAACAGAAATAAAAAAGGGGGCCAGAAAACGACATAAAAAGTGTCCAGAACCAGCCCAATTAGTGAAATATAAAAATATAAAAACGGTTTTAAAAGTGGGTCAAAATCCCAGCCCAAATATATCTAAAAATGACATAAAAAGTGCGCCAGAAAAACAATAGAAAAAAAGTGTGTCAGAAAAAACGATATAAAAAGTGCGTTAGAACATTAGGAGAATATTCTTCATTAGTATATTTGAAAAAATATTTTATCACTAGGTTCGCAACAGATTTATTGTTTATCCACAAAATCCTCCCGTTTGAAACTTACTTGGAAATGGTATAATTGATCTATTTTCTGTGAGTCTTCTGTCAACTAATTCAGCCAATACTTTTAGAACAGAACTAAATTTTCTTGATTATTCATGAGGTCAAGGTTCGATAAAAATGTTTACTTGTTACTTGAATCTATTTAAATGTCCATGAGTTGTTACCAATCAGTTGTGCGACAACCATAGAAGTAATATGACGTCAACATAAACAATACGAGTCACTGAAACTTTGGAGGTCCGACAGAAAAAAATATTTTCGCCAAAACAAGCATAAAGGGTCTTCTAATTTTGTATTTTTGAGCACTAAAACAACTTCAAAGAACTACGTATAAAGAATTAAAGCAAGAAAGGTACAAAATGTGGCAAGATAGCAAGTTTGGAGTTAATTTCGCCCCATCGATCATAGGCCTAAGTTTGGTAGCCTAACGTTCAACGCACCTTCACCATTATATATGGAAAGTGCAAGAACCTGTAACACTAAACATAGATGCTACTTACATATTCAACCAACGCGAGATCTGTCTTAAGTTTAGAAGTTTGGAAGCGATGGTGAAACTCTGTCCAGAATCCGAGAGTATAATAAAGTGCAATTATTTTAATTAGGTCATAAATATACACAAAAACTCCCTGAGGATAAAATGTTGTAGTCTGAAAATATAACACGTGCAACTTCGAAAGGAAAAGTTACATAACGTTGTACATAGTACTGCTGGGACAAATGGCAGCTAAAGAAGAGAATGTTTTCTTTCAATGAAACTGTTTAAATACAAGATAAAATATTCCTTCGTACAAAATACGAAGAGGGTAGTTGAACAACGCATAATCCTGTAGAAGAATGCATATTGATGTATACTACAGCAAACTGCTACATAGCTCTCCTCCAGATTATTGAAAATAATCGATACGCCATAAACAATCAACAGAAAATCTTTACGTCACACCGCTGAACAGGCGTTTCGGCCAATGGACCCATCGGCCTGAACGTGTAATCCTAATGGGCGCTGCTGTCTTGATCGGAGAAGTTGGAATAATATACTTGTGATTTGAATTGGGAATAACAAGTGGTAAGGGAGAAGATACCAGTGTAGAATCTGGAGCATCCGCGAGGTGGGCAGGATTTATTCTGTTAGTTGAAACTTGTCTCCTCCCGACCTTGCATATCGTTTTGGAAAACTTTATCTCCCCGCTTTATGACCTTATATGGGCCGTGATAACGTGGTTGCAAGGGTTTGCGCACTGCGTAGGTGCGTAACCAGATGGGTGTGCAAGACTGCAGATCCTTGCGTAAATACTGAGAAGGATCTAATGCAGTACATTGTTTTGGAACAACGAGCTGACCTGGCAAGGCTAAAGGAGTTCCGAAAACCATTTCAGCGGATGAAGACTGATAATCACACTTAACTGCGGAGCGAATGCCTAGAAGAACTAATGGCAACACTTCTGTCTAATGCATATTATCTGCATGAGTTTGACAGCAGTTTTCATCTGCCGATGGAAACGCTCCACGAGGCCGTTGGCCTGAGGATGATAAGATGTAGTTCTGATGCGTGTAGAACCAAGTAACTTGTTAAAGTTTTGAAATAAATTGGATGCAAACTGGGCTCCTCTGTCTGTCGTTATGGTTACAGGTACACCAAACATAGAATTCCAATGCTGAACAAAAGCCTTCGCGACTGTTTCCGCAAACATATTTAGGATAGGAATAGATTCCGCCATCTTGTAAAAGCAATCAACGATGGTTAAAATGTACGTAAAACCATCCGATGTTGAATATTCTCAAAACGAGAGCTAGGTGGCGCAAAGGTTTGTAACGGTGCCACATTGTGGCGATGAATCTTCGCCGGTTCTTTGACACCTTAAACAAGTTTTGACCCAACTCTTAACATCCTTCTTTATACCTGGCTAAAAAAAACGTTGTAGAATAAGGCGCTGAGTAGCACGTGAACCAGGATGAGGAAGTGAATGTAATGAAGTAAAGACTTGTCGTCTAAATTCCTATGAGTTGCTGCATCCTCCTTAATAATTGTGAGGGGGAACGATCCCCGAATTCCTCAGCGATTAAAAGTTGATAAAGGCGTTTTTGCTCAGAAATGGAGGTGCACTTAATTAAGGCTTCCTTTAAATTCTCATAGGGGTTGGTATCTGTAGGCTTAAGGAGAATATCTCGCACGTCCTGTACAGTTTGCGCTGGCAGTGAAGAAACAATGTGAGCATATTTGGTTTTGGAAACTTGATTCCACTCAGTGCAAATTAGGCCTCTGCTTTTATGAACAACAATGCTGGATCACTGGGCCAAAAAGGTGTGAGTTTAACACCCACGGCAAAAATTTCCTTTTCTTTTTCCTCGTCTGCCATGCTCAGAGAGAAAATTGGATATCACGCTTAAAATTAAGACGGAAATTGACGAGTGGTTAGCTGAATGCTTTAACCAATGCCAACCAATCAAAAATGTGATGATTAAGTCTGAAAGCAGAATAATTGAACAAGAAACAATGTTAATTTAGGAACTGGGCAAAACTGCACGAAGAAGCCCCTCCTCTTTAATAAAACTTTTCTGGAGCTCAGAAAACCGACGTTGCTTCAATGAACTTACGGCATGGAGGCCATCATACAAATGTGAAAAGTCATTTCGTAAAATGACGTAATAATGTCCAGAACGCTTCCTTCTTGCGAATAGAGGTATGCCACGAAAGAGATCGGGGAATAATTCCAAATTGTGTTTCCATGTTAGCTGTGTGAATAAAATGATTGATAGAGTCTACAGCTAAATGCAACCGTAACTGATTGGCGGCTAGTTCATCAGCAGATAAAATAGGACTTGAGAGCCGCTTAGAGTCCTGAAATTTGCGAAAAGATGCTGGAGAAATGTAACTACGGAATGGAAATGAGCTGAAACAATGTCTCTTTTGAAATGTGCTAACTTTGCGATAATCTGATCGCAGGTTAGAGATAATCGCTCAAAAACATGCTTGCCAGAGGATGATGTTGTGGAGGTATAAGAAATAAGATCGTTTATGCCTGCCGCTATCTGAACAAGAGCAAATTCATCCTGTGGAGTTGATCGTAAAAGATGTACCGGTACAGTGAGAGGAATCAAATCAGTAATTTTGGCCCCTCTCTTGAGAACATAATCAATATGGCTCGATTGAGGGAAAGAATCAAAGTTATGGGCCCTTGAATCGGCTACAAAGATAGATCGAATGTTGTCATACATTAAAAAAGAATTTTACTCACAAAAGCACTCCAAGAATAATAACGTTCCAAAACAAAGGAATCGATAAACGATGAAAATTGATGTAGCCTAAGCTACAGTGTTACTGTACAACGCTGTAATAAGTACGGTAGGCTGTCATGAATGCGATCTAAAAAATGTGGGCCTATGCGAAATTCAAAAGATTTGACGTTACACGTTAAGCCCGCTCAAAATCAACAACTTTATGCACACTGAAAATTTCCTACAGGCTTAGCATGAATCTTAACGGAAAAGTCCGTGTCTAAACTTTTCAGATAGATAAGGTTTTCTTAGGCGTATGCCTGAGGGAAGTCATATTCACCCAAAAGAAAAACAGTGTTAAATCTTACGTTAGCTGAATCACGTCGGGGTCACCAATTTGTAACACTAAACATAGATGGTACTTACATATCCAGCCAACACGAGATCCGTTTTAAGTTCGGAAGCGATGGTGAAACTCTGTTCAAAATCTGAGAGTATAATAAAGTGTAATTATTTTAATTAGGTTATAAATATCCACAAATATACCCCAAAACTCCTCAAGGATAAAATGTTGTAGTCTGAAAATATCACACGTGTAACATTGAAAGGAAAAGTTACATAACATCGTACATAGTACTGCTGGGACAAATGACAGCTAAAGAAGATAATGTTTTCTAGATGAAACTGTTTATATACAAGATGAAATAGTCCTTTGTACAGAACAGACAGGGGGTAGTTAAACAACGCATAATCCTGCAGAAGAATGTATATTGCTAGCTGTATACTACAGCAAATTGCTACAAAACCACTGTACGCGTTTGACAGGATCTTCAACAGAGTGCCTTTTTATTGTACGTCATTAGGTTAGGTTATGCTTTGGTTAGGGTATGATGTCTACGAAGGATACCCGGTTTAATAATCTGTCAGCTGCCCACTGTACACGCCACCAGTATGTCAAAAAGTGTTTTGTTTGATATGACTAATAACTAGGCTAGGGCCTGGGTGTAATGCATAAAGGCTTTAATAAGGCTATGCAGTAATTCCTTTAAAAATACCTTAACGTTTCAATCTGTCATGTAGGTCGTATAAGTTCAGACCAACAATGAGTAATACATGCATCGGCATGCCGATGTGCGCAATTCATTGAACCGTACTGATATCGAGAAAAGTACCTGTACTGTGAAAGTTAAGTACGTACAAGTATACGTTTGCATGCATTGTTTGTCAGTTTTGTCACACTTGATCCATGGATGACGTCAAACTCAAAGTTGTTATATTAATGACATATACAAATATTTGTTAACTAAACTAAAAGTGCAAAAAAAGTAACAATACGTTTAATTGACGCATACAATTTTAAACCAAAAATTTGTAAAAAATACTTACTTTATACATTTCTTTGTTATTTTCTACTTTTCAAATGCTCGACTCTTTGCTGCCCAACATGGGTCGGTGATTTAAAAAAGCATCACGATTTCGTAACACTCTAGGTAGGCTATAGGAGTTACATATCTCGGCCAAACGGTCAAAATGCAATATAGGCCGTGGAGGGCGGTACACCATCTCTTGTACACAGATATATAATAACATAACATAACATAACAAGATGACGGGCTTAGAAGGGTGAATCACCGCATAAAAAGCCCAAACTTACACCACCACCACAAAATAAAAATAAAAATCAAAAACGCCTAGAGTTAGTAAAGAACTTACCAATGTTGACTTTGAAAATGTGAACAGAATTGGAGCTAACTGCCCACTCAGGAACAACTCTTTGCGAAAAACTAAAACGCCGACTATCTTTCCGTGGAAACGCTTTGGTCAACTTCAAACTGTTACCACGTGTCACATGATGATTAGCTGAAACAAGCAAGAAATTACAGGAAGTCAGAGCATCACTACCAGATAGGAATTTAAAAACCTGAATCATATCGCCACGTACTCTTCTTAACTCAAGCGTGGTCAAACCAAGAATTCGCAACCTAGATTCATAAGAGAGATTCCTCACTTCGGGAATAAGTCTAGTGGCTCTTCGCTGAAACTGCTCCAAAGTGAACTAATCCTTCTAATAAAAAAGGGACTGCAAGCCTGAATAGCATACTTAAGGTGAGGCCTGACTAACTGTTGATACAAATTAGGGAAACAAAAAATATTTAAAAAAAAAAAAAATAATAATAAGAAATAAGTAAAATAAGTAAAAATGGTGTAGGCTAAGCCTAGCCTGCGCCTATCTACCTTATTGATATATTATCTGGCTGTACGTGTTAGAGCTAACGTTAGGCCTACGTTCTGCACTAGCTATTAGTCATATCCCACAATACACTTATTGATACAGTGGTGGCGTGTACAGTGGGTTATTACAGTTTTCATACATAAAGTAGAAGGTACGTGTGTTGGACGTTAGGCTACCAAACGTAGGTCCATGGTCAATGGGGCGAAATTTGCTCCAAACTTGCCATATTATGTAGGCTTTCTTGCTTTAATTCTTATACGTAGTTCTTTGAAGTTGTCTTAGTGCTCAAAAAGGCAAAATTAGAAGACCCTTTATGCTTCTTTTGGCAAAAAAGTTTTCCCCAGTCGGACCTCCAAAGTTTCTGTCACTCGTAATTGTTTATGTTGACGTCGTATTACTTCTATGGTTGTCGCACAGCTGATTGGCTCACAACTCATGGACATTTTAATAGATTCAACTAACAGTAACAAGTAAACAATTTTTGACATCATGAATACTCAACAAACTTTAGTTCTGCAACGCCAACAGATCAACCCTACCATTTTCAAGTAAATTTCAAATTTGTTGTGAACCTAATGTTAATCTTTTTTAAATAATTTAGTGAGGAAAATTCTCAGGGAAGTTGTGTAAATTTAAGATGTAAATATCCAAAAAAGTTTGTCTTTCATCTCCAATGGCGTGCATAGGAAAAAACCACAACCTTGGTGAGGCCGCAGATCAGTAAACAACAGCAATCACACAATGTCAGCATACAAAAACGGATTGAAGGCAAAGAAATTATGGCCAAACGATGGTAAATGATTCCATAACTAGTTCTGCAACAAATCAAAATATTGTTTTTGCTAATTTTGAAAGGAAAGCAGTGAAAACATTAGTCAGATAAACATCTGACCGTAGTATACGCTATAGCCATTACATGACTGCGAATACTGGGTCAGACATCGTGCTATGCATATAACGGTCGAAACCGCTGCATTGACTCATCATAGTCGCGTCGCATAATATTTGCGACGCACTCCTGTTTTGCGAACATTTTCCAAAAAATTTGTACTTTTTCACCTTATTCATTTCAACCTGCAAAAGTTAGGATACATAACTAAAAAAAGCTTCTAGTATGTAACTCGTAATCTTAAAAGCTTGGGCACATAAAAATACATTCAATACATATGAACTAAAAGCCGTAAAAAGAAGAAACTTTCACCTACCTCGGCTGCTCTCTTCTCACAATCGTGTGCGCCGAAGTTAATGTATCTAATTATTTCAAATTCTATCAAACATTCGCTGGCGTTATATTTATTAGTACGCGTATCGGTGTTGTGCACCCTACTTAAAAACAAATAAAAATGTTCAAAGAGCGTACGGTTGAACTGAAAGGAGTGTACAATATTGGCTTACATTTGTACCCATTTTTCAATCATTTAAGGATTACCGACATGTTTTAATTACTTACAAGATTAAAAGCAATAACAGGAAAACTTAAGTATATATTTTAATGTGCCGTAGGTACAGTAATTTCAGTGTGACAGGTGACGTAAATAGACGGTGTAGTCGCGATTTTAGAACTGAGGCGATTTCCACGTTAACAGACAGGACGAAATCTCACTCTGTAATGCATGTAGTGCGTATCATGTAGGGCATACAGAGGGAGATGTTATCTCATTATGAATACATTTGCATTTTGAAGGTAATTTATATTTGACAATGAGTTTGTGTTGCCTTTTAGTTTATGTCAGTTCTCCTATTTGTAATGAATTCCAAGTTAAAATTGTAAAATGAAATCGCTAAAATTACAGTCGGGCCCAGGTTAGGCCTAGCCCCAACAATACAAATAGGTTTTTACACTTTCCATAGATAGGCTAAGGTTGAACGTTAGGCTACCAAACGATGGTCGATGGGGCGAAATTAACTTCAAACCTCCAAATCTTACCACATTATGTACCTTTTTGCTTTCATTCTTTATAGGTAGCCTAGTTCTTTGAAGTTGTTTTTGTGCTCAAAAAGAGAAGACCTTTTATGCTTGTTTTGGCGAGAAAAAAATTCCCAGTCAAACATCCCGAAGTTTCTGTCACTCGTATTGTTTATGTCGCCGTCATATTACCTCTATGGTTGTCGTGCAGCTAATTGGCTAACAACTAATGGACATTTGAATAGATAAGTAAGAGTACAACTACAAGTAAACATTGTATCAAACTTCGAACCTAGACCTCATGAATAATCGAGACGGGGTCAAAGCGCTTTTAGGGGGACAAAGCCCAGAATCAGAAAAAATCAAAAATAAGGCTAAGTTTCAGCTCCGTCACAGGTGGCGCTTTTGGTTGGCCCTCATTAGTGCATGATGGGTCTCTTCTGCTCCCTACCCCATTTAACTTTTAGATATACCCCTAGGGTACAGATATAAATCAATAAATCTATCTTAAATGCAGAAATATGACAATTATAGGCGAAAATTTACACCAAAAGTTACAAAAATTTCCCCATTGACTTAACACGCGGATTATTTTTGGAAAATAGACCAAGTCCCAGCTCCGTCACAGGTTGCGCTTTTGGTTGGCCCTCATTGGTGCATGATGAGTCTCTTCTTCTCCCTACCCCATTTAACTTTTAGATCTACCCCTAGGGTACAGATATAAATCTATCTTATGTGCAGAAATATGACAATTATACGGGAAAATTTACACCAAAAGTTACAAAAATTTCCCCATTGACTTAACACGCGGATTTTTTTTGGAAAATAGATCAAGTCCCAGCTCCGTCACAGGTTGCGCTTTTGGTTGGCCCTCATTGGTGAATGATGGGTCTCCTATGCTCACTACCCCATTTACCTTTTAGATCTACCCCTAGAGTACAGATATAAATTAAGAAATCTATCAAAGTGGATAACTTTTTGCCACAAGAAATGCATAACTTTTCCGAATATGTAAAAAAATAGTTCTACTTGAATATTTTCACCACATAGTTTACTTAGGAATTTCCGCCAGGTGGAAATTTAGTTTACCGCTTACTTCCAATTAAAAACGTCATGCATTGCCAGGTCCACAGTCAGAACTTTATTTGGGAGAGCACAGACACTGTGGCCTTGTCTCCAGAAACCTTTTCATTATTATTGTTATTTTTCGTTTGACTTCACGCAAGGGGAAATAAACCTTCGCAAGAGAGGGCAGGCGCGTGTGTAGGGATTTCTCTCAGTGTGTGTGCGTGTTTTGTGTGTGTGTGTGTGTTGAGGGGAGGGGAACAAAAGTGTTCCTGCTTACCTCCGTTCAGGGGCGTCATGAAGCAACTTTATAGTTTGAAGTGTAGTTCTTAAAGTTACTGTGCCCCAGCGGAACAAAGTCAGTGAAATTTCAGAAAACAGGAATTTTAACCAAATTTTCATTGTATTAAGCCCAAAATAGTCAATACTTGACCAACTTTTCAAGATGTGTCCGCAATTTGTAGCAAATAAACCCCAAAAGTCTATTTTCCGAAAATTATCCGCGTGTTAAGTCAATGGGGAAATTTTTGTAATTTTTGGAGTAAATTTTCGCGTATAATTGTGATATCTCTGCACATAAGATAGATTTATTGATTTATATCTGTACCCTAGTGGCAGATCTAAAAGTTAAATGGGGTAGGAGCACAAGAGACCCATCATGCACCAATAAGGGGCAACCAAAAGCGCAACCTGTGACGGAGCTGGAACTTAGTCTATTTTCCGAAAATAATCCGCGTGTTAAGTCAATGGGGAAATTTTTGTAACTTTTGGTGTAAATTTTCGCCTATAATTGTGATATTTCTGCACATAAGATAGATTTATTGATTTATATCTGTAAAAGTATAGATCTAAAAGTTAAATGGGGTAGGGAGCAGAAGAGACCCATCATGCACCAATGAGGGCCAACCAAAAGCGCAACCTGTGACGGAGCTGGGACTTGGTCTATTTCCCGACATAGCCACTGTACGCGCTCTGGCAACTCGGATTTCGGATTTGGCCTGCTTTAGCGCTTTAGCCCTACCTGGAATAATCACCAAATTTATAAGTAAATATCATTTGCATTTTGAAGGTAAGTAATAGATAAGTATCAGTACAAGTAATAGATAAGTTATAGTACAAGTAATAGATAGGTAACATTACAAGTAATAGATAAGTGACATTACAAGCAGTAGATAAGTAACAGTACAAGTAATAGATAAGTATCAGTACAATTAATAGATAAGTAACAGTACAAGTAAACATTTTATCAAACCTTGACCTCATGAATAATCAACAAAATTTAGTTCCGTTCTAAAAAGTAATGGCCAAATAGCTGTTCGCATCGCGAAGAGAAGACTCAAAGAAAATAGGTAATATATACCATTTCCATAAGAGTTTCAAACGGGAGGATTTTCTGGATAAACAATAAATCTGTGTGAACCTAGGGCCTACAGTTGTGTAAAGTTCCGGCAAAAAAATTGTCGATGATCCAGAAATAAACTTCGTGAGGCCGCAGATCAGTAAACAACACTTAACACTAACAGCAAACAAGGTCAACATACAGAAACGGAAAGTAACAGAAATTACGGCAAAACGATGGTAGGCCTAAATGGTTCCATAACTTTTCTAGGGCTAACGTTAGTCAAATAACACATGACTGCGTACTGTAGCCATCGGGCATTATCATATGCATCGGCTAATTTGAGTATTGCAGGTAGGCCTAGGCCTACTTCGTAGCAATATCATACTAAAAGTGAGATGTTTATTTGACCAACGTTAGGCTAACACTTACAAGTTACACTAACAGTTTGACTAACGACGAACGTTAGTAAGTTAGGGCCTACTGCAACTCATTCGCTCTGAATTTCTGATTTAGAGTAGGCCTAGGCCCTATAACATAACAAGATAACGGGCTAAGAAGGGTTAGTCACCCCATAAAAAGCCCAAATTAGGCCTAGTACTACACTAGCCTACCACCACAACAACAAGAAATTAAAAAATCGCTCAAGAGTTAGTAAAGAAATTATCAATGTTGACTTTGAAACTGGTCAACTTTAAAGTGTTAGTGTTACTACATGTCACATGAGGATTAGCTGAAACATGCAAGAAATAATAGGAAGTCAAAGTATCACTACCAGATAAGAACTTATAAACCAGAATCATATCGCCACG
Source organism: Chiridota heheva (assembly GCA_020152595.1). Classification (NCBI taxonomy): domain Eukaryota; kingdom Metazoa; phylum Echinodermata; class Holothuroidea; order Apodida; family Chiridotidae; genus Chiridota; species Chiridota heheva. Next base: position 216,378 of record JAIGNY010003492.1, read on the forward strand.
TACTCTTCTCAACTCAAGCGTGGTCAAACCAAGAATTCGCAACCCAGCTTCATAAGAGATATTCCTTTGGGAATAAGTCTAGTGGCTCTTTGCTGAACCTGCTCCAAAATGAACTTATCCTTCTCATAAAAGGGACTTCAAGCCTGAATAGCATTCTCATGGTGAGGCCTGACTAACTGTGTATACAAATTAAGAACAACCTCTCTACCAAGAAAACAAAAAGTTCTTCTAATCAGACCAAGCATCCTATTTGCCCTTGCAGCTGCTAAAGCACACTGTTTAGAAGGCTTCAGATTGCTAGAATGACAACACCTACAGTAGATCCCTTTCATGATCAACACAATTAAGATTTAAACCATTCATGCAGTAATCAAAAGCCAAATTGTTCTGACCAAAATGAATAACTTTGCAATATCAACATTGAATGACATCTGCCATGTTTCGGACCAACTAACTTATCCAGATCAGTTTGCAAAAGTGAAGAATCCCCAGCATCATCAACAATCTTGTACAGCTTAGTGTCATCTGCAAATATACAAATCCTGGAGCCAAGGGAAACATCAAAATTATTAATGAAGATTAAGAAAAGAAGCAGACCCAATACAGAAACCTGAGGAACACCACTTGTAACCTTCTTCCATGGAGATACTTCACCATTAAAAACAACTCTTTGTGACCTGTCAACTAAGCAAGAATATATCTAACTGCCGCACTTTCCCTTAACACCAAGTGCTCGTTTTTAACATGAGCCTGTCTAACGAAACCTTATCAAATTTTTTTTTGCAAATCTAAGTAGATAACATCCACATTATAACCAGAATCAATTAGTTTAGTAACATCATCAAGAGACTCCAATAAATTAGAAACACAAGACCTCTTAGGTAAGAACCCATGCTCGGACAAATTCAACAAAACATTGACCAGTAAATGATCCAGTACAACATCCTTAACAATGGACTCCATGACCTTGCACACAACACTAGTAAGACTCACTGGCCTATAGTTACAAGGCAAACTGTGGTCACCCTTTTTAAAATTAGGAGTGACATTACCAATTCTCCAATCACTAGGAACAACACCAACATTAAAGCACTTTGAAAAAATAATACTCAGGGGAATAGAGAGAACACCAAAACACTCACGTAAGACAGCAGGATGTATACCATCTGGACTATGTGCTTTATTTGAATTCAAACCCTTTAACTTCTTAGACACAACATCAACTTAAAAATTAACATTCTTAATGGATACTGGAGAGTGCACACTAAGATAATCCACAACATCATCAGCAGGGGACTCCTCAGACACAAAGTACTTACTTATTAACGATTACATGTACATTAATAACAATTTTACAAGCATAAGCAAAGTCAATGGGCTTCATCGTGTGTTTCAAAAATAGTTGCCCAGAAATTCTGTGCAACTTGATTTTCGGTATAAAGACTTCCTTATTTCTGATTTTAACCTGAAAATCAGCACATGGAAACTTAAAATTGTTTTACACATTGACATTGTGAATATTGTAATAACTCAATAACTATCCTAAAAGGATACACTTTTTTTGTTCAAAAATAAAGTTTCAACACAAATTTCTGTGAGCGTCTTGACAAAATTGTAGCACACACGTAAGCATTTTTTCCAACCAATAAGAAAATAAGTCGCTTGCGTAAAGAAATTATTGACATATTTTAAGTGCGTATCTGAATCCTCTGTGCAGTCTCGAGTGTATGAACATACCAATGTGCATTGTATGTGCGTGTTACTTATGTAGGACGTACAATTTGTATGTATTGATATAAACAATGAACAAGGGCTTTATGGAAGTCAAATTTGAACGAATTTTGAAAGTGCGCAGCAACGCAATAGTGGCATTTGTAAATAAACGTGCAATGTTATTTTTGTTTTATCTGCGCCCGTTTTGGCTCCTCCCTTTTTTAAGTTGTATGTGTGCGTTTGCGAAATTAGTTGCAATGCATCCTGTGCACAAGACACTTAATTTCTTCCAGAGAATTTACCATTTTTAGGCCTACCCTTTTTACAGAATTCAGGAAATTGACCAAAATGTAAGTTGAAATAGGTTTTTCAGCTTTATTTTTGTGTGGTTCCATTAGACAAAAGTTGAGGGCGTCGGTGTTAATTTTCACACTCTTTTGTGACCACTGTATTGTAGTAGAGCTTATGTATTAGTGATCGTTTCTAGTAAGGCTCGGCTAGCCTAGTGAGCCCCAGCCTGCATTCCGTGCACTACTGTAAGACACAAAGATCTTCAGCGTGAAACTTACTTCTTTCTTTGGCGTGCGGCGTCAGGAAAAGTAGATAACTGTTACTTGGCGTACCAGCATGGCTGGCAATAAAATATCTACCTTTGGCATAACAAAAATAAACTATTGTGGGATTTGTGGTGTTGGCAAACAGGACACACAATGTGTTATTTAATTACTTAAGTCTTACAGAATGTACTAAGCCTATAAAACTAAATAACTTTGAAACAATCACATTTAAAGACACTAACTCCTTCTAGATTACCTTGCAATGGCAGCCATTATGGAAGAGGAGAGCGCAATGCTTAAATGATTTTTTCTTTGCTATATATAGTTTTGTGTATTCCTGTTTTATTACTGCAGAAAGTATTGTAGAAGCAAAATACTAAACAAGACTTTAAGTCATTGTGGTAAGTCGCTGCATGGTCTCTTGGCATATGAAAGCAGAGTTGTACATGTACCTTCGGTGTAGGTTTTACATGGAATGCACCCTGGAGTGAGCCACCCTGTCAATACAGTGCTATGAGCCATTAAGCAACTGATACGTACATGTAGCATTCCCGAAACATCAAACTTACTTCCGATGGCTACCAACCTATTACTTTCCTTACCTTTTAAACACGAAAAACTTCCTACATATTAAGGAGACGATCCTGAATCAAATGATGAAATTACTGAGTAAAAGTTATTGCTAGAAATGTGTCAAAAACGTCATTTTTAGCTCTGTGGTCTTTGACAGTGGAATTCCTGTGTAGAACTTAATTTTCTACGCTAGGCTTAAGTTAAGCATTGTTACGCGTACGCGAGTATACACAACTTCGAAAGAGCAACACTGGCGAGAATATTTCATGGGCATTTTTCACGGGTCTATATAAAGTGCAGGAATTGGATTGCACTGTTTGAGCATTGCGATAACGCGTATATGCACTTGTCAATTGTGTGCACTCACACCTTCGGACAAGGTGAGTCATTGCACCAAAGTGGATGGACAAAACATGTACATTGACCTCAGACTTAAGTGACTGACTTTTTCTTGTGAAATTACTTACCTCAAATCAATAACCTCTGTACAAAGTCAATCGGTCAGAAGTAAATTGACCCACACCAGAGTCACTGGTGACTGACAATTTGGTACAATGATGCACACTAGTGAATCACTATTTCATGTCAGTGACTCACATTTACTGACATTGCCGGGGGTAGTAGGGGTGAGTCATACAACTGACAAGTGCATAACGCCATATGCGTACGTACGGGCGACGAGGGTAAGATATTTAAAATATTGCGCATGCCAATTTACAGGCATAGGCCTAATACATTTTATTTGTGCATGCATTTGTACATGTGCCAGTATTACATGTATTGTTCAGAGCGTTTCACGATTTAAAAAAACAACTGAGAATAAATTGTAAGCGCGATATCTCATGAAGAATACACCGGATTTATGTCATATGTGGTACGCAGATAGCCCATGGTCTGTAGATGTGCCCTATTGTTTTTGGTGGTGATGTCATGTATATTAATGAGTAGGCGGGGGGTAATGTAAATACCTTGAAATACTCTTATTTTGACAATCACATGTCTGATTTGTTTTATATTCAGTATAATTATGTTGTTAGCTATTGTGTACATGTTTATGGTACAAAAATGTTGAATTTCATTAATATGCATAGTGGGCGGGGCTTAACATGATTTTGTTGAAAAGGGCTTCTAAGCATGGTATCTCAAGAACGGTAAACTGGATTCATGTCATATCTGGTACACAGATAGCCCATGGTCTGTAGATGTGCCTTATTGTTTTGGGTAGTGATATCATGCATATTAATGAGTAGGCATAGCTTAATTTTAAAATCTTCAAATGCTCATATTTTAACAATTACCTCTTTCTCACAATACCTCCACTTTGTTTGATATGTGGTATAAATATGTGGTATGAACAACGTTAAATTTCATTAACGTGCATAGTGGGCGGGGCTTAATATGATTTTGCTGAAAAGAGCTTGTAAACACCGTAACTCAAGGACAATACATTGGATACAGGTCATACAGCTGTATGTGGTACACACATAACCCATGGTCCCATTTGTGTGCTTTGTTGATGGTGATGTCATGCATATCATTTTTTTTTGGGGGTGGGGGAGGGTTAATGTGAAAGAAAATCTTAAAAACTGATAAATTGATTGCAACCGTATGTCTGTTCGCATCGATCTTGCATGTTAAAATTGTCAGCTATTGTGCATGTATGAGCTTTCTTTTTCTCCAAAATTGTTTCTTTAATATGAATATAAGATCAAAATTGGTGCTACAGTCATTCAATCAGTATTAGGCATGAAAATAAATCATAATGAGATGAGTGACATTCCATAGCCATTCAGAAATGCCAAATAATAATAACTCATAGGTCTTGTTAAAAATGGGGCTATGATGAAGGTTGTTGTAGAGCTGTGACATAGCACTAACCTAAGCGAAGTAATTAATTTTGTTTTGAAAAATCAGGACAGATAAAAGTGGGTGTTTTATGCCATTAAAGCCCTGGGAATATCCATGGGCCGGAAATGGTTTCACATGGACTGTCAGTTGGTGAGTTATTCAGGAAGGTCATATGATTCTGTAATTAAAGGAATATTCCTATAGTTTTTCATGTAATGCATGAAAATGACAATTCAAACTGAAACTTTTCTTTTGTAGTGTTAATCTTCCCTTAATGTCCATTTCATATATTAACCAGAACCAAATGATTTTGTGGTTCCGATGCTTTTTTCCACAAGCTGATTGATTTAAAAAAATTGCATTAACTGTCATGTTATTGCATCATGAAATATTTGTTTCATGATATTTATTTATGAGCCACACTCACCATGCATATCAATAAAAATGTTGACAACAGTAGCATTTGCACAATAAATTAACAACATTGCCATAGCACGTACACTGTATGATGCAAAAAAGGTTGCTTATTTATCTATTTCAAGAATTTGTCAGCAAGTCCCACCTTAGCCACCTACTCAATAATATTCATGACATCACTACCACAATATTGGAACATACTGTATGTACAGAGCATACAGTATAAAGTTTCAACAAAATGTTGATAAATCTTGCCCTAAAATATCCAAACCCCTCCATTTTTGCCCCCAATCCAATTACAGTTCTTGAGATATCTTGATGAAAACCAGACAAATAGAGGCAAAAACATGTCCCCACCTCTCCATTTGTACCCTTACTCCTGTTCCAATATGTCTCAAATTTTAATCACTTCGTCCTTAAGCAGGAACAAAAGCCCCACCAAATTTAATCCAAATCCAATCATCAGTTCCTGAGATATCTTAATGACTGACAAAAGACAAACTCACCTTAAAATGTCCCCACTCGTCCATTTGCACCCTTCCCCTGTCCCAACATGTCTCAAATTATTTGCACTTGGTCCTTAGGCAGTAACAAAACGACACACCAACATTGATCAGAATCCAATCATCAGTTCTTAAGATATCTTGATGATGACAGACAAACAGGCAAAAACAACCTCTGTCCAATCCAACTTTGTTGGTGGAGGTAAAAGCTGTTTCACACAGCGGCCCAGGGCCTGACTGGTGGGTCACGTATGATCACCCACTTTTGGCTTGTGGAATGTTTTAGACAATTACCCCCACCCCACCTCTACACCCCCACCCACCCACACACACACCCACACATACATAACTTTTTTGAACCAATGTTATACCTCAAATTGACATGCATAGAAACAGTTTATTGTATGCTCTATTTTGTTAATAAGAAATTGAATCTTAAATAGTTCAGATAAGAATAGAATCAGAGTGTGTACCCCTCCCCTCTCACAATCCCACATACATAACCCCTCTTTCAAAGGTTCTACTTCCTAGTGGAATGTTGGACAGGGTGGTATGTCATGTGGAACAGGGTGGCATGGCATGTGAGACAGGGTGACATGACATGTAGGACAGGGAGGTATGGCAAGTAAGACAGAGTGGCATCATGGCATGGCATGTGGGACAAGGTGGTGGCATGACTTGTAGGACTGGGTGGTATAACACATGGGAGGGGTGGCATGGGGCACAGGACGTGATGGCATGGGGACAGGACAGGATGGAATGGGGACAGGGTGGGTGGACAGCTGTAGACCCCATGTACCCTGGTTTACTGATCAGCATCGTGGTATGAAAAAAGAAGTACGCCAATGTGAAACTCGCTGGTGTTCTACTAAATTGGAAGTACACAGGCAGATCTTTAAAGCTAAATTCAGGCACTACAATGCAGTGCTAAAAGAGGCAAAACAAGACTCACAGGAACAGACTCATGGAGTGCAATTCACATTAGTTATTCAAGGAAATTGACAAATTAACAGCTCCAATGACTCCCAATATTTTACCTAAAACTTTGGATGATTGTTTGCTTGCTAATCAGTTTTCAGAGTTTTTCTCGGATAAGGTCAAGCAAAAATTTACACCAAAAGTTACAAAAATTTCCCCATTGACTTAACACGCGGATTTTTTTTGGAAAATAGATCAAGTCCCAGCTCCGTCACAGGTTGCGCTTTTGGTTGGCCCTCATTGGTGAATGATGGGTCTCCTATGCTCACTACCCCATTTACCTTTTAGATCTACCCCTAGAGTACAGATATAAATTAAGAAATCTATCAAAGTGGATAACTTTTTGCCACAAGAAATGCATAACTTTTCCGAATATGTAAAAAAATTGTTCTACTTGAATATTTTCACCACATAGTTTACTTAGGAATTTCCGCCAGGTGGAAATTTAGTTTACCGCTTACTTCCAATTAAAAACGTCATGCATTGCCAGGTCCACAGTCAGAACTTTATTTGGGAGAGCACAGACACTGTGGCCTTGTCTCCAGAAACCTTTTCATTATTATTGTTATTTTTTCGTTTGACTTCACGCAAGGGGAAATAAACCTTCGCAAGAGAGGGCAGGCGCGTGTGTAGGGATTTCTCTCAGTGTGTGTGCGTGTTTGTGTGTGTGTGTGTGTGTTGAGGGGAGGGGGGAACAAAAGTGTTCCTGCTTACCTCCGTTCAGGGGCGTCGCGAAGCAACTTTATAGTTTGAAGTGTAGTTCTTAAAGTTACTGTGCCCCAGCGGAACAAAGTCAGTGAAATTTCAGAAAACAGGAATTTTAACCAAATTTTCATTGTATTAAGCCCAAAATAGTCAATACTTGACCAACTTTTCAAGATGTGTCCGCAATTTGTAGCAAATAAACCCCAAAAGTCTATTTTCCGAAAATTATCCGCGTGTTAAGTCAATGGGGAAATTTTTGTAATTTTTGGAGTAAATTTTCGCGTATAATTGTGATATCTCTGCACATAAGATAGATTTATTGATTTATATCTGTACCCTAGTGGCAGATCTAAAAGTTAAATGGGGTAGGGAGCACAAGAGACCCATCATGCACCAATAAGGGGCAACCAAAAGCGCAACCTGTGACGGAGCTGGAACTTAGTCTATTTTCCGAAAATAATCCGCGTGTTAAGTCAATGGGGAAATTTTTGTAACTTTTGGTGTAAATTTTCGCCTATAATTGTGATATTTCTGCACATAAGATAGATTTATTGATTTATATCTGTAAAAGTATAGATCTAAAAGTTAAATGGGGTAGGGAGCAGAAGAGACCCATCATGCACCAATGAGGGCCAACCAAAAGCGCAACCTGTGACGGAGCTGGGACTTGGTCTATTTCCCGACATAGCCACTGTACGCGCTCTGGCAACTCGGATTTCGGATTTGGCCTGCTTTAGCGCTTTAGCCCTACCTGGAATAATCACCAAATTTATAAGTAAATATCATTTGCATTTTGAAGGTAAGTAATAGATAAGTATCAGTACAAGTAATAGATAAGTTATAGTACAAGTAATAGATAGGTAACATTACAAGTAATAGATAAGTGACATTACAAGCAGTAGATAAGTAACAGTACAAGTAATAGATAAGTATCAGTACAATTAATAGATAAGTAACAGTACAAGTAAACATTTTATCAAACCTTGACCTCATGAATAATCAACAAAATTTAGTTCCGTTCTAAAAAGTAATGGCCAAATAGCTGTTCGCATCGCGAAGAGAAGACTCAAAGAAAATAGGTAATATATACCATTTCCATAAGAGTTTCAAACGGGAGGATTTTCTGGATAAACAATAAATCTGTGTGAACCTAGGGCCTACAGTTGTGTAAAGTTCCGCAAAAAAAATTGTCGATGATCCAGAAATAAACTTCGTGAGGCCGCAGATCAGTAAACAACACTTAACACTAACAGCAAACAAGGTCAACATACAGAAACGGAAAGTAACAGAAATTACGGCAAAACGATGGTAGGCCTAAATGGTTCCATAACTTTTCTAGGGCTAACGTTAGTCAAATAACACATGACTGCGTACTGTAGCCATCGGGCATTATCATATGCATCGGCTAATTTGAGTATTGCAGGTAGGCCTAGGCCTACTTCGTAGCAATATCATACTAAAAGTGAGATGTTTATTTGACCAACGTTCAGACGTTAGGCTAACACTTACACTAACAGTTTGACTAACGACGAACGTTAGTAAGTTAGGGCCTACTGCAACTCATTCGCTCTGAATTTCTGATTTAGAGTAGGCCTAGGCCCTATAACATAACAAGATAACGGGCTAAGAAGGGTTAGTCACCCCATAAAAAGCCCAAATTAGGCCTAGTACTACACTAGCCTACCACCACAACAACAAGAAATTAAAAAATCGCTCAAGAGTTAGTAAAGAAATTATCAATGTTGACTTTGAAACTGGTCAACTTTAAAGTGTTAGTGTTACTACATGTCACATGAGGATTAGCTGAAACATGCAAGAAATAATAGGAAGTCAAAGTATCACTACCAGATAAGAACTTATAAACCAGAATCATATCGCCACGTACTCTTCTCAACTCAAGCGTGGTCAAACCAAGAATTCGCAACCCAGCTTCATAAGAGATATTCCTTTGGGAATAAGTCTAGTGGCTCTTTGCTGAACCTGCTCCAAAATGAACTTATCCTTCTCATAAAAGGGACTTCAAGCCTGAAAACAACCTCTCTTGGTAGAGAGGTTGTTTTGGCTCCTCCCTTTTTTAAGTTGTATGTGTGCGTTTGCGAAATTAGTTGCAATGCATCCTGTGCACAAGACACTTAATTTCTTCCAGAGAATTTACCATTTTTAGGCCTAACCTTTTTACAGAATTCAGGAAATTGACCAAAATGTAAGTTGAAATAGGTTTTTCAGCTTTATTTTTGTGTGGTTCCATTAGACAAAAGTTGAGGGCGTCGGTGTTAATTTTCACACTCTTTTGTGACCACTGTATTGTAGTAGAGCTTATGTATTAGTGATCGTTTCTAGTAAGGCTCGGCTAGCCTAGTGAGCCCCAGCCTGCATTCCGTGCACTACTGTAAGACACAAAGATCTTCAGCGTGAAACTTACTTCTTTCTTTGGCGTGCGGCGTCAGGAAAAGTAGATAACTGTTACTTGGCGTACCAGCATGGCTGGCAATAAAATATCTACCTTTGGCATAACAAAAATAAACTATTGTGGGATTTGTGGTGTTGGCAAACAGGACACACAATGTGTTATTTAATTACTTAAGTCTTACAGAATGTACTAAGCCTATAAAACTAAATAACTTTGAAACAATCACATTTAAAGACACTAACTCCTTCTAGATTACCTTGCAATGGCAGCCATTATGGAAGAGGAGAGCGCAATGCTTAAATGATTTTTTCTTTGCTATATATAGTTTTGTGTATTCCTGTTTTATTACTGCAGAAAGTATTGTAGAAGCAAAATACTAAACAAGACTTTAAGTCATTGTGGTAAGTCGCTGCATGGTCTCTTGGCATATGAAAGCAGAGTTGTACATGTACCTTCGGTGTAGGTTTTACATGGAATGCACCCTGGAGTGAGCCACCCTGTCAATACAGTGCTATGAGCCATTAACAACTGATACGTACATGTAGCATTCCCGAAACATCAAACTTACTTCCGATGGCTACCAACCTATTACTTTCCTTACCTTTTAAACACGAAAAACTTCCTACATATTAAGGAGACGATCCTGAATCAAATGATGAAATTACTGAGTAAAAGTTATTGCTAGAAATGTGTCAAAAACGTCATTTTTAGCTCTGTGGTCTTTGACAGTGGAATTCCTGTGTAGAACTTAATTTTCTACGCTAGGCTTAAGTTAAGCATTGTTACGCACGCGAGTATACACAACTTCGAAGAGCAACACTGGCGAGAATATTTCATGGGCATTTTTCACGGGTCTATATAAAGTGCAGGAATTGGATTGCACTGTTTGAGCATTGCGATAACGCGTATATGCACTTGTCAATTGTGTGCACTCACACCTTCGGACAAGGTGAGTCATTGCACCAAAGTGGATGGACAAAACATGTACATTGACCTCAGACTTAAGTGACTGACTTTTTCTTGTGAAATTACTTACCTCAAATCAATAACCTCTGTACAAAGTCAATCGGTCAGAAGTAAATTGACCCACACCAGAGTCACTGGTGACTGACAATTTGGTACAATGATGCACACTAGTGAATCACTATTTCATGTCAGTGACTCACATTTACTGACATTGCCGGGGGTAGTAGGGGTGAGTCATACAACTGACAAGTGCATAACGCCATATGCACGTCTGTCGGGCGACGAGGGTAAGATATTTAAAATATTGCGCATGCCAATTTACAGGCATAGGCCTAATACATTTTATTTGTGCATGCATTTGTACATGTGCCAGTATTACATGTATTGTTCAGAGCGTTTCACGATTTAAAAAAACAACTGAGAATAAATTGTAAGCGCGATATCTCATGAAGAATACACCGGATTTATGTCATATGTGGTACGCAGATAGCCCATGGTCTGTAGATGTGCCCTATTGTTTTTGGTGGTGATGTCATGTATATTAATGAGTAGGCGGGGGGTAATGTAAATACCTTGAAATACTCTTATTTTGACAATCACATGTCTGATTTGTTTTATATTCAGTATAATTATGTTGTTAGCTATTGTGTACATGTTTATGGTACAAAAATGTTGAATTTCATTAATATGCATAGTGGGCGGGCTTAACATGATTTTGTTGAAAAGGGCTTCTAAGCATGGTATCTCAAGAACGGTAAACTGGATTCATGTCATATCTGGTACACAGATAGCCCATGGTCTGTAGATGTGCCTTATTGTTTTGGGTAGTGATATCATGCATATTAATGAGTAGGCATAGCTTAATTTTAAAATCTTCAAATGCTCATATTTTAACAATTACCTCTTTCTCACAATACCTCCACTTTGTTTGATATGTGGTATAAATATGTGGTATGAACAACGTTAAATTTCATTAACGTGCATAGTGGGCGGGCTTAATATGATTTTGCTGAAAAGAGCTTGTAAACACCGTAACTCAAGGACAATACATTGGATACAGGTCATACAGCTGTATGTGGTACACACATAACCCATGGTCCCATTTGTGTGCTTTGTTGATGGTGATGTCATGCATATCATTTTTTTGGGGTGGGGAGGGTTAATGTGAAAGAAAATCTTAAAACTGATAAATTGATTGCAACCGTATGTCTGTTCGCATCGATCGATCTTGCATGTTAAAATTGTCAGCTATTGTGCATGTATGAGCTTTCTTTTTCTCCAAAATTGTTTCTTTAATATGAATATAAGATCAAAATTGGTGCTACAGTCATTCAATCAGTATTAGGCATGAAAATAAATCATAATGAGATGAGTGACATTCCATAGCCATTCAGAAATGCCAAATAATAATAACTCATAGGTCTTGTTAAAAATGGGGCTATGATGAAGGTTGTTGTAGAGCTGTGACATAGCACTAACCTAAGCGAAGTAATTAATTTTGTTTTGAAAAAATCAGGACAGATAAAAGTGGGTGTTTTATGCCATTAAAGCCCTGGGAATATCCATGGGCCGGAAATGGTTTCACATGGACTGTCAGTTGGTTGAGTTATTCAGGAAGGTCATATGATTCTGTAATTAAAGGAATATTCCTATAGTTTTTCATGTAATGCATGAAAATGACAATTCAAACTGAAACTTTTCTTTTGTAGTGTTAATCTTCCCTTAATGTCCATTTCATATATTAACCAGAACCAAATGATTTTGTGGTTCCGATGCTTTTTTCCACAAGCTGATTGATTTAAAAAAATTGCATTAACTGTCATGTTATTGCATCATGAAATATTTGTTTCATGATATTTATTTATGAGCCACACTCACCATGCATATCAATAAAAATGTTGACAACAGTAGCATTTGCACAATAAATTAACAACATTGCCATAGCACGTACACTGTATGATGCAAAAAAGGTTGCTTATTTATCTATTTCAAGAATTTGTCAGCAAGTCCCACCTTAGCCACCTACTCAATAATATTCATGACATCACTACCACAATATTGGAACATACTGTATGTACAGAGCATACAGTATAAAGTTTCAACAAAATGTTGATAAATCTTGCCCTAAAATATCCAAACCCCTCCATTTTTGCCCCCAATCCAATTACAGTTCTTGAGATATCTTGATGAAAACCAGACAAATAGAGGCCAAAATATGTCCCACCTCTCCATTTGCACCCTTTCCCTTTTCCAATATGTCTTAAATTTTTAACACTTAGTCCTTCAGCAGGAACAAAACCACACACCAAATTTAATCCAAATCCAATCATCAGTTCTTGAGATATCTTGATGACTGACAACAGACAAACTCACCTTGAAATGTCCCCACTCCTCCATTTGCACCCTTCCCCTGTTCCAATATGTCCCATATTTTTGACACTTCGTCCTTAAGCAGTAACAAAACCACACACCAATTGTGATCAGAATTTAATCTTCAGTTCTTGAGATATCTTGATGATGACAGACAAACAGGCAAAAACAACCTCTGTCCAATCCAACTTTGTTGGTGGAGGTAAAAAGCTGTTTCCACACAGCGGCCCAGGGCCTGACTGGTGGGTCACGTATGATCACCCACTTTTGGCTTGTGGAATGTTTTAGACAATTACCCCCACCCCACCTCTACACCCCCACCCACCCACACACACACCCACACATACATAACTTTTTTGAACCAATGTTATACCTCAAATTGACATGCATAGAAACAGTTTATTGTATGCTCTATTTTGTTAATAAGAAATTGAATCTTAAATAGTTCAGATAAGAATAGAATCAGAGTGTGTACCCCTCCCCTCTCACAATCCCACATACATAACCCCTCTTTCAAAGGTTCTACTTCCTAGTGGAATGTTGGACAGGGTGGTATGTCATGTGGAACAGGGTGGCATGGCATGTGAGACAGGGTGACATGACATGTAGGACAGGGAGGTATGGCAAGTAAGACAGAGTGGCATCATGGCATGGCATGTGGGACAAGGTGGTGGCATGACTTGTAGGACTGGGTGGTATAACACATGGGAGGGGTGGCATGGGGCACAGGACGTGATGGCATGGGGACAGGACAGGATGGAATGGGGACAGGGTGGGTGGACAGCTGTAGACCCCATGTACCCTGGTTTACTGATCAGCATCGTGGTATGAAAAAAGAAGTACGCCAATGTGAAACTCGCTGGTGTTCTACTAAATTGGAAGTACACAGGCAGATCTTTAAAGCTAAATTCAGGCACTACAATGCAGTGCTAAAAGAGGCAAAACAAGACTCACAGGAACAGACTCATGGAGTGCAATTCACATTAGTTATTCAAGGAAATTGACAAATTAACAGCTCCAATGACTCCCAATATTTTACCTAAAACTTTGGATGATTGTTTGCTTGCTAATCAGTTTTCAGAGTTTTTCTCGGATAAGGTCAAGCAAATTTATCATGAAGTTGTGAACACTCCTAGATCTGAGCTTTTAACCCTTACTCTACCACGCGGCGATAGTATCGCCGTTTTCAAACCACCTTTTTCTAAAATAAAATTGGGACTTTACCACAGTCCTATACGAGTAATCTTGGTATCATTTTAAAGTACTCGGATATTTCTTTCACAAAATAAAACTTTTTCATAGGGGTCATATTACATAATTTTTAGAAAAAGTATATCAAAAAAGGGTAAAACTCAAAAATTTGCTAAAAAATTTACATTTTTTTTTTTAAGTCTTACAATTTTTCATTGCTTCAAATCAAACACGCAAGTCCTAAGACATGATAGTATTGTTTTCTGGTATAATCTTATAATCGAAGCAATCTTTTGTTCTGGAGAAATTTCTGCCATTTTTGACCCCCTTTTTTTCTTCAAAAAATCGTGTACCCAAACAGTACATCACTCATGCTTCGTTGAACCGCCGTTCGAAAGCGCTTGAAATTTCCTTTCATTTGATATATAAATAAAGGCATACCCCCTTTACTTAGAACCTGTCCTATAAGAAATATATTACACCTCTCTAATTTGAACGACTATGTGGTGCAGAGGGATTGATGCGGATAGCATGCGAGCGCTCCGGGTTCGAGTCTCACCATGACCACTGTGTAATTATTTTTCTGCTGCAGCTTTCAGGGGTTGTTTGACTTTTATCATTTTTGATGTGTTTTCATCTTTTCTTTCTTTCTAAAAATTGTAGATTAGTATCATTGGAAAGGAAATTTCAAAACAAATCTAGATATGTAACACAAATCTCTGTTTTCAATATTGACAAGAAGTTATACTTCTGCAAAATTGACCATTTGTTGACCAAATTTAGCCAAAAATTGCTTAATTTGCATAATTTTGTCCAATATTTCCTAAATTGGTTTTAATTACTCAAAAGATAAATATCTTAGCATCTATTCCAACCAAACTTGTAATAAAATAAAAGGAAAGCTGTCAAAAATGCATATGAAAAAAAAGTTACGGAAATTGGGGTCGCTTTTTTTAAAGCCCTGGTAGAGTAAGGGTTAATGCCGTCTTCTGATTGCACCTCATCTCATTTTTCTGACTTTACTTCAGTTTTTGAGGAATCTGTAAGGAAAATTATTATGGAATCACCCTCTTCATTTGTAAACTTGACCCCATACCATCATGTTTACTCAAAAACTGCATAGATGTTATTTTGCCAATCATAACAAGAATTGTTTATCTTTTACCAGCAAATGGACACTCTCCTGACTCGCTTAAGTGTGCACACAATAGGCCCCACATCAAGAAGCCAACTTTAAATTGCAATATTTTGAAAAACTATCGTCCTGTGGCTAATCTTATGTTCCTGGCAAAAACTGTTGAGCGTGAATGTGCAGCACAGATACATAACTATCTTCAAAGCAATGAATTATATAGAAAGATGTAAAGTGCTTACAGAACTTACCTCAGCACTGAAACAGCCCCGCTTTATGTTTATAATGATTTGCTTCTTGTTGTGGATAAGAGTGAGGAAGTCGTTTTGATATTGCTTGACTACTCTGCGGCATTCGATACTATCAATCATAACCTATTCTTTGAACGTCTTGAAGATAGATGTGGTATTTCTGGCACAACATTAAGCTGGTTCAAAACTTACTTCATTAACAGATCTCAAGTTGTTACAATAAATGGAAAAGAATCTAATGTTCATGTCCCTAAAGAAGGAGTACCACAGGGTTCTGTGATTGGTCCAATGGCACTTTTCCTTTAGAAGATATCATCAAGTTTCATAGTGTCAGCAGCATGATATATGCTGACAATAACCAAATTTATGTGTTTAAGTCAAGAATGGAAGAGCATGACTCTATACTCCCAAAATTGGAAGCTTGCATAAGAGACATCAGGTCATGGTCTATTGAATGATATGAAGTTAAATGATGACAAGACTGAAATAATTCGCATATCTTC
The DNA here is from genome assembly GCA_020152595.1 of Chiridota heheva. NCBI lineage: Eukaryota > Metazoa > Echinodermata > Holothuroidea > Apodida > Chiridotidae > Chiridota > Chiridota heheva. The sequence goes on from JAIGNY010003492.1 coordinate 232,495, forward strand.
ACGCTTCAGATCTGTCATTTTAATCCTACCACTCAATATTGGTAACATTCGTGTTGAGCTCGTAATAAAGTGCTAGGAATCTGGGCATAATGTTTGATCAAAATTTGAATATAAACCAACATGTTAATAACATCTGCCAGGCAGCTTCTTATGCTCTACACAAGATTGGAAAAATCCGTAACTAGCTGGATCAACAAGCAACTGAAATGCTTGTACATGCATTTGTGTCCTCACGCTTGGATAGCTGTAATAGCTTGTTGTATGATCTCCCCGATTCTCAACTCCTTAAACTGCAACGCATACAGAACTCTACTGCAAGACTGGTCACATTTTGTAAACCATTCACTCATGCAGCTCCAATCCTTCACAACTTACACTGGCTCCCTGTTAAATCGTGCATCAACTTCAAAGTTCTTCTGGTAACATTCAAATGTGTCCACAACCTTGCTCCCACTTACTTACAGGATCTTATCCACATGTACAATCTGACTCGCTGTCTATGCTCTAGTTCTAAGTTATCGCTCATACCTCCTTCTGTTTCTAGAAAGTCATATGGTCATCGTTCGTTTCACTCTTCAGCTGCTTTTCTTTGGAACAATTTACCAACACATATCAAAGAGGCTCAAACTGTAACGAACTTTTAATCATTGTTAAAAACACATCTTTTCTCACTTCTATAAGTTGTTTCCCTATTTTCCCCCTCTTTTATTTTATTGGTTTTTTCAGCGCAATTAGACTTATGTGTGTTGTGCTTTATAAGAACTGTATATTATTATTATTATTATTATTATTATTATTGGAACAGGGAGGGATGGAGTGTGGGACAGGGTGGCATAGTATGTGGGACAGTGTGGCTTGGTATGTTGGATTGCATGTGGTGGGATGTCATCTGGATTTCAGGTGTGATGGTATGTGGAATTTCCAATGGAATGGCCGGTGGGATAGCAGTGGTACAGGGAGGGATGGCATGTGGTGGGATGTCATCTTGATTGTCGGTGTGATGTCATGTGAGTCATGTGGTGGAAAGACATCTGGATTTCATGTATGATTTTCTGTAGGGTGGAATGTAGGATGGGAAGGCATTTGGAAAAAGAGGGTGGCATTGCATGTGGGACAGAGGGACTGAATGGTGTGTTATTAGTGGTCTAGGGAATTTGTATCATTTGTGATGTCTTGCTAAAATATAAAACTTTCCAATTATTTGGAAGTATTAAATTTCAAGGAAATACAATATAAAAAAGAACTTGATGTGCCTTTGTGACATCACATTATGGAATTAGAATATTAGCACTCTCTAGAGCGCATACCTCCGTTGCAATTCCAACATGCCTAGAATAATTGTAGAGCTCATTTAATCCCCATACCCAATATAATCTACCTCAGAAATCCTAGGCCCACCAAGATTAATCCCCAAGTTTTGATCTGTGAGGAACATTTGCAATCTGAACACTTGAAGATTATCTTCTGACTGGATTCACCAGGATTCACATTCTATCATTTTTCATTCATGGTAGAAACTACTTGTTTCATTTTCATTGATTCCAGAGAACACTTGATGGAAGTCTCTTTGAATCAAGAAAATTGATCTTCATTCAGAGCACCAAGTCATTATTCAGCACATTCCATTGGAAAATTTCAGCTTAGTCTTGACAACTTAATTCTTGACAGATCTCTTCCCAAAACATCCCCACCTGTCAATTTCTGCCCTTACCATGTTCCATTTAGTCCTAAATTTTAATCACTTCTTCATGAAACTAACAAAATCACACACCCAATTTAATCAAAATCCAATAATCAGTTCTTGAGATATCTTGATGACAGACAAACACACCTTAAAATGTCCCCACACCTCCATTTGCACCCTTCCCCTGTTCCAATAGGTCTTAAAGTTTAATCACTTCCTTCTTAAGCAAAACCAAAACCACACACCAAATTTAATCCAAATCCAATCATCAGTTCTTGAGATGTGTTGATAATAGACAAACAAACAAACACAGGCGAAAGCATAAACTCAGAGGTAATTAAACTTGTCCAGCCACTTTTAAATACTGTAGGCTACCTAAGACATATACTTATTATTTCACGCATTGAGATTTACCATTGGAAAAAAAGTTTAAACATTTACATACAGATTTTGTGTTGTCAGCCCAGTCACACATCACAAATTTAGCAATCTGAAAATTAGATAATGTGTTCCTACAGTATATAAAGTGTACCGGACTTACCCCATCACTTTAACGCTCTGTTTACAATCTGTCATCAATGCCATTGGATTTACTTGCATAGGGAGTGCTACACTATATCCCAATCAGTACTGGTATCAAACCATCTACAGTATTCACACAGTGAAGAGGAATAGGAGGGATTAAGTCTAGATCATATGTTCATACACTGCTAAATCAGTAGGTTGCTGATGTACAGTGCAGGGTACTGGTTGGTTGAGATCATTAAGTTGGTACCTCATGTGAAAATGTACATGATAACAGTTTATTAATATATGTGAGGATTGATAGTGAATTATACTTGCTGGAATCACTCTTTGCTAAAAACAAGGTAACATATTTGTTTGTTTTGTAACTGTATTTATATTGAAGACAAATTGGTATTGTAAAGATTTATTTCAATTATATCTTACCTTCTATGCTATAAATATGCAATCTGGTCCAATGACCTGATTCTAACGCACTTTTAATCGAAATAAAAATGTAGTTACCAACCCAGTCCTAACCTCCACAATACCTCATAACATTCCTCACTTCTTTTCAGCGCGTTGCAACATCGCTGAGACTGGTTGCAAATTTTCACCTTTTTCTAATATTTACCTTCCTTGCAGCTCCAACTATGAAGGTTTTTGTGCTGTTTGGCACTCTCTTTTAGCTTTTTCCAGTCATCTAAAGTAAGATGAGGTGGTCACAGGCCCGGGAATTATTTAGTCCAACTCACAGGACTTTCTCTATTGAAATTACACTTAAGTTAGTGTGTTTTTCCATCTGCGCATACAAAGCGGGTGGCTAGAACGAGTCAGGTGATTTTAGTCCTTAGAGCACCTAGTGTGCTACTTTTTTTAAGGACTCCATTCCCTTGGGTAGATGTGTTTCTCACCCTAGGCCCCCGCCCTACCAGGCGGATAGCCTAGCGTTATACCATGCATATATATTACATATTAGGGATATCTTTAGTGCAGGTTCTCCTATTCATTGGGCCAACTTCTCGATTTGCTGTTGGCGCATGTGCAAGAGGTCGACGTCACCACAGGATAGCTGCGGAGTTGGCTGCAACTAGCTCCAAGGAGCTTTAGTTGGTACTAGAGAGCCTATATATTTTACGTTACCATACATAGCATGAGTTCTTATGTCAGCACTATTTTAAGACAAAGTGTTTAATTTATGTGCACGATTAGTGGGGCACAGGAGGGCCCTTAGGAAGGTCTCCCTTGCATCTCCTTTTCGGGAGAATTCACTTTTTCTTTTTATCTCCACAGACACCAAGATTACAGCGGTTTGTGTTTGCAACACTACCCCTGCGTTTTTTTCAGTTTTTGCGTCTTTTCTTTTCTCGGGTTTCAAAATTGTTCAGATATAAGTCTATCTGATTCATTTTTCTGGTGTACTAAATTGCTGTTGCTTGACTCATACCATGTTTGATGTCTCCCGCAGTGCCGTGTTGCACTGTATGTTCCCCATAGGGGAACTTTGGTGTGTGTGTGTATATATATATGTGTATATATATATACATATATATATATTTATATATATATATATATATATATATATATATATATATATACATATATATATATATATATATACACACACACATATATTTATATATATATATCTTAATAAGTCTAGCACCGAATAGGCATATCCAATATAGTTTAACGCCGAATAGGCGTATCCATTATATTCTAGCGCTGAATAGGCATATCTAATATATTCTAGCGCCGAATAAGCGTATCTAATGTATATCTAGTGCCAAATAGGCGTATCCAATATTTTCTACAGCCAAATATATACCTAGTGCCAAATAGGTGTATCCAATATAAATTAGTGCCGAATAGGCATATCCAATATATATATCTAGCGCCGAATAGGCGTATCCAATATATATCTAGCGCCGAATAGGTGTATCCAATATTTTCTAGTGCCGAATAGGCATATCCAATATATTCTAGCGCCGAATAAGCGTATCCAATGTATATCTTTCGCCAAATAGGCGTATCCAATATTTTCTATCGCCAAATATATATCTAATGCCGAATAGGTGTATCCAATATAGTTTAGCGCCGAATAGGCGTATCCAATATATATCTAGTGGCGAATAGGCGTTTTCAATATTTTCTAGCGCCAAATAGGCATATCCAATATATATCTAGCGTCAAATAGGCATATCCAATATTTTCTAGCGCCAAATAGGCATATATAATATATATCTAGCGCGGGATAGGTGTATCCAATATAGTTTAGCACCGAATAGGCGTATACTCAAAGTCAACTACTTATGCCAAGGTGTCACGGCTCGATGATACTGAGTCAGTGGGGTCATAGGCAGTAGTCAACTTTGTTAATTTGTACTGACCAACCAGCCTGGGGCACCACGGCTCAATGCTACTGAGTTGGTGGGGTCACTGGTAGCGGTAGGTGACTTCTTATAACACTACCGTGGGCCACGTTCCCATGTAGGGTCCGGAAGGAACACATAAGTACATTCATGGCTCACTGTAGAGCCATAAGAATACTTTCACGGCTTCGGTGACCGGTTGAGTGAACTACTCCGTACGGGTCCATACGGCTCCATTGCATGGGTTCACAGGTCCGTGACAAGGCTTTACGGGTCCATTGCATGGGTCCATACGGCTCCATAAAACAGGTTCACGGCTCCATGTGGGTCCGTGCCACGGTTTTACAGGTCCATTAAATGGCCCCGTACAGGTCCATTAAATGGCCCCGTACAGGTCCATATAGCTCCATAGCTAAGCTTTACCGGTCCATATGGCTCCATTGTACGGTATCCATTCGGTATACTAGCTAAGCGTTACGGTCTATGCGGCTCCGGAGAATGGGTCCTTTTGGCCTCACAGGATCTACATGGGGTAACATACAGCGTACGGTAAACCCAGAAGTGTACCCACCAGCAGCACAGCTGTGTGGTAAAGCAGTGATAGATCAAACACTATAGGAAGTGTAGCTTCACGGAAACTAATTTCTTTAGGCATTAGCTTAATGGTTCCGTGGCTGTTATTTTTACTGGGACGCATACTGAGTACGGCGATGGTCCTTACTTGTAGCCACTAGCTTCGTAGCTTTGTGGTGAATAGAAGCAAACTAGAAGCAATTATCTTGTATGCTGACATTAAACAAAGACAATGGTCTCCTTATACTCTCTACAGCTGTAGCAATTGGCTCCACAGTTCCACTGTTGTAAGAGGTTTCCAGAGTTCCATGTATCCAACGTACGTTAACCCTAAGTTAAACAAAAGCTTATCAGAGTTAGGGGCTTGAAAAAAAAATCCTAATTATCATGGCACTTTACTGGCGACATGGACAACCCAAGTAGGGCGTCCAGCGTAGCCAGGCACACCCTGGATGTACCCAAGTGCAGCATTGGCAAGAGGATGGTTAAATCCACCCAGGGTATACCCGCGAGTCATGCTATGATAGCTGATTGTGTGATCCCCTACAGACTTGTACACTATGCAATAACTGAGATGTAGTGGCGTGACAAGGCCACGTTTGGCACAAGGTGGAGCACTTAGAGAAAGTCACTGCAAGAACAGAGAGGGGAAGCACCGATGATTTTCCTCTTCCCCCGCCTTCACCACACTCGGCAACACTCCCTACGGGGACTCCCCTGCGGGTTTCACCACAACTGGCATTTCACTCACTTCTCTCCCCCGGTCCTCTCCACAGCAGAGCAGGCCCCGGAGTAGCGTTCGAGAAAGAAGCAGGAAGCACAAATGGAGAGGACATTTTTCTATCCTTCCCTTACTTCTCACTATTTTCCTTCCCACCTGAGCCCAGGCATAGGAAGAAAAAAATAGAGTTAGCCCATCGAAGGATTTTTCCTTCCTTCATGGACTGTAAAATCCAGGCTTCAGTCTTGGGTCACACAGGCCGTGGAGGAGCGACTGGTGCCTCCCACACACCACCGGCCAGCAGCAAGCGATGCGTGCATTCATGTCCCATTCTGTTAGACCTTCTATGGTCCCATCCAGGACACCTCGGTACCCCCACTCCATATCTTCAGATGGTGGCCCCCGACATCTAGTGGTAGTGCAATCACTCCTACCTGTCATGAGGAGCAAAGTTTTCACCCATCAGACCTTTACCATCAGTGGTGACGGATGCGTCTTGGACGGGGTGATGAGCACATTCAACATGGTCCCAAACTCCTGAACCCGGGCAGGTACTTGGTATATTCACGCATCATTATGCTGAAATTACAGGCAGTATACCGTGCACTTTTACATTTTTTACCGCAAGTACTGAGCAAAACCGTTGAGATACGCATCGACTTAGCACCACTGTGGTGGTTCCTCTCTCTTTCAGACAGGGAGGAACAAAGTCCAAGAGTTTCTGGAATCCTTTCTCTCGTCTTCGTGCAAGACGAAAGACGAACTATGTCAGCCTTCAGGCCGTTCACCTTTCGGGCTAAGTGAACAGGATTTACCAGTTCCTGAAACACCTCCCCATCAAGGCCACCACCACCCTACTCACCATCTTTAGCCACATTTGGTCCTCACACTCTTTTCCCCTTATTTGGAGGACAGCTATTGTCATCCCTGTTCTTAAACCGGGGAAGGACGGTATCGACCCCTCCAGCTACCGACCCATCGCCCTCACTTGCTGTCTCTGTAAAATTATGGAAAAAATCATTAATCAGAGACTAAACTGGTTCCTCGAGACCAACAGAATCCTCTCCCCTCACCAAAGCGGCATCTGAAAACGTCAAAATACCCTAGACCAGTTAATTCCGCTCGACACCGCTATCCGGGAATCCTTTGCAAAAAAGGAACACCTCATTGCCATATTTTTTGACCTCAAGAAAGCTTTTGACACTACTTGGAAATACGGCATTACCCGCAAACTTCACACCATCGGCCTCAGAGGCCACCTCTCCATCTTTATTCAAAACTTCCTCTCACCCAGGCAGTTCCAAGTTCGTATTGGCCACACCCTCTCCAACCCGTACCCCCAAGAAGAGGGCGTCCCCCAAGGCAGCATCCTCTCTCCCACTCTCTTCAACCTGAGCATTAATGACATCGCGAATAACCTTGGCCCCAGCATCAAATGTACCCTCTACGTGGATGATTTCACCATCTTCTACTCCTCCCCTAGCTTTCCTATTGTTGAAAATAGGCTCCAAATCAGCCTCAACCAGCTGGTAGTCTGGAGCAACAATAACGGTTTTAAATTCTCCAAAGACAAGACAGTCTGCATGCACTTTTGTCATTTCAACAACCTCCACCCCAACCCGAACTTTGTGCTCAATGGGAATCGCATCCCTAAAGTTGAACACACAAGGTTCCTTGGTCTAACTATAGACCCCAAGCTCACCTACAAGCAACACATCACCAACCTGAAACTAAAATGCAACAGCTCACTCAACCTCCTCCGACTCCTCTCCAACACCACTTGGGGAGCGGACCGCTATGCTCTCCTCAAAACGTTCAGGCTTACCATTCGTGCCAAGCTTGACTATGGCAACATTGTCTACTGTGTCGCTCACAATTCATACCTCAACCACATCAACACCATCCAAAATGAAGCCCTCAGGCTTTGTCTAGGAGCCTACAGGACCTCCCCAATCACCAGCCTTCATGTTGAAGCCAATGAACTCCCCTTTCTACTTAGATGTAGAAAGCTTAGCATCTTCTATGCTTTTAGAGTCCTCACCAACACCCAGAATCCTGTTTACAACCTCATTAGGTACCCTAATTTCTCCTCCCTTTTTGATAGGACCAAAACCCTATCTCCTCCCTTCAGCTTACGCATTAAATCAGACCTCTTCCATCTCGGCATCAACCCCGCCACTCTCGGCACCTACTCCTGGCCCACTTTTCCTCCTTGGGCCACCTCCCTCCCCTCTGTCCACCTGGGCCTCTCCACTCATCACAAAACCCAAACCCACCCTAACCTCTTCATCAATTTGCACAACCAAATCAAAGACCAACTCTCAAATTACACCTCCATCTATACTGATGGCTCCAAGGAAGGCAACAAGACAGCTGCTGCTGCCATCATCCAAGACATCCCCCTCAGTAGCAGATTTCCTGACTACTCATCCATCTTTTCTGCCGAGGCTAAGGCCATTCTCCTTGCCCTTAAACTTTATTGAGTACTCTCCTCTCAGCCACTTTGCTATTTTCTCTGACTCAAATGCTGTTCTTACTTCATTACTCACTCTTAAATGGGATAAACTCACTTGCCACCTCCTCCTCCGGAAACTCTTTTCTCCCACCCTCTGCAGGAAAAGATTTTTTTCTTCTGGATACCCAGCCATGTTGGCATCCCTGGCAATGACAGGGCTGACGCAGCTGCTAAGCTTGCCCTTAACCTCCCCACTACCCCTTTTCCCAAAACCCTCTCTGACATCAAACCGCTTATCGCTCCCCTTGTTCGTGACTGCTGGCAAACCTCATGGAACTCCCAAATTGATAACAAACTCTATGTCATCCAGCCCACATTCCCGATCAAATCCACCATCAACAACCTCTCTCATATCGGCAATGTTCATATTACCCGTCTTAGAATTGGTCACACCCACCTCACTCACTCCCACCTCCTTATTGGTTCCCCCCAACCCCTCTGTAACAATTGCCACTGCATCCTCACTATCCATCACGTTCTCCTTGCTAGCCCCCTGTACAACCATCCCAAAGCTTCTCTCGCTCCCCACAACTCAATTGCTAAGTTCTTCCAAAAAAATCCTCCGGATAAAATTATCTCCTTCCTTCATTATGCTTCCCTCTACAACCATATCTAATTCTCCTCTTCCACCCCCTCCCTACTTTATTTTGTTTCACCCATGCACCTCCTTTCTCGATTACAGCTTTCTGACTTTTGTTTTTGAATTTCTCTCATTTTTTCCCTGTTTTCTTTTCTTTCTACCTCTAAAATGATCTGACCTCTCAGGCACAATTTGACCCTCGTTGTTGTAGTGCCGTTAAGACCTCATCAAACAAACAAACAAACAGGGATCTCTTATCTCGCTTTCGTGGAACACCGACAGGATAAGGGTGCTTACCACAGGCGACCAGAGCGATCTGGACAACATTCGGGCCGCCGGACATAGGTCTGTCTGCGCCCGTGGACGATCGCAAGCTACCAATTTTCTGCTTCCTGATTCCTGACTTGCGGGTTTTAGAGTTGAAACATTTACAATCAAAGGGACTCACTACGTTTGCGTTAGTACCGAGGGCTCTAAGCAGGGCGATGTGTGACCGATAGCACCCTTTTGGCCCGGCCAACTGCAGTTCCCTCTGCTGCTCAAACTTATTGCAGGCTTCCCGTACAAGCTTCTGGTCAGAGACAACTTATGTCTCATTGTCAGGCTCCACAGTCCCAGAGCATTTCTTTTGACTGTGTGGCCTTTGTTTGCCATTGCTTGGTGTAGCAAGGCTTTTCTGAGGAGTCTTGGGGATGTCTTCTCCCAGACTTGGATCAGTCATGGACTCTTGGATAGCTGTAGCAGCCATCGCACCGAGGCTTCCCTGTTCGATCGCACAGACTTGCGACCTTGGGAAGTTAGCCAAAATAATCTTTTAGGAACCTCCCAAGATTCTTGCGTCTCTGCGGGTTATCCAAAATGTATTAGGTATGCTGGTGGAAGCTCTGCTCTAGCCACATGCCCACTTAGGGAGTTGACACTTTAAAGAGTGTTTTGCTTTCCGTGTATTCTACTATGTATGTGCCGAGGTGCTATTTACCCTGCTTACTGTAGCGGGGATATTTGCGAGAGTTATATTTACCTTCCATGCGTCCCGGTCCGGTGGAATGTTAGGTGAGGGAAATTAGAGATATTATGGAGGTTAGGGCTAGGTTGATAACTACGTTTTTTAGTTCTGTTAGGAGTGTGTTATAAACAGGTCATTGGACCAGATTGCATTTTTTTAGCATGGAAGGTAAGTATAACTCGTGTAATTATCCCTGCTACGGTAAGCGGGGTAGTCCATGGATTCATTTATAAATTTTGACAAACTAAGTTTAAAATGTCCTTCAGGGGCATACTAAAGGTAATGGTGGGGAAGAGTCAAAATTCCCTAAATGTTATATGTATCTGAACTGCGGAGAAATCCCTAGGAAGCTATGCAATTTGAGTTATTTGAAGGGGAAAATTGCGATCAGAATTTGCCTAGCATATTTGTTCTGGAAAGAGCTACTGTGGATAATGTTCCAACAATTACACTGTAATGGGTTCTGCCGATTACCGATCACAATTTGTCATAATCTGACTGATTATTTCATCTGAAAATTCACACTAATTTACTTTGATTTGCCAAAAATTGCTTTTCTGCCTGTTGCGAAATGGTAACCCAAATACCTTATCTGAGTGATTTTAACGTTAACTTCTAAAATTGTCTTCTTTTCATCAATTTAATTTTTGAACTTCTGTGTTTGATCTAAAGCCATATTGAAGCATCAAGAACTTCCATAGTTTAAGTGCCCCCCTCCCCCTCCCCGAACACACACACCCCCCATAATGTGAACTTATGTCCAGTACAAGGTGGGTCATGTACCTTTAAGGTCAGAGGTCATAAGGGATATTGGGTTGGTACATGGTGGAGGGTGATGTAAGGTTGTGATCCTGTAAAATATGGTATATGTCACTTAAAGGTCAAACTTCAGAGGTCAAGTAGTTTAAAAGCGTTATATTGGTGGATCGCGTATTATGGAAAAAAACATAAGTGCAAATGTGTTGTTATACTTGGTGGGTTGATGAAGGATGATGTAAACATGTTTCCGCAAAATATGTGACATATCACGTAAAGGTCAGAGGTTGAATTAATTAAGAGGCGATAGATTAGCAACTCTGTGGATTGCCATCTTTTTATTCCTGCCAGACTTAGCTTTATACTTTACAAGGTTGTGCAACCTTGGTTTACTTATGTTTCATCCTGTGTAATAAAGCTTTCAAATCTGACAGTTGTGTTTACTTTCATAAAGATAGCTCCTGTTCCACTTGCATTGTGATCAATTGTGGTTTGTGCAAATGCATGTATGTACTGTATCACCATGGGTATGGACCTTTGGACTGCAATCAACAATTAGCCAAGGAGAGAATACAAATAAGTCTTGATATCTGGTCTGTCCTGATTACATTGCTGATTTGAATTTAGGTTTGCCCTGCAAGGTTTTTAAAGGGCAGGTCATGTTCAGATGTGTTTGTATTGCTGGCCACATTTTGAAATGACCACCTTAGGGATGTTAGTGTTTGGCTTCTTAAAGAGTTAGTTCACTGGTCAAGCAAGTCCATCTTACATGAAAGAGGACTTCAAAGGAAACATAATGGTGAAAATAGCATTCAAAAATCTTATTCTGTTTATAAGGAGATAAGTTTCAAGTTTGGTATCATTTGTGTAGAAACAACTGAAATCATGACGAGTAGTGATGCCACCAAGGAGAAGGAGGTACCACTTTCTAAAGTGGTACCTCCTTGATGTCACTGCCCCAGATTCCTCAAAGTCTATGTATTCTATCATATTTTGTATTGTGATTTTATGGCTTAAAAACCATTGGATATGTCTAATTATAATTTACCTCCTCAAGAAAGTTAGAGGGAAAATAATTGAAATGGGAAAAAAGTTAAATAAATTTTCTTTTAAATACATTGACAATTGTTAATAATGTGAGGATAAGGGTGGCAACCTTTTATAAGTAGACTTACTAGTCATTTCTACAAAGATAAGACAGAGCTTTAAAGCTGAATGAATATCTTGTTATCGATAGAGACTTTTGAACATGTTTCTTCACCATTTTGTTTCTTTGAATGTTTTTTTATATTTAGGATGATCTTGCTTGACCAGAAAACTAATCCTTTAAGGAAACCTTAACATCCCCTTTCCCTCCCCGGTGGAAACCTTAACATCCCCTTCCCCTCCCCAGTGGAAACCTTAACATCTTCTTCCCCTCCCCAGTGGAAACCTTGACATTCCCTTCCCCTCCCCAGTGGAAACCTTAACAATTTCTTCCCCTCCCCAGTGGAAACCTTGACATCCCCTTCCCCTCCCCAGTGGAAACCTTAACATCTTCTTCCCCTCCCCAGTAGAAACCTTGACATTCCCTTCCCTCCCCAGTGGAAACCTTAACATTTTCTTCCCCTCCCCAGTGGAAACCTTGACATCCCCTTTCCCTCCCCAGTGGAAACCTTAACATTTTCTTCCCCTCCCCAGTGGAAACCTTGACATCCCCTTCCCCTTCCCAGTGGAAACCTTAACATCCCCTTCCCCTCCCCAGTGGAAACCTTAACATCCCTTTCCCCTCCCCAGTGGAAACCTTAACATCCCTTTCCCTCCCAGTGGAAACCTTAACATCCCCTTCCCCTCCCCAATAGAAGCCTTAACATCCCTTTCTCCTCCCCAGTGGAACCTTAAAATCCCCTTCCTTTTCCCAGTTGAAACATTAACATATCCTTCCCCTCCCCAATGGAAACCCTAATCCCTTCCTCCCCAGTGAACACCTTAAAATTCCCTTCCCTTCCCCAGAAGAAGCCTTAACATTCCTTTCCCCTCCCCAATGGAAACCTTAACACCCCTTCCCTTCCCCAGTGAAAAAATTAACATCTCCTTCCCCTCCCCAGTGGAAACCTTAACACCCTCCTTCCCCTCCCCAGTGGAAACTCACAAATATTACAGGGTAGGAACTCTTGAAACTCACAAAAATGACTGGGTGGTTCCTTAATAATCCATTCTGTGCAAAAATGTTTTTTTCTTTCAATCCTCTGTATGATTAAAGAAGGGAGAACTGAAAGCTATTTTGATAGCTATGGTAGGTAGACTGAGCTTATCAAATCATAAGTCACTTTCCATATATGCCTGTAGTAAATCTTTTTAAAAAAAATTAGTGCCTACAGTACGTTTTAAAAGATTTTATCTTAAAATTTTGGCTCAAGTGAGATTTTTTTTTCTTTTCTAAGAGATATTATACTTTTTAAGTCATAAGTTTAAAAATGTGAGATACTGTAGATGAATGCAGAAGCAAGAAGTGGTGAGGTAGGTCTGGAAAATGATATGTGCACAGGGATAGTGGATATTGAGTGAATTTTTGAGTCCTAGGTTTGGAAAGGTGCAATTTCTTCATATTGCAGATTTGGGTACTGTGGCATCTGGGCAATCTCTTGTGCTGTCAACGTTCAGGGACCTTTCTTACCCTTGTTGGTAACGGCATTGTGAAAAGCCATAAACCCAAATTGAAATGGTGCAATTATTTATTAGTCATACCCAAGATGTTTATTTCTGGAGTTGGGTAAAACAAAGTATGCTGCAGATAATTTGGGGATTAATGGGGTATGGCTTGTAAAATTGTGGAAAATGCTTCACTTTGCATAATTTCTGATATCATGCAGGATATTGTGGTAGATTAAAGGAATATTCCCATGGAATTTTAATTTTATATATCTGATAGAGAAAAATTTAAGAAACAGATTGGTAAAAACAAAAAAATTGTTGATATCTCATTCCTAGAAAAAGTTATTGAACTTGAAAATATTTTTTTTGCCCACATAAAAATGACTTTTGTACTGAGTCTAAGTCATCATTATAATGTCATCACAAGACTTCCTGTACTAGGCTGAACGTATTTCTTTAAAAATTATTCGCCAATTTTTCATAATTGAAAATATAAGTTACAAGAACAGATTGAAAAACATTAATGTAAATTTTATTCTTCACTATTCTTAATAATTTTTTGAACAAAAATGTTCCCAATCATTTTGAAAGTACAATATTGATTTTAAAGAAATACATCAAGAAAAGTGCAAAAGTGCTGTGATGACATTATAATGATGATGTAGACTAAGACCAACAATCTCTTTTACGCAGAGAAGAAATTCTTTAAAATTCAATAACTCCTTGTAGGAATAAGATATTAACTTGGGGTTTGCACCAATCTGTTTTTTTTATTTTCCTCTATCAAATTGATTAAAATGAAATTCCATGGGAATATTCCTTTAAAGAATTGCTATGGTAAGAAATGTATGTGACACAGTAAACAACAATTTCATTATGTTTTTGTTTGATGGTTGTTCTGGATCAAACTTTGTGTAAAACTAACAAGGAAAATGATTAAGAAACTTCCTTGGTGACAATGCAGTTGCTGCTAAAGGTTGCTTCATGCACCTAGAAGATTTTATACAATAGGTTGTTAGAAAGATTTAGTGCCTTATTTCAGTCCTGGGTATGTGACCAGCCAAAGAATAGAGCATTACGTATGTATTGAATGCTTTATTACAGCCATTAAACATTGATAAGGTATTACCATATAGTTTGGTAATTGGTAACTGACTTTTCCAATTAGACCAAAAGGTAGCATCCATGTTACAACTTTAAACTTGGATAACTTGGAAATAGATAAGATTGTATGATTGTTTTTTAGCTCAACCAACACAGAGTGTTGGGTTGAGGTTATAAAACTGAACATGAAATTCATATTTTGGTCATTAAAATGTTTAAACTTTTTTGTTTTAACACCTCTAATCTTCAAATTTTGGCTCATAGAAGATGTTATCTTCAATTCTAACTAATCCTTGTATTTTGGTAGGTGTAAATCATTGTAATTTTGTAGTTATGGCTAAAAAAGGTGCAAAGTTTTCATACTTTTAGAGATTTTTTGAGATATTTCATGGTGTAAATAACTGTAATGTTTTACACAAGTTTCCCTGTGCATTTTCTTTTATGATCAAACTTCCCATCATGCATGAATAGACATCAGGAAATCAACCAGCTTTGTATCATCCATTGCTTATCTAAAACGCGTACTATTTGGAAATTCCTTAAATTCCTTATCTCAATAGATATTGTTTCCAGTAATGATACTTATTCTTGTTCCAATTGCAAGTGCAACTTTGTTTAAAATTTCATGGAAATTAAATATATATCTATTGGACGGGTAGATTGAGCTTTTCGGACTTGAGCTTTACTGAAAGAAAATAGCTACAAAGTATGAAATTAGTCAACATTTTCATCGAAATCAGTAAAAACAAATGACCAATTTACATCATTTTTAACTTTAAGGCCTTGTTATAATAAACAAGGGAATTTTTCTATAACTTTTGTGACATAAAACCTATGAATCTCCTTAGGTTTAAACTTATTGTTTTAAACTCATTGTTTCTCAAATCTCCACCAATGTTATTTGAATGGGAGCAGTTGAATATGACAAAGAAGTTTGGACGGACTGTATCTCCATTATATGTGCTAGCTCAATCCAGGGAGTTGTCATTTATTACAACTCTCTGCTCAATCGAAGTTAAGCAGGAGAAATTGGTCAGTTTGATGATTTTCAGTGACTGACATTAAGTACAGAACTACAGACAATCAATATCTTCTCATATCAATAAAAACATGGCACATTGTTCCAAAAGACTGGGGACTTTACATCAATAACCTTCATCATGCCATCTTTCTTTTCTATTGACAACAAATCACCACCACAGGCTGGACACTCAAAAACTTGACTCAAAATTTAAATGATTGAGCATCTGCATGAGTGATGCTCTGGTTGGTAGTTCATTGTTTAATTCTCTATTCTACTGTATATCAAGCTAGCAAATTTGACTTTATGTCTCCTTTAAAGACTTTTCCTCACTAAAGTTTATGCTGCTTTCAATGGGAATAAACAGTATTTTTGTAGTTTGTATATACCAAAAAATATAAAAAATGTTGATATATTTCCTGAACATTGTAGAAAGAGGAACCCAACTACAGCAGTTTTATTTATTTCAATAAATTCACAAGTGGATTTTTCCACCTCCTATTCCCAATACATGTATGGTTTGAACTATGTGAAATCCAATTATGCATTCTTTTTTCCAATATCGCACCTATCTATATTGGAGAAAAAATCAGTTCTCTACAGTCTCTAAATATAAAATATGTGTCAAATTTTGAAGTACTGTACTTATGTAAATAACTTTGGATGAACTTTTCTAGACCCAGATCTTTGTGAAGGTCACATCATTATTGTTCCTGGGGTTTGATAGTTCCTACAGTTTTTATGTTGCAGCAGTAAAGGGACTTGTTTAAACAGGGAGCTGTATTTTGGGAAAGGAAGGACTTAAAACTGTCAATGTGACAAAGATATCACGATTTGTGCAGGTTAGGGGAAACTAAAATTGTGTCAGTTGACTTACAAGTTATAAGTAACTTCCATGTGGAGGTTTTGTAAGTAACCACAAGGACGTTGATACTGTGCTGTGTTTGTTGTTGTTCAAGTTTTTGGTATGAAGTCACAGCTACAGAGTACATGTATGTGATATCAAAATTGGGTAGTGTTGGTGGGTTGTGCATTACACAAGTGCAGAAACACTGATACTGATTATTAGGTTACTTGAGTGGACAAACATGCTTGCTGTCGTGCACACATTACATATGGGAATGTTTGGTTCATACGCTTGTGATAATATCCTTAACTGTGCAAAACGCTTTGAAAAATCACACATTTTGCACTTCCAAACGTTATAACTAAAGAGTCTGAATATTTTGTTTCATTTCAAACGGTATAGAGAACTCGAATTCATTATCTATTGTTCTAGACCAGGGTTTCCTGTTGTTTGTGTATTGTAAACATACTGTGAAGAGGCGAATAAGGTTTTCCAATGTCGGATTTTGCCCGATTTTCTTTCATTTTTAACAGTTTTCTTGTATATTTTGATACACAGATATATTTCTTATTATATGACTGTATTCATCAGAAATTGAAAATTACTTGGCTAAAATATTATCTACAACAATCATGAGCAAAGAAGTGCAAGAGCGAGGCATAACGACAACATTAGGTTGCATGATTATGATACCAAAAATCAAGAACTATGCTATTTATTAAACTTTTTGTATGAATTAATACCTGTTTATTATACATCTGAAATAAACTTGTTTATATCCTTTTTTTTCACTGCATTCTTAAGAATTGTTTTCTATTCAGAACAAGTACAGTTTGTCATACATTTGTTTAAGAAAAATGAGTTAAAAAAAGTTTCTCATCAGTAAATGCCTTGTCTAACAAACTTTTGAACTGAAGTTGTGTGTGCATTAGATTTCATTTAATTTGTTTTGCTTCAAAGATATTTCATTGGAACTGGCTAGTTGTTAAATAAAATGTTGTCTAAAGTTCCATTTCACTTGGCCTACATCCCACATGTGTCATGCTATCAATCAGAAAGGTTGGATTGTATTTTTTATCTCCACGTTTTCTACGTTAACGCAATAGCTGGCCTTTAAGATGAACTTGCTTAAGCATTGAATTAACCTTTTGAAATTAAAAAGAATGTCTTTTCCAGATACTTATGAAGGTCGGGGGGAAAAAAAAAATAAAATGAATATAATTTTGTGGTTAGTGTTGGTATATTTTAGTTCAAAAATTTACACTGTTTGAAAACATTGATGGCAGATTTTATTTCTTTTCATTTCAGGTTTAAATTTTGGTTTGGAAATTTGTTCTTCCACACAAAGCATTCTGCAAGTGCAGCATGAGTGTCACAGTTAAAGAGCCGCTTCCTAGTCATTTTCCCCCAAACCGCCCAAAGTCTCTCAGTGAGTCATGTATGGAAGACAAGTACCTTGAAGAACTTGAGCAAGAAAATGACGTGAGACTTGAGGAGCGAACAGAGGCTGAAGGCGCTGGTTGTGAAGAGCAAGAGAAAACAGAAAGGTATAGCTGTCAATAGTTTTCTTGTTTATCTAAATTGATACTCATTTATAGTAGAACAATATTCCCCTTTCTGTAGGGGGCAAGTTTTTTCAATAAATTAAAAGTTAGATTCTTTGCTGTGCCATAAAGGCTCATCAGGCCAGTATATATCTAGTGGGGTGGCCAAACTCAAAAAGGAGCCTATTTAAGGGTTTTGATGGCATTTTTGGGAACAATATGGCATCCATGCTAGAAACGTCGATTTTGGGTCCCTGGCACGTCCCTAGGGTGTATGCCCTCCCTGTAAACCCCCTATATAAGTATTTATGATGTCAATTGAAGTCAAAAGGGACAACCATTTATTTAAAAGGTAATGATTCAAAAATGGTGATATGGGCATTGCCATATGGCATGTCATATTAAAGGAAATTAAATTTCTTATTCATTGATACATATTTTAAGTGTGTATTTGCTAAGTTTTTACTCTATTTTTGGGTAAAATTAGGGATTTTTTACCATTTTTCCCCATAATTTTGAAAATTTGTATTTCCATTAACTGCTAAAATAACAATCAAATCCCTTCATATTTTAATGATTTTTTTCTGAAAACTTTAATGTACTATCACAAAATTCTGGTGAAAATATTTTAAGCTTGGGGTATTTCATTATAGAATGAGGTAATTTTTAAGTCAGAAATGTAACCTGAACGAAAAGATTTTGTGGTTCCGATGCTTTTTTTTATATGCTGATTGATTTTTAAGTTTTGTATTAACTGTCAAATAATTGCATGTCATAAAATATTCGTTCCATGATATTTATTCATAAGCCACCATGCAGATCAATAAAATAGAACCTGTTGACAACATTAGCATGTGGACAATAATTAACAACATTATCATACCAGGTATGATGCAAAAAAGGTGACTTATTTATCCTATTGCAAGAGTTTGTCAATGACAAATGCACACTTAAAATAGGTATCAATGAATAGGAAATTTAGTTTCCTTTCATATGACATGCCATATCGTAATGCCCATATCACCACTTGCCCACTCATTAATATCCATGGCATCACTACCACAACAGAACATAAGTACAGAACATGACCCACCAGTGTACAACATATGGCATAAATCTGATATACCACTCATGAGATACAGTACAGTATGGTGTTTATATCTGTTAGCACTTTTGCATCAAGCCACGCCTGTACCATGCATATTAATGACATCTGTTGATAACAAATGCATGTACACAATAACCAACAATATTATCATGCCCAATATTGATGCAAAATGACATGCACTTGCTCATTTATCACTAGGTTTGGGCGGTATACAGGCACTCATGTAAGTACCAAAGTACCGGTACTCGCAAATACCAGAAGTCAAAAAGTTTGTTACTACTACCGGTACTGCCGAAAAGTACCATTGGCAACTCTAAACTATAAATACTGTTAATCTAAATCATACTTTCAATACCTAAGCCATGTAAATCACATTATATTTACCTCGCAAGAGACTTGTATTTAATCTATTTATCAAAACACTACTGAAAAAAATCTCACACTCACATAATCAAACTATTACCAGTAATCCATATAAGTTGAAAAAGATTGGGATTCCCCACCTGCCGCTAGCGTAGACCGTATCTGGGTCTACGCAAATAACGTAGTGTGCAAGTCATTCCATTATTTTGCAATCTGGCTACCCATCACAAAAAAAAAGTTTTTCTAAATGACACTATTTCAGTCACGCCCGATTTTTACCATATAAGGCCCAGCTAACACACTGCTTCAACTATATGACTGGTACATATAGTGTACATCACGATGATCACGTAACATTGTTTTGTACATTGCATTATTAAGGCCTTGCAACCATTCATGTGCACATGTTCAGAGCTTGCAAAATTCGCCATGTTTTTTTGATCGCAGAAATTTTAAAAAATAAACTTGCAGTTCTACACAGCCCTTGCGGCAATTTTGCTGTAACAAAATGAAGATGGAACTCCATTTTTACCAATTACTATTAACTGTTATTTTTTTACTTTTATTTTAAAAGTATTTTAGAAGGTTCTGTATTTCATGCCGTGTAAATCATTGGGCCTGGGGCATGAGCAACAGCTCCCTGGTTTATGAATGGCCAAGCAATAACTACTGTACATGTAACTTCATGTGTGCTTACCAGATGCTGAAATTTACTTGAATTTTGTTAGAATTAGTTGTTTTTAGTATAAATTATTATCAAATTATGATGTCAAAATGTTGAATTTCATTAATATGCATAGTGGGCTTATACAATTTTATATGGCCAGATATAGATATAAAACTTTATCAAACTTTATATGACATATGAAATATTATATGGCCAGATATAGATATAAAACTTTATATGACATTAATATGGCCATATATAGATATAAAACTTTATTTGACATAAATTTTAATATGGCCAGATATAGATATAAAACGTTATATGACATATACAATTTTATATGACCAGGTATAGATATAAAACTTGATAAAACTTTATAAGACTTACACAATATAAAATATGTCTTTTTATGTAATCCATATACTGTACATCTTCACATGGCTGTAAACAATTTAATTTACAAATGTGGCATTATATGGGTATATACAATTTGATTAACATGCAGTATATGGCCAATTCTTTAAATGGGTTTATGTAGCTATATAAAAAGAAACCTTTTTCTATCTCAAATCACTAATGGTACACTAAACAAGTTTTCAGAAACTGTTTTTGCTTTTCATCTACTGCACTCGGATTTATTTTTATCATGGCTTGAAGTTTGGGGAAACAGCAGTAGCATTTCCACTTATTTTGTGATGGAAATTTGAGTTGCCCTCTGTTACAGTTTGTATGTTTCAAAGAAATTGGTTGACTATGAAGTATGATACCTTCCCTATCCACCACCAAAAGAATTTTAGCCCAAAAGATAAGATATCACAATCTTTGTCTTGTTCCATTTTGAAATAAATCACATTGCCATTGCAAAAAAAAAAAGATGAATTCCTATCTTCTATCAAGGTGACCTCACTTAAAAGTAAAATAAAAAATAGCCTTCTATGTATAGTTGATCTTATATTCCATGTCAAAATTTGTCCCGTCTGTCACATTTTTTTTTAACATCTCTAGGTCGTAAAAAAGGAGTAAACACAGACTATTTTACTTCTAATACTCATGTTTTTGTTAAAAACAATATGAATGATGAATTTAACAATTAAAAAGTAAACTAAATATTAATTTTTGAAATAATCACATCGCCATGTCCTGTCTGTCCCCTAAAAAAAAAACCACCAAAAAGTTGTTTACTTTTTACATGCAAAGATTTGTTTTCTTCAAAGATAAATTCCTATCTTCTATCAAGGTGACCTCACCTATGAAGTAAAAAAAAAAAGCCTTTGATGTATAGTTGATCTGATATTTCATGTCAAAATCTGTCCTCTGTCACAATTTACCCCTTTGATATATTTTGTCCCATTTGTCCCATTTTTTTTATCATCTCTAGGTTGTAAAAAATTAGTAAACATGGACTATTTTACTTCTACTACTCCATATTTTTGTTAAACTTATATAATTGATGAATTTATCAATAAAAAAAGTAAACTAAATATTAGGGCAGTGATACATTGCCTGCCTTCTTAACCCATCTTTTTTGTCCCGGTCATTTAGACCTGTCAAACAGTACTTAATTGTAGCATACACACTCCACACATGTTTACAGTACATGGGATATGACAACAACATTTCATGGCAAGGGGTGTATTGATGGGGGTTCCCTTAAGTGACATGTCACAGAGTATGGCATGGTCAATAGTGCCAATAGGGACACCAGAAATTGCTCAAAAAGTGTGCCACTTGAGGATGTAACTCAACACATGCAGGATATGGGTGCCTCATGGCAACCTGATGGTGCAGAAATTCATACCCTTCCTGGAACCCGTGGTGCACACTTTTTTTAGAGTGGAACCATGTTATATGATATGTAATGAAAGCATCCCAGTGTGAAACTGACTCAACCACTTGCAGATTTCTTTCAATCAGATTGCCTACTTGTGCAACCTGGGAAAGGCAAGACAACTGACATAGTTGAGCCATCAACACCAACATCCTTGTGTGTGGTAAGAAAGATAAATCCTTACTTACAGTGCATGTAACAGTTAATCTATGATACAAAATAAAAAATCAATCAGCATGAAGAAAAAAAAAGCATCAGAACCACAAAACCTTTTGCCGGGTTCTGGTTATAGTTCTGATTGAGTAAGCATTCTACAATGGTATATCCCAAGCTTAAATCATTTTCATAACAGTTTTGTGATAGTGTATGAAAATTTTAAGAAAAATTTAACACGATATGATTAAAGTTAGCAGTTAATAAAAATACAAATTTGTTAATTTTGGAGACAAATGGTAAAAAAATCACAATTTTTACCCTGAAATGGATTAAATAATTGGCAAATGTGTACAAATTAGGTATCAATGAATAGAAATGTAATTCCCTTTCATATGACATGCCATATGGTAATGCCAATATCACCATTTTTTAATTAGTACCTTTTAATTAAATTGTTATCCCATTTGACCTCAATTAATAATGATGATAATAATAAAAAAGATTTATAACTCGCACATATCCATCCTAATGGATGCTCAAGGCTCTGTACATTTAACATTAAAATTACAAATAAAATAAATGAACAGTGGTTTTGAATAAACCACATATTTTCTTAAGCATCACACATGAGATGGGTTTTTAGATTCTTTTTGAATGAGTCAACAGAACAACTTGGAGTGTCAATCGATTCCAAAGAATCCAGTTGACCTAAATGACTTCATAAATCCATGTATAGGGGGCTACAGTGAGGGCATCCACCTTGGCAACATGTCCAGGATTCATACTGACGTTTCTAGCAAGGATGCCATATTCTCAAAAAATGCCATCAAAGGTCCAGAAATGATTCTTATTTGCTTCACTTTATATCCCTGGTTTTTGTGGTGCAAGCATGGAGATAAAGTGTTACCTCCATGGTGCAAGCAAAGTGGTACCTCATGGTGCAAGTGGATTAGGATCCCCACAGCTTAACAATGCTGATAATCATTTCACAGCTGAACTGAACCAAGTAGGGGAAAAGTGTCTTTTTCAAGGGCACACCACTAAAATTCATGGTGGGAACAAACCCAGTACCTTTGGAATACGAGCTTGACCACTGTTCTCATAGTTACAGTGATTTAAGAGACCAGAAAGATTGAGTGTCAAATTTCACCTCTCAGCACAGTAGTGGTGATCCCATATTTCAAAACATGATTGGGTCTATTCTGGTCTCTTTGCAGTTTTCTACAAGTCTTTTCCCCCCTTTTTTTTTTCTTTCCCATTTGGTCATTTACCTAAATTAACATTTAGTTGGAAAGATATTCTAAAAATCCTTAGTGGCTGAATGAAAAAAAGAAAAGAATAGTTAACATTGTGAGCTGCATTTAACATTGATAGCACTTATCAAGTTTCACTTAAACTGAAAGAAAACTGAATTCTTTGTTGGACTACTGGAAACTTAGATCTTTGGGTCAAATGTAAGTCAGAAACTGATCAAGCTTTACACATTATCTAAAGAAGGTATTTTCTGTTATTTACACATTCTTTTTGATATCATCCACAAACATTCATATCATTTTATAAATTAATGTTATCACCATTTTGGATACACAATTCATGTACAATATGGACAGGATATACTTGAGCTAGTCCCATGAAAGCAGGTGGGAGTGATTGTGGAGTCCTTAATGATCCTAAGAGGAAGGATGTCAACTTCCCATCCTTGATCCTGATTCTTCCTGTCCTTCCAAACACTGGCATGTACTGACAAGTGTGGTGACCTCTGGAAACCAATTTGGAAAAGACATGTATTGTAATCGGCAGACTTTAGTGATATCTGTATATGATTGTGAATGGAAAACCATTAGTTATTATACCTCTTAAAAGTGTATGGGGATATTTGGGCAAAATCGTAAATTTCTTTCCTTGATAAAAGGCTTAGGAAGCATGAAAAGCAAAAACAAATACCTTGAACACGATTAGCCTTTAGGTTGTCAATTTGTGTACCAAAATATATTGAAAATCAGGTAAAATTTCACAAGAATAAGAATACTTCACTCCAGCAAATAAGTCCTTACAATAAGCAGTCTCTGAATCGTGTCCCTCTAAACCTTTTGCAGGCTTCCATTCAAGAGAAGATGTATTTGTTCCTGCAAATTATTATAGGAGGTTTGGGAGGGGAGTGGTTTGAGAGGGGAGTAGTTTGGGAGAGGAGTGGTTTGGAAGGGGAGTGGTTTGGGAGGGGAGTGGTTTGGGAGGGAAGTGGTTTGGGAAGGGAGTGGTTTGGGAGGGGAGTGGTTTGGGAGGGGAGTGGTTTGGAAGGGGAGTGGTTTGGGAGGGGAGTGGTTTGGGAGGGGAGTGGTTTGGGAGGGGAGTGGTTTGGGAGGGGAGTGGTTTGGGAGGGGAGTGGTTTGGGAGGGGAGGGGTTTGGGAGGGGAGTGGTTTGGGAGGGGAGTGGTTTGGGAGGGGAGTGGTTTGGGAGGGAGTGGTTTGGGAGGGGTGGTTTGGGAGGGGAGTGGTTTGGGAGGGGAGTGGTTTGGGAGGGAGTGGTTTGGGAGGGGAGTGGTTTGGGAGGGAGTGGTTTGGGAGGGGAGTGGTTTGGGAGGGAGTGGTTTGGGAGGGAGTGGTTTGGGAGGGAGTGGTTTGGGAGGGGAGTGGTTTGGGAGGGGTGGTTTGGGAGGGGAGTGGTTTGGGAGGGGAGTGGTTTGGGAGGGAGTGGTTTGGGAGGGGAGTGGTTTGGGAGGGAGTGGTTTGGGAGGGGAGTGGTTTGGGAGGGGAGTGGTTTGGGAGGGGAGTGGTTTGGGAGGGGAGTGGTTTGGGAGGGGAGTGGTTTGGGAGGGGAGTGGTTTGGGAGGGGAGTGGTTTGGGTGAATGAAAATCAAAGGACATTGAAGATTCATATCAAACATTTGCACATTGTTGGAATTTGAGTCTCTTTTAGGATGATATGTTAAATTCTGTACTTAAGGAAATTGAATGTGATCTGAAATGCAAGCATGCATTCTCATATATTCTTTGTTCTTCTCAGTGATCAAGATGCGGCAGAGGTTGAGAGCACGCCATCCCCACCCACATCACCCTCTTACGGAAGATCAAAAAGCATGTCTTTCAGTGTGGATATGGCCAAAGCTCATGCATTTGAGAAATTACAGGAGGAACTTATGAAGGCAAAAGAGGTAAATACCAAGCAAAGTAATATTCCCCGTAATTTTCAGGAGAATAATTTTTCAAAGAAATACGTCTGGATGTGCCATTATGACATCACACAGTATACTGTAAGTGTCACTTTTCACCTCACTGGTGAAACCTTTAAAATGCAGTAACTCCTGAGCAGAATAAGATGTAAATATGTTTTGTCTTATCAATATTTTTCTTTAATAGTTCTCTGTCATATAAAGGAACATTTCACAGGATTATTCCTTTAAGAGGTGTATAACAATGATTTGGTCTGGAATGGGACAGAATCCGTGCACAAGAAAAAGTGCATAAAACCACAAAAGGGCAAACCTTACAATCCCGACAAAACAAAATAGCAAAATCTACAATAAGTTTCAAAAACCTAAGATCAATTCAAGCCCCCCCTCTCCCCCTTTCAACATTGAAGGGAGGCGGGGTTTTGTTTCATTTACTTTTGATGGGGAGTGTCGTTGATATATATGGCTATCATAGGAAGCATATTAAAGGAAAGAATAACAAGAATTTTTCGCCCCTAATAAAAAAAGTACTTTTTTATTAGGGGGGGGACCGGAGGAAAAGTTGTACATCTATTTGCCGCTATATCTAATGGAAAGGGAGTGGTGCTTGCTAAGTGGTATAAAAAGTTGACAGGGGACAAGTTTACCCGGTTTGTAAACAAACACTTTAAAGGGGTAATGAAGAGGTGTGGTCATGGGAAAAAGGCAACCTTTGTTCAAGACAGCGACCTGTGGCAAAATTGTGTAGCAGTGAAAGCAGCATTTTCGAGGCTAGGACTTACCCTATTTACAATCCTTGCTAGAAGTCCGATTTTAATCCATTAGAGAATGTGTTCAAAATTTTAAATGATAAACTGCGAAGGGATGCACTAGTGCAAGAAATTTATCCAGAAACTTCTCAACAATTTCGGAGACGTGTTATTCAGACTTTAAAGGCAATACCCACTTTGACCATCGATTCTCTATAAACAAACAGATAGACACAGTTAATGAACTTGGAGGTACCCATTTGAAATATTAATGCAACATGCAATAGAATGTCGTCAACAATTAGGGAGCCGGCTAGAGGAGGGGCCTTTGGAACGTATTTTAATTTGCGCCCCCAATTATGTAGTCTCAGCCACAGTAAACAAAAAGGTAAAGATAAAGAAATGTATGTATAACATTCTTTATTGATCGGTCGCGGGCAATTAGTTAATGAAAGAAATCAGAGATAGTAAATGGTTCTTATATTACAGTACTATTCAATCTTGAGTCCTTTGTTTATTCTTGAGTAGGATTGTTTTCTAAACTGAGTTTTGCAAAACAATGACCACAGGGGCGGGTACATTGTTGTTCTTGAATAGGGATTGGACTTTGCAAAATGAATTGTCTCCATCTTACAGCCATCATTTCTGTTTCAACTTTGTTAATGCTGCCGGCCTTGACAAAGACCAGAGCATGTTTGCTTGTGGCGAAGACTGATGTGTCCCCAGCCGGAAGTAAGATGCTTGGCAAAATGAGTTCTAGGGGCAAGGAAATGAACTAAGCCCCCTTCCAATAACAGTAAAATAACGTGCCATGGGATGAGCTGGTGGCTTCAGCGGAAGCCATTTAAGAATATAACTTAGGCTTCTTCGGCCGCCACTCACGCAAACGTATTTGTTGCTGGGTTTGAAAATACATCATAAATAACTGTCAGGCGTAACAAGAGAAATGTTTTGCCACAATTAGCTGGGCCAGTCAAAAGGATATTACAGTTTTTGCCACGTCCCTTATCTAATAATTCATACAGCACCTGACAAAAACCACCCCTTTCACTGTTGTTCCGACATAAAATGTCCTCTCCCATTTCCTTCCAACGCCCCCCACAACCGTCCACGCACTCCTCTGCCATCTCCTTCACTGGATACTGGTCTTTTTACTGCATTCAAGCACTCTTATCTCCCATGCGACCTATGAAGATAAGAAACACTTTAAATATCTATTAGGTAAGTGACAGCACTATCCCCCTCCCCGATCCCCCACCCACCCCCGATTAACTTTAACAAAAATTGTTTGATAATCTGTTGGATAACTGAGCCCCTACCTGCACAATGCCTGGAGAGTTTAAGGATTGCCTATTGGGGGTTCTTCGAACAAACCCTTTAATTTTAAATGCCACAACCCCCCTCCCCCTTCCCCCACTCATTGAAATATTGAGATAAATTCAACATTTTGATGTGATGGTTTTGACTTGACTGACTTTCGACACTAAGTATCTTTGTCTTATGTCTCTACCTTAATTTACTGTGCATATGCCTGGCCCACACCCGTTTGAAAATGCCATACATTCTTCTAAGATATCCGACATAGCCTTAGACCAAATTCATGCATATTGTGTGACACCCTCTATATGTTCGAGGGCTGAAATTAAATATGTTTGTTAATTTACAACATACTCCATTTCATTTACCAAATAATTTATTTTCAGCGCCTTTTAAGTCAAACAACTGCATGTGTAGTTCCCTCCATTTACTTACCTTATGGCCACGGTGACTATAGCCAGCACCCTCCTTTTAAGTATCTCCCCATCTGTACCAAAATTTGAGACCCCTGTTATTAAAAACGTAACATCCCTGTCTTTCTTCGCGTCTATTTTGTACCCATTTTGTACAGGCGTTTCGACAATCTTCGACAAAACAATTGAAACAAAATAGCAAAATCTGCAACAAGTTTAAAAAACCTAAGATTAACTCAAGCCTCCCTCTTCCCCTTTCAATGTTGTGCCGACGGAGAGTGTAGCTGATAAAAACCTTGAATGGAAAAGTCGTATTCATTTTCTCAAATGTTTGCAATGAAAGTAAATTTTAGTATAAGTCTAAAACCATACAAGTTATAAAAAGAATTGTAGAGCTAAAAAAAATGATAATAATTTTAAGATCTAATTTTTTTTTTTGTCCTTCCGGTATTCGAATCAGCCTTACTTTAAGCTATGACATTTGTGAGGGGAAGTAGCTGCTTCTGACAAAAAGTTTATTCCAAATGCAATATTCACATTATTTCCTTTATTTAAAAAAACCTGAAACATTGGGGGTGGTTATCGGTATAAGATTACATGTAGATCTTCCTAATCATGCACATTTGCATACATCAAATTTTTGATCAGGTAGAGCTGATTATCTGTAGTTTATGTGCTTATCAATGGAAAAAAAAACAGCTGTCTTTAGACTATGCAGCAAAATATTCCTCACCACATTTCCCCCATATTTTACTCATTTTGGCATCCTTAAGCCCAAAGTCTCATGCCACCTGTCCCCTGCCCCTGATCACTGCAACATGTTACCTGAATTACATAGAAGTTGATGTCATTTCTTTTTAGGCTTTACAACTCAAGGATGAACAGGTGTTTCAGTTATCTAAGGTACGAGATGAGATGGATAGAGAGATTGAAGAACTCACAGCAAATCTATTCCAGGTAAGGACCTAAGATGGTCTCTCTGCTGACTTCTCCTATTTTAAGTTTGTATTTTCAATTCAACAGGGTGAGGCTGGGTTTAATACCATATGCTTAGTGATGAAGCTGCTATGAAAGGGATTTGCACTGAATACTGTAACTCTGTTGAGCTATATCCCAGTATTTGATCAGCAGTCATGTGACAAGAGTTGAAATCATACAAAAGATTACAGCACCTGGATAATGCATAAGTTTGAATGGGGCCGGTTCAGTTCTGAATGTTTATTCACATGTTAACAAAGTCAAAGTTATATGTGCTAGAAGGATTATTGAAGTGTAGATTTCGTGGAGGGTGAATAGAGAGGGAGAAAGAGAAAAAAGTGAGTTGTACATATTTTATTTGTGGAGGGGAGTGGGGAGGGGGCTAAACATAGTGTCTTTCTAACTTTGTTGATATATAACTCCAGCAGGATTTGTGTTTGCCCAGATAATACAGGGTTGACTTAATCTTTAGACACCACAATTTTTATTATATTTTCATAGTAGCTGAGCATCCATCAACTCATTAATATTTTCTTTAAAATGCTCTTAGGAGGCACATGCCATGGTCAACGAGGCCAATGTTGGGAGAGCTGTTGCGGAGAAGAAGTTGAGAGAAGCAAGTGGGAAGGTTTGGAAGTTTCATTTAATTTTAGAGTATTTTAATTTATAGCTCAACATGAAGAAATGCACAATGTCCTTTTTTTCACAGCCTATTATTAATATTAATTGCAACACCTAACAGAACTAACATTTGTATAGCATGTAAACCTATGTCATCCAAACATCACATTAGCTAAATTGCTACAATTTTAAGTGCAAGAAATCAGGCCTAATTATTCAAGAAACAATAGAAATTTGTAATATCATCAAAGATCTACACGTTCATGTGTAATTTCAGTGTTTTGAATCAATAATTTTATATCAATAATTTGTGGCCTAAGATTTCTAAACTTAATCATTCCTTTGGAATCAAAGATGTTATACTAGTCATCAACGGCTGAATTTGAAGCACAAGTTGCCTCAATTTTGCATAAATTAGTGTTCTACTTACTATTTGATGCTTTTTTACATGACCTGAAGTTAATGTGTCACTGCTATTTAAATTTATGATGAATGCTGAATTATTCTGCATAGCATTTTTTTTTTCTTTCTTGTACACGCACACACCCACCACCATATTAAGTGAGGACAATTACTGGGAACTATCCCTTGTGAGAACCCTGAACTCCTGTCTCAAGAATCCGATCCATGCATATTTTGTAATGATTGATGCTAATAATATATAATTAGGTAAGACCTAAAAGTGGTGCAAATTTCTTGCTCACAATGATGACTTATTTTATTTTTAGATTTGAGCTGAGCAACAAAAATAGTCCAATGCACACAGTTAGGGCCTATTAATGATAACACTTAGATTTTGTGGTTAAAATTGACCATACCTTCTGCATTTCCTGAAATGTGATTGGTTGAGAGGGGACACACCTATATTGTCAAGTTGAAGAAATAAATAAAAATATATCGAGGAGGCTGGGAAAAAATAATAAATAATCAAATATCTATTTACCTTCGCTAATCAGAATGACATGCTTGGTTGCATGTACTGAATATTAATGAGCTGGTACATGTAGCTTGGAAGTTAGAAGATGCGCACAGTAGGCAATTGGGTGTGTGCGTATGACATTACTCACACTCAGCTGGGTACCTCTTGGGTATCAGAAGTAATCATTTGTGTGTATTATCCACTGTATAAAAGTCACGCTTACTGACAATATGAAAAGCAGACAGACACTTTCAGTAATCAAAACAAAGACACTTTCAGTAATCGAAACAAAATAGAAAATTCATAAATAATTTTTTTTTTTTTTTTAATGCAAAATAACCAAAAATGAATGTTTTTCATTTTAGCAATGTTCAGTTTTGATGTAAAAGATGCCAACACGTGGAGGCAAACCAAGAACATATTTTACAATGCGCTTGTTGTTTGTTTACCATTCTTTATTTCATACATTGTGCATGGTGCACATATTCCATACTGAATTCCATTCTAAATATGCATGCTGGTTGTGCGCAGTGCCATTATATCTGTGTAGTGTACTTTTAGGCACAGTGAAATGAACTACAAATATTTTAATTTACAAAAGTTTGCCCTTTTCTTCTTATTACGTGCCTAACTAGCTCGTAATTTCCTATGCCGAATTAAGAGAAATCATTATATCAAAATTTCTGTGTATAGGCTTCTACTAGGTATACAACACAATGCGCTTACGCACTGTTTTTTGAACAATATCAATTGAAATTTGTTTTTGTCTAGAGCCTATGGGAACTTGGATTTAAATATAAACAAACACAACAAATTACGCATACAGACGCCATGCGTACAACGTGTGTACACTGTAAGTTTGCATGTGTTAAACGAAAGTGAATTTTTGCATGGCATACCACTTCAAACTCATGCGTGTACCCATGAATATGAATAGAACATAGTAGGTTATTCAACTTTTACCTATGGTATTTGTTGATCTCAGTTAATTTGGGTGACAAATTCTGTTCTAAAATTTTCATTTTTAAAGAAAATATTGCATCACGTTTTATTATTTGTTTCTAAATTTGAAATATGAATATGTGTGCATGAACAGGGATAATAAATTACAGCTTTCCCTACTGTCCCGTTTCTGCACAGCACAGTTGGACAGTTGAGCTCCCCTGCAGACTCGTCTATTGACTTGTCCGCTAAAGTGACTTAACCGTCTAGTATCCTGTGGTAACAGGACGATCTGGAAAGCTGGCATCCATTATCCCTTAAATATCTGTCATTGCCTATTTTGCCTTTCTAAAAAGTAGGCCTATGATTTTGATACACTGTGCGTTGATGATGTGGGTACACATACTCTATAGAGTGTGCGCATGTGACGTCACACACACTCAGCTGGATATCGGATACCTCTTTGGTACCGGAAGTAAGTTTTTGGTTCCGATGCGATAGCATAAGAAACCTATGTATTCATGCTGGCATGTGTATGTATATATGTATATATGTATGTATGTATGTATGTATGTATGTATGTGTGTATGTGTGTTTAATTCTCATCTTCCACCCCCTCTCTACTTTTTTTTTGTTTCACCCATGCACCACCTCTCTCTATCACAGCTTTTTGACTTTTTGTTCTTGAATTTTTCCCATTCTCCCCTTGTTTCCTCTCCGTCCTACCTCTAGAATGATCTGACCTCTCAGGCACAATTTGACCCTCGTTGTCGTGGTGCCGTTAAGCCCTCATCAAACAAACAAACAAATGTATGTGTGTCTGTGACAGAAGCTTGTAAACACTATATCTCAAGAACCGTAAAACTCACAAGAACTTGAACTCCAGTGAATGATAGTGAGATTGTACTGTAAGATCATAACTTTAAAATGGCTTATGTATGCTCTCCTCAAAATTTTCAGGCTCACCATTCGTGCCAAGCTTGACTATGGCAATATTGTTTACTGTGTCGCTCACAACTCATACCTCAACCACATTAACACCATCCAAAATGAAGCCCTCAGGCTTTGTCTAGGAGCCTACAGGACCTCCCCAATCACTAGCCTTCATGTTGAAGCCAACGAACCCCCCTTTCTACTTAGATGTAAAAAGCTTAGCCTCTCCTATGCTTTTAGAGTCCTCACCAACACCCAGAACCCTGTTTACAACCTCATTAGGTACCCCAATTTCTCCTCCCTCTTTGATAGGACTAAAACCCTATCGTCCCCCTTCAGCTTACGCATTAAATCAGACCTCTTTCAACTTGGCATCAACCCCGCCACTCTCGGCACCTATTCCTGGCCCACTTTTCCGCCTTGGGCCACCCCCCTTCCTTCTGTCCACCTAGACCTCTCCACTTATAACAAAACTCAAACTCACCCTAATCTCTTCATCAATCTCCACAACCAAATCAAAGACCAACTCTCAAATTACACCTCCATCTATACTGATGGCTCCAAGGAAGGCAACAAGACAGCTGCTGCTGCCATCATCCAAGACATCACCCTCAGTAGCAGACTTCCTGACCACTCATCCATCTTTTCAGCCGAGGCTAAGGCCATTCTCCTCGCCCTCAACTTTATTGAGTACTCTCCTCTTAGTCACTTTGCCATTTTCTCTGACTCAAAGGCTGTTCTTACTTCATTACTCAATCTTAAATGGGATAACCTCACCTGCCACCTCCTCCTCCGGAAACTCTTTTCTCCCACCCTCTGCAGGAAAAGTGTTCTTTTCTTCTGGATACCCAGCCATGTTGGCATCCCTGGCAATGACAGGGCTGATACAGCCGCTAAGCTTGCCCTTAACCTCCTCCCTTCCCCTTTTCCCAAAACCCTCTCTGACATCAAACCGCTTATCGCTTCTCTTGTTCGTGACCGCTGGCAAACCTTATGGAACTTCCAAATTGATAACAAACTCCATCTTATCCAGCCCACAATCCCGATCAAATCCACCATCAACAACCTTTCTCGATCGACAACGTTCATATTACCCGCCTTAGAATTGGTCACACCCACCTCACTCACTCCCACCTCCTTATTGGTTCCCCCAACCCCTCTGTAACAATTGCCACTGCATCCTTACAATCCAACACGTTCTCCTTGCTTGCCCCCTGTACAACCTTCCCAGAGCTTCTCTCGCTCCCCACAACTCAATTGCTGAGTTCTTCCAAAAAAATCCTCCAAATAAAATAGTCTCCTTCCTTCAGCATGCATCCTCTACAACCATATTTAATCCTCCTCTTCCACCCCCTCTCTACTCTGTTTTTAGTTTTACCCATGCACCTCCTCTCTCGATCACAGCTTTCTGGCTTTTGTTCTTGAATTTCTCTCATTCTTCCCCTGGTCTCTTTCCTTACTACCTCTAAAATGATCTGACCTCTCAGGCACAATTTGACCTTCGTTGTCGTGGTGCCGTTAAGACCTCATCAAACAAACAAACAAACATTAAAGAACATGAACAGGTGACAAGAATTTCATCTTGAATATAGTTTTCGTTCTTGAACATAGTTTTGGGAAAATGATTTCATAAGAAGTGCAGGTAAATTATACCGTGATCGTTCAGTTTAAATGAATGGTGCAGTGTATTTTTTTTAAATGTCACGTTACATCTAAAAAGGGCATTCAAATGATTTTCAATCTAAAAGATTTTGATTAGATCTATAATGGCACGGTATAACTTCAAACAAAACAGTATTTAAATATTAAATTTGATTAGGCCAAATGCAAGTTAGTCATTGTAGCTATACTACTTAAGGCACGAAAGCTCTTATTTGCGAAGAATATACTTTCATTTATTCCGTGCTTACCAGCTTACTAAATGAATATGAATAAGTCTAGGTAAACCATTTCCAAGCTGTTATTGTTAACAGGTTAAGAAGCCAATAAGTTTCAAAGACAAGACTGGTTTAATAGTTGCCTCTTTTTCGATGGGCTATAGAGCAGAAATATGTACATATGTATGGCCGTTGATATTACTATATTATATGATATATTAAGAATGATAAAGAAACTTGCATACCCATTTGCTCCAATAGTTGCAAGAATAAACATGATTACACCGAGGCGGCGGTGCTGGGTAGAATGGTCTTTCAGTAATTTCAAGTCTCTGGCAAACATTATTTTGCATAAATACTTCATACAGTCATCATGAGTCATGTAAGCCCAGGCCATTGATGCCTAATTCAAACACCATAATATTATTGAGAATATGCATGATCGCACAAACGAGTCTATGCTGGAAAGAAAAGTTATTTCGCTAAATTAGTCTCCGGCAAGACTTGAAAACATTATTTTCCTCAAAATTTTAATGATCAGGTTGTGCAATGTTGGTAGTGAATGTCAGAACCAGATACATATTGCATGTCGTGATGTTGTTCTATATTTCATGGATTTCTTATTTACAAATCAAATTGGAAAATGTCTAGACAAAATAACAAGAGCATGGAAGGGTTTGTTATTTCCCTCCTTTTTGGCAATCCATTGTTTAATGATTGCCATCAATTCTGTCATGGTCAAATTATTTGACCAATTCTTATCATGAGTTTGATACTTGAATAATTCTTTAGGCTACTTTGCCATACAATCCATAGAACGTTAATAAATTTTCATATCAATGTATCATGTTGTGTGCCATGGGCATGCCCTCGTGCCACGGCCGAAGTTTGCAAACTCAGCCGGTATCTTCTCTGTTCTCTGCATTAAATCAGTCAATTATACAACAACATTTACAAGGAACTACTACACATGGCAGGACACCCGTAACTATCATGGTTGACAGGTTAAATCATATCAAAATATGTGAAACATGTTGGATTATTGTATCAAATTCATTTTTTTTTGGGGGGAGAGGGGGAGGGAGGGGCTTGTTTTCGAGCTGCCGCTGTTTATTGATATTTTAAATGCAGCAAAATCGGAATTCATTGCAATGGCGACAAAAATCAACAAAGAACAAAACCATCCTTTACACAATACATTACAAAGTCATCTACTACGTTCAAACAGAAACCTTCGAAACCCTAACATAGTGCCAAAATAAACGTCTACAAAACTTCATTCATTTACTGTGCAGCAATTTACTTACAGACAGGAGAGTTAGAATTACTGTTTTTAACCTTGTATCTTTTATTTTTTCATATATATCTATTTATTTATTTGTATTCTTTTAATTTCTGCTACGTGTTTTGTTATGTATATGCATGTACTTTTTTTCCTTTTTACAAATGTTTTAAATTGTACAGGAATATTTAATAAGAATAATTATAATCAAATTTACGAACCATGTGTTTGAGCTTTAATAGACACTAAACACAAAGGTTTAGTTATGTTAAAATCATATGACCCCATATGCGGGTTTGTCTTTGAAGAGGAAAAGACTTCTATATCTGCAATTTCTGCACAGATGTTCTAAACACTTTATTTATTGAGTACAGTTTAGGTGTAGATTGCAAGTCATTTCCATGTTATATTCAAGAGAATATTCAACACAAACAAAACAGGGAAATGCCATCTCTCTGAACAGAGTTATTCATTTAGTTAAAAACATTTCTTTCAACAAGACACCTGTACTTACATGTATATTTTATGCTATTTTTAAGTCTGGAAGCATCTTTGTTTGGACAAGGAGTTGTTATTTGGACCAGACATTGCAGAAGTTGCAAGAATGTATTATGTAACATGTTTTGGTTATGTGTATTTCAAATTTAACTTTGCAAACGTTCTTGAAAAGCATTGTTGAAATTATATTATTCTGAATATAATAGATTAATGGTAATACCGCAGGTAGCCTATAGTAACAGACCAGCTGCAAGTTCAGCTCTGTACGCTTAGGGACAATACTCTCAATCGAGGATATCCTGTCATAGTCTGTATCTGGTTAACAGTGTATAGATACCACCAAAGGCGTAGAAACAATTTTTTTCGGGGATGGAAAGGGGGAGGGGGTAAAGTTTATTCACCACAAACTTCAACCCCATCATTCAAAAATCTCATTTTTGTCCCAATTAATTTCATGATTGTGGGAAGGTTTTTTTTTTTAACAAAGAATAGACAAGTTAGTATAAGACACGACATACATGGCAGTACATGCACGCTCACAGTGCAGTTACCTGTCACCTACATGTACATGTACTAATTACATGCTGTATGTTACACATACACAGGCACTATGTCCTTGTATACGATATAATGCTACATTTTACGGCCAAGAGCGGTCAATTCAAATGATTTTAATTGGGGAAACTAAAATCGGACTGGGGATCGGACTGAGGTATTGTAAATGATAATCGAATAAATCAGAAAAGCAAGCGCCGAAAAGGTTTATATATTTCACAGAGGGTACAAATAAGCCTAATAAGGGGTTTTCTTCCTGGAAAGTTGGGGGGGGGGCTAAAACATACTTCCGCCCCCCATATTTTTGAAAGCCTACCCCCTCCCTCCGCTTCCTATGCCCTTGGATACCTCACAGGGAATTAAGTGTGTTTACACAAAGTTTGTAAAACAGTTACTTCATTGATTTTGCTGAAAGAATGAGGTAATGTTAGAATGCTTAACGAGTTTGGAAATGCCAAATGTATGTAATATTAGCTTGGTGACAGTTTTTGTAGTAGGCTATACAAACCAAATCAAGCATAGCACATAGTGTATGTTTGTTTGGGTGCCGTATACCTTGTTTTAATTTCTTACTGTATGACTGCGATTGGTTGCTTTAAAGTCATGGAATTCCCGAGTATTTATGCAAATGAGGAGGTAGAATTTAACAATTAAACGAAACTTCAAATGAAATTTAAGTAGAAGTTTGATTATAATTCTACAGACTTATTTGAATATACCCATCCCACCCCTTTATTTTCTTAGACCAATACAGTCATAAGGGAGTCATAAGCATTGAAGAATGAGTATTTAGTCTTTAACACTATCTCACCTTATCCCCTCGTATATGCAAATAAATCTGTAGAATTATAATTAAACTTCAATTTGAAGTTTCGTTTAATTGTTAAAATCTTTAAAAATGATACCTATGTCAGTATGATAATGAGATGATTTGATTAAACAAACAGCCCTTTTCTGCAGTACATATAACCGATCAAGATATGTATGGATAATATTACTCCATGCAATGTTGCAATAGGATAAATTAGAAAGAATAGAGATTTATACAACATTAATAGAATACAATGGGGTACAAAATGCCTAATTTTATAGAGAACACCAACAATATTAGAAATTGTATCACATAATTGGTCAATGTGGCATTTCCATGTCAAGTGAGGATCAATAAAAAGCCCTAAGAATTTAACACTGGCAGATTGCTTAACAACGAAACCATCAATACAAATATTCAAATTGTTACATTGTCTGTTTTGGAAAATCATAAACTTGGTTTTTTTAAAGACTCTATAACGCGGAGGTAAATATATTTCAATTCCTGTATTTTGATCGGTCGAAACACAATGGTTCAATGTGCACTTAAATTGATAAGCCAATCATAATCGTTTTGGAATAAAATGTACACTGCCACATTTTAATCACAATAGATGACCTTTAACATTAAGGGATAGTTTATTAGCCTTAAACCAATCAGAGACAAGAGCAAGTTCATTATTAGGTATATGAATGCTTGAACGAGGATCGCTAGTTTTAAGTAGGATACTGGTCTCATCTGCAAATAAGACAAATTTCAATTTGCTCGAACAATGGGGAAGATCATCTATATATATAAAAAATTACAAGAGTCCAAGAATAGAACCCTGAGGTATACCACTCGTAATATCATTAAAGGAAGAGAAACAATTATTAATACAAACAAGTTGTTTACGATTAATTAACAAATAACTTGTGAACTAATCATGAGTAATGCCTCTGATACCATAATGCTGGAGTTTTTGAAAAGAATAGAGTGATTTATGGTATCGAAGGCTTTAGATAAGTCTACAAAAACGCCTAATGTATTTTCTTTATCATCAAAACCTTTAGTTATGTAATTAAGTCAAGCGTGGCCATATAAGTGGAATACTTCTTACGAAAACCAAATTGGTTAGCAGAGAGAAGATTGTGTTTGTTAAGGAAATCTATTAACTTATTATACATAACCCTTTGAAATATTTTTGAGACGACGGATAGAACAGAAATAGAGTGATAATTACAAACAGACATGGGATCTTCTGATTTGAATACAGGTGTGACTCTGGCAAGTTTAAGGTATTCAGGAAAGATACCACTAGTAAGAAACAAATTAACAATATGTGCGATTGGAGCGGCAATATTAGGGCTATTTTGTTAAAGAATGTTTACAGGAATGTTATCAATGTCAGGGGCTGAATTTTTGGATAACTTGTTAATTATTGTAGTAATTATTTGAGATGAATGAGTGAGTAAAAGAAAAAATAATTCAAATTGGTTACTTGGGAGGTAAATTTGCTAAAAGAAGATGAACAATCGGGAATGGTACTAGCTAGATTTGGCCCTATAGTGGTAAAATAGTTATTGAAGGCATCTGCAGTTTGGGTTTTATCAGTTAAGATCTGATTTTTATGATTAATACAGAGGTCAGTATTCTTTTGTTTAGGGATTCAATTATATTGTTAATTATCCGCCAGGTTTTTCTTAAATTTTATTATTTTTAAAAAGATGTTTATAATAGATTTGTTTGGCATTTTTAATTACATTAGTTAATCTATTCTTATAGACAGTAAACTTACTCCTTCTACAATCAGTCGGATTATTAAAATGAGCCTTAAAAAGTTTATTTTTTGTGTTGATTTATTCCAAAATACAGTGAGTCATCCAAGGAGTATTACTTTCCAGCTTTCTTTGACTAAATCTATTGAATTTACAGTTTTTATTGATTAAGGTAGAAACCACATGAAAGAAACCCTCCTCCAAGTTTCAGCTCATTGGCATGTATTGCATGTTATTGTCCCCAGTAATTGATTTTGTCCTCAAGTAGATGTGTAGTCAAGTTTATGTTTTTGGATATATAGTGAAACAGAAACACTTTTAACGCAGGTTTTACTTACTTAATTTGCAGATTGATATTCTACAAGCAGAGGTTCAAGCTTTAAAGACGTTGGTCATTACCTCCACACCTAGCATGCCATTGCCAAAATCTCCCAACACAACAAAACGTTCTTTATTAAGGAGAAGCAAAAATAACCTCAGTCACCATAGAAACCACAGCTTTACTGGACCAATTGATGTGACAGATTCCACAAATCCGGCATCAAATAGAGACACGGTGAACAGTGACAGCACTGACGACCAAAGAGAGGTGTGTATGCAGGGTTACACCTGAGATTGGGGTTTAATGGGAAAATTGGGGAAGAGGTAACATACATTGAAACAACTTTGGAACTTTTTGAGGAATATGAAAATAAGTCTTTCCCTGCATTTGTATATCTGCAAAGAGGCGATGCCGAGATAGTAGATTGTTTGAAATAAGAGAAGCAAAATAAACTCGGACAGTGCTAGATATCACAAAGAGGTGGAATAATCATTGACTCATTGACATAAATTGTAAATATTAGAAGAATGTTCAGTAGAGCTGTGACCGTTTAGCGTGTACATGCTACACACTCGCAAATCTTGTAAACGTTTACTAAATACTTCATTGCGAGTAATCGTTTTTCATACATCATAGTGTCTTGTCGTTGAAAATCAATATTCATTATTCGAATCACACACACATTCGGCTGACAAAATTCCAATCAATGACTTTTACAAACTGTAAACCTGATTAGCATAATCCTTTTTAAATGTGCGAATCACAAATGCGCAGTAATGACCAATGAATGGGGATATTATGCACTTTGATTTCACTGAAATCTGAGTAATCTAACTTGTAAAATGCACCGCGAATGTGCAGCAGTAAACAGTGAAACTAACAATAGGCCATAAGGCTTTAAATCCCACGCAATCAAGGCCCGTTTTATTGACCAAAAACACTTGAATCGTGACAATCAGTACATTTACATGTATATATTACCTGATGAGTCAAATAAATTTTGCAAGAAAGAAAAAAATATTGCATAATAAATAAACAGAAAAAGGTTTTAACAGAGCTGATATTCTGCATGCTTCGCAAAGATTGCGGCCATTTTTTCAAGAGGACTGATATTTCAGAACTTCCTGGTGGTGGTGGCGTAGTTTTGAAATGTTTTACGGCGAGGTATATCATAGGCCTCGGTATGCAAGCTTTTCACAGAACTTTGAAAGCCGTAGCGAATAGGACAAAAAAGTTACGCAATGTTGAGTTTAAATGACATTGAAAGGAAGCTGTCTGTTCTTTCTAAACTGAATTTCCATGCATATTTTCGACAAAAATGATGATTTATACTGTAGAAGTAAACTTTTACGATTTGGAAAGCAAAAC
The DNA here is from genome assembly GCA_020152595.1 of Chiridota heheva. Lineage (NCBI taxonomy): Eukaryota > Metazoa > Echinodermata > Holothuroidea > Apodida > Chiridotidae > Chiridota > Chiridota heheva. Next base: position 272,990 of record JAIGNY010003492.1, read on the forward strand.
TCACCGTCTATTTGGGCAATGCAGTCAGTACTTTTACCATACTGGTTGCGTGATTTTTTTACTTCGCCTAGTAATTTTGAAGCAATTTTGGTGTATTTCCGAAAATTACGGTACTAAACTCGTGTACACGTTACACGCTCACTTTTTTGGCGTGTACACGTTTACTAAAATACCTAAACGTTTACAGCTCTGATGTAAGGTTGAAAAACCTTGTCATCTATCAAAATCTACCTACCAATGCTGGCTGCACCCCCAAGGGCCCAGATTACATCCCCTTCCAGTTCCTGAAACACCTCCCCAACAAGGCCACCACTACCCTACTCACCATCCTCAACCACATTTGGTCCTCACTCCTTTCCCCCTATCTGGAGGACAGCTATTGTCACCCCCGTCCCTAAACAGGGGAAGGACAGTACCGACCCCTTCAGCTACCGCCCCATCGCCCTCACCTGCCGTCTCTGTAAAATTATGGAAAGGACAATTAACCAGAGACTAAACTGGTTCCTTGAGACCAAGAGAATCCTCTCCCTATTCAAAGTGGCTTCCGGAAACGTCGCAATACCCTAGACCAGTTAATTACGCTTGACACCACTATCCGGGAATCCTTTGGAAAAAAGGAACGCCTCATTGCCATATTTTTTTACCTCCAGAAAGCTTTCGACACTACCTGGAAATATGGCATTATCCGCAAACTTTACACCATTGGCCTCAGAGGCCACCTTCCCATCTTTATTCAAAACTTCCTCTCACCTTCCCATCTTTATTCAAAACTTCCTCTCACCCAGGCAGTTCAAAGTTCATATTGGCCACACCCTTTCCAACCCGCACCCCCAAGAAGAGGGCATCCCCCAGGGCAGCATCCTTTCTCTCACTCTCTTCAACCTGAGCATTAACAACATCATGGACAACCTTGGCTCCAACATCAAACGTACCCTCTACGTGAATGACTTCACCATCTTCTACTCCTCCCCTAGCTTTCTTCTTGTCGAAAATAGACTCCAACTCAGCCTCAACCAGGTGCAAGTCTGGTGCCACTTTTCCTACTTGGGCCACCCCCCTCCCTTCTATCCACTTGGGCCTCTCTACTCATCACAAAACCCAAGCCCATCCTAACCTTTTCATCAATCTCCACAACCAAATCAAAGACCAACTCTAAAACTACACCTTCATCTATACTGATGGCTCCAAGAAAGGCGACAAGACAGCTGCTGCTGCCATCATCCAAGACATCACCCTCAGTATCAGGCTTCCCGCTACTCGTCCATCTTTTCAGCCGAGTCAAAGGCCATCCTCCTCGCCCTTAACTTTATTCAGTACACTCCACTCAGCCACTTTGCCATCTTCTCCGACTCCAAGGCTGTTCTTACTTCTTTACTTAATCTTAAATAAGATAACTTCACATCCCATCTCCTCATCCGGAAACTTCTTTCGCCCACCCTCTGCAGAAAAATATCCTTTTCTTCTGGATACCCACTCATGTTGGCATCCCTGGCAATGACAGGGCTGATGCAGCCGCTAAGCTTGCTCTCAACCTTCCCCGTACCCCATTTCCCCAAACCCTTTCTGACATCAAACCGCTTATCGCTTCCCTTGTTCGTGATCGCTGGCAAACCTCATGGGACTCCCATATTGATAACAAACTCCACATCATCCAGCCCACCATTCCGATCAAACCCACCATCAACAATCTCTCTCGTGTCGCCAACATTCATATTACTTGTCTTGCAATAGGTCACACCTACCTCACTCATTCCCACCTCCTTATTGGCTCCCCTCAACCCCTCTGCAACAATTGCCATTGCACCCTCACGATCCATCACGTTCTCCTGGCTTGTCCCCTGTACAACCTTCTTAGAGCTTTCCTCGCTCCCCACAACTCAATTGCAGAGTTCTTCCAGAAAAACTCTCTGGAAAGAATTATCTCCTTCCTTCATCATGCCTCCCTCTACAAGCATATTTAGTCCCCCTCTCCCACCCCCGTCTCTCTCCTTTTTTTTTTCCACCCATGCACCTCCTCTCTCGATACCAGCTTTCTTACTTTTAGTTCTTGTATTTCTCTCATTCTCCCCCTGTTGTCTTTTCTTCCTACCAATTTGACCCTTGTTGTCGTGGTGCCATTGAGCCCTCATCAAATAAACAAACAAACAAACCTATCCCCTAAAAATAATCTACCTACCCCCTCCCCTCCCCCTTCCCTTATACAATCTCTGTAGGTGTCACAAATACCATAGTGAATAAATGCACCAACAAATTCATCTTTGTCGCAGGGCTTCCAAGAATTTTCAATCCTTGAGTTTTTTATAAAAGATTTTATAGTCATCCTTACTGCTTCCACCATCAATAACAATGATATTGATTGCAGTGAATACTTGCTGTATCTTACATGTTCTCATGGTATCTTTTATCTTGATTTTATTTGTGTGTAACTGTTATTTTATGTCTTCTTTTATATAATTTTATTATTATTGCCTGTTACTTTTATGTTTTAATTTGTGTTTATATTTATATTGTACACTGCAGGACCCCACGGAAGACAAGCTCTTGCTTAGTGGACTACCCTGATGAAATATGTGATTAATAAAATGAAAACTTAGATTTTTTAAAAGATCAGATTACTTTACAAGTATGTACAAAGTCAACTTTATTATAAGTAGCAGTGTAAGACTTTCATTTTTGCTCGAGATTCCTGCAATGAAAATTCCCTCTTTACTGAAATGACCAATTCTTTTCTGCTTGCCAGGTTGATCCTTTGTTTCTGCGAGATCTCCAAAGCTGGAGAGAAGAACCCACCCTCAGTCCCGACAGCGCATTTATTAAGAGAGTATTTGCAGAAGATGTTCATCCATGCTTAAACTTTCCATGCAAAGAATTATCCATACAACTCCAGCAGTGTGTGGCTGGCAACAGCCTCACGATTGAGCCTATCAGTGGCAAGAACTCATTCCCAAGGTAGGGTAATAGCAACAAGTTTTAGTTTTAGTTTTTTTAGCATGGAGGTCTATTCATAGTGAAAGTGGGTCACATTTGTCATAATGTTAAAAGAAACTAAGTTTTTCAATACTAGAAAACAGTTCCTAATTGTTGACTCAAGTGCGTTCAATGTTTATGTGGGCCAGAAAATCCATAAGGCCAGTAGTGCTTATCCTAGGCTTCTGTGGTGTAAGGGAACAGGCGATTATTTAATCGCTGTGCATCACCGATTTTTAAAGACCTGTTGTGTGTGAATATTCTATGCATAATACCCTGGTTACGACTACGTAACACTCTATAACCCCCAGTGTAAATGAGCCAAGTCCACAGGATGTCTTTTGTTTGGTAAACAAAAGAGCAGCAGCCCAGGCTCGTTGGCCCGAACAAAGGAAGTATTTATACCGATCAATACCTGTTGAGGGAATTGCATTTGCACCAAATACACTTGACGTATGATGTACACTAATGTGTTGAATGTAACATAAAGTTGCTGTTCCCGTCGAAGCAATAAAGTTTTAATAAAAAAGAAAACAAATTGCCTTTTCTACTTGACAACAGTTTTACAGATCATTGACAAGAAAATAATGATTATAATAAAAAAATATTTACAACAAAAACTCACGATGCATCAATGACTGTCTTTTGATAAAAATGTTATTTTGTAACGTAACTATTTACTCCCATCGCGGTCAGGCTTCCACAACAGTTTCCTAACCCCCGTTCCAAAAGGCCTGCTATTTAATGCGTTGCTCCCTAGGAAACATTACGCAAACTTACAAAAAAAAACAGGTTTAACACACTCTGTAGTTGCCCCAGTTAATGGCCGCCAAGTTAATGTATAGCAAATTATTACCACACATCGCATCAGTATAAATTTTACTTTTTTAAAAATCATTAGAACTGTGTCAGAAAAACAACAAAATATCTCGTTCAATGATATGCCGCCTGCGTCCCCCTTCACATGTTACTACTTCTGGGTGGTTTATTACCTGGCGACAAGTTTCCTCGAACTCCTCGGCCACGCGGCGCTAAGTTGTTGAAAGACATACTGCACGCTTGACACTTTTATGTAAACATTCAAAATGGAGGAAAGCCGTAAAAATTAATAAAAAAAAAGACAACATTACCAAAACCGGGAGGGGGAGTGGACATCTAACATTTTGTGAAGTAAGAAATATGAGGAAATTTACTGAGCACGGGAGAGGGATGATTAAAGCATCGCCTTATCTTCATTCGGGAAAACAAATGAAAATGGGGAGGGGGAAGGACAATATCATATACCAAATATGTTTTCACAGTAAAAAGAATTACCCCCACAAATTCAATGTTTGATGATCAAATTTGCCGTTTAAAACCTGAAACGGGGAGATCTTAACAAAGAACCATGGCACTGCCGCCCCCACCCTGCCCCTATCCACCACTTTCTATTCGTAATACTTCCATTTTTTTTTTGTGAGAAATTTAGGAAAATTGGGGAGAGGACGATACGATCTACAAAATTATGTTTTCATAAAAGAGAATGCCCCCATCCCAAATTCAATAGTTCAACGATCCCAGTTTGTCGCTTCAAGTTGCAAACGAGCTAGGAGATCATAACAAACTTCTTGCTATTGTTATACTTTATTTTTTGTGGGGAAATTAGAGAGGGGACGAGATAATCTACCAAATTACTGTATCTGCTCATAAAGGAGAATGCCCCCACCCTAAATTCGATTGCCTGATAATATAAAATTAAACATGTAGAAGAAGGAATCACTCTGGAGTACTCCTCCAAATCGCTATTAATCGCTGTAAACCCCGGTCCCGTATCCATAGCCACCAAACTCAAGTTTATGTCTTTAGACTTCAAATATTTGGAAGCCAACATGAAAATCGGGAGGGGGAATATACCTTTTTAAGTATTTCTCCTTAAATGTGAAAATCGTAAGTATTCCCCTTTAAATGTGCCAATCTTAATTAATTGGACCACGCTAGGCCAAAGTCCAGACGCAGCTGGCGTCAATTTGTAAACAAATCTGTCAAAGGTGCTGGGAATGGGGCAGCGGCATTATTTATGATTCTTGAGAAGTTTGCCGTGTTTTTGCGGTATGTGTTTCATAGAGATTAATGTTAATGGAGTTTAATGTTCGTAAGTTTCGGGTAAGAATTATAATATATCTGTTGGAAAAAAAGACATTTTCGCACGATCTCATTTATGAAGAAATTATTTTGCACCTGGGCTTATCAAATAGTGGGAGCAACATGTATGTTTCTGTTTACTTACACGTCGCGGATTTCGAACTTTCGGACATAGATTTTGATGCATTTTTTCAACATTAGAGGTCTACACTGAGCAAAGAGTACTTAGTTCAGAATTTTATTTGTTCTCATTTTATCTATTTTTTTTCTATTTTCTTTCGTTTCACTTTTGCTGTATATGGAATTACATATTAACAAGTTTTTGATAACGTTTCTTAATATTTTGGTAGAAATATTTCACGAGTTAAAATTTCACTCGACTATTTGGAAAACTATATATTTCGGAATAAAACATGGAAATCTCAGTAAGTTTAACTTTTTTTTTTTTATTGCGCCGAATTTTTTTATTTCGCTTAACTTTTTACTTTTAGTTCATATTATTTTATTCAATTTTCATTTTATGATTTATCGATAGTGCAGACGCAAGTTGCGTTGCCACAGTCCCATTTCAGGTTGTAATTTTTTGTTCAACTTATTGAAAATAAATAATGATCGTAAATTTCTGCGGTACGCTCTGCATTGTCGTTACCAATTTATGATGGGCTGCTCTGTGTCCTTTAACCCTTACTCTACCACGTGGCGATATTATCGCCGTTTTGGGTGCCCCGTTTTTGGCCCCGCCTCCCGAGCGCATTTTCAAAAAAGTGCTGGTAGAGTAAGGGTTAAGCAACCCGCGACATATGCGCCAACCCGAAAATATAGGCAGCATGATCCCGGTCGGGCGGCCCAGCGGGTCCCGGAAGCGGAAGGGGCCCGACTTTTCTGCCTGGAAGACAGAGGACCCTTCAATAATCACGCCTTGATTAACCCTTACTCTACCACGCGGGCGATATTATCGCGTTTTGGGTGCCCGTCTTTGGCCCCGCCTCCCGGCGCATTTTCAAAAAGTGCTGGTAGAGTAAGGGTTAATCAACCAGCGACATATCGCCAACCCGAAAATATAGGCAGCATGATCGTGGGCGGCCCAGCGGGTCCCGAAAGCGGAAGGGGGCCGACTTTTCTGCCTGGAAGACAGAGGACCCTTCAATAATCACGCCTTGATTAACCCTTACTCTACCACGCGGCGATATTATCGCCGTTTTGGGTGCCCCGTCTTTGGCCCCGCCTCCTGAGCGCATTTTCAAAAAAGTGCTGGTAGAGTAAGGGTTAAAAAGACACGGGAAATGAAATACTTAATTTTGCTTAAAACGGCAAATTTGCATCAGTTTAAACGTATCTAAACTAAAGAAATTTGCAGATTCGGTACGTGTGCAGACGTTAACAGTAGACCGAGGACTTTCCTCGCTGAAAGAAATGAGAGTTGTGATTGAAAATAACGCTCGTGATTAGTATCTTTTTATTTAAAAATTAAATCGCAATTGCATGAATACTAATACCACGTTTTTGAAAGAGAACGGTTTTTTTTTTTCGGCGCTTTACTGGCGGCATTACCGGCGCTTTACCGGCGTTTTATCGGCGGCTTACCAGCGTTAGAATTACCGGCGCAATTGTCAAACTGCTCGCATCGGTACCGTAGATCTTAATATGCTAGGTATATTTTTTCATAATTTGAATTAGAATTCTACACTTGGGCAAAGATTTTTTATTTTATTTTTCTGCTTCAGCTGTTTTAATTTTGTCTTCAGCTGTGGAAAGAAAAAAAAACACATTATTTAAATGTGCAGCATCATACTTAAAGAGATAACATACAGTTAAATAATCACAAAAGTTACATACATAAAATAAATTTAGGCCATTTAATATATTCGTCAATGTAGTTAAAAGCAAGCAAGATCAGTGAAAACTTTTCTATGCATGCTTGTAATCGATACGTGGCCAATCCAAAGTACAGCTTCTATTGTTATTGTAAGGAGCTTATTTCTGGTGTGTGCACTGGAGAGAATATAACTGTTGTGGCTGTGATCGGTACTCTCGGGATTTGGGCTTTGATGTCTGACCATTAAAGCCTTAGTAACAGGTCATTAACGTGTTCAGAAAAAATAATCGCCTGTTCCCTAAGTGAATGAGAATTAAAGGTTGGACTCGTTTGCAACGACAGCGACTGACTTCTATCTGATTCTTTTCTTTCTTAATATTTCGCTCCATTTTTTCACTTTACTTTGCACAAATTTTGTTTTATATCATCATTTTCGGATTTTTTCTCTGTGGATGGGCTTTTGTTCTCAGTGAGATCGTTTCCTTTTATATTTTCCCTTTCGTTCCTTTTTATTCTGACCAGACTTTTCACGCCTTCGGTACAAGTATAGCGGTCCTAGTATAGTAGTTCCGCGACTTTTTTTCTAGCTGCCTCGGGTCTCGGCCCTTGGTTTTTTTTTTCACGATGACAAAACGCTTTTGCCTTGACCTTGATCTTGATCTTGACCCTCCCACCCCTCCCCGTGACCCACCTACTACCACTGTTAACCGTTATTTAGCCCCAATCCCTAAAATCCTTATAATACAGGCCACAAATAAAGAAGATAGTTTCAAGAAAGTTTCCCCATTCCTAATCCACAAGGCACTCCAAGGCCTTGTCGGTACCCTCCCTAAAGTCTCCACCCTCAGATCCGGCGATCTCCTGGTGCACTGCAGCAGAGATACTCAAGCTACCACCCTCCTCAAGATTAAAACCCTAGCTAATACAGGTAGGTATTGACGTTACTGTCCACCCCCTTCCCTCCTTTATTGTTCCCTAAAGTACAGTAAAGGTGTGGTCAGATCCAGGGATCTGCCCTACCTAGCTGATGAAGATCTCGTAAACTAACTAATCAACCGAAATGTCACAGAAGCCCGTCGTCTCGTCCTCAAGAGAGACGGTGCCGAAACTCCCACTAACACCATTTTCCTAACTTTTTCCACACCAACTCTCCCCTCCCACATAACAGCAGGCTACTTAAGGATCCCAGTCACCCCTTACATCCCAAACCCCCTCCGCTGCCATAAGTGCCAGAGGTATGGCCATGGGAAAAACTCCTGGAGCAACTGTGGAGCCCTAGATCATGACAGCGCCTCCTGCACCACCACCCCACACTGCACGAATTGCAGCGGTACCCATCCAGCAAACCATCCCTCCTTTTCTAAAGACTGCCCCACCTGGCTCCAAGAAAAACAAATAACCAAACTAAAATCCCTTAACCCCAACATTACATACCCAGAGGCCAGGAAGCAATTTCTCGCTTCACTGCACACTAAACCATCCTACTCGAGCGTAGTCTCCTCCAACACCAATAATGCCCCTTCCAACACAAAAAAAACTGACTCGCATACCTAAACAGACCTCACCTGGCTCTTCTTACCAAGTCCTAAGCCCATCACCATTGACAACAAACAAACCACACCTACTACCCAAACGACCTCTACCTCCACCACCACCACTTCTCCCCCTAACCTTCCTTCCTCCTCAAAGACTTCTGCCATCCCCTACGTCAACACATCTAATGCCAACAAACTCAAGCCAACGTGGCTAACAGTAACAGTCACCCAATCAACAGGCAACAAACCAAGAAACAACCAATAAACAAACAGTCCACCATCCAAACCCACACCCACACTAATGACACGGAAGAGAACATGGATTGTTCGGTTACCGAACATACTTCTCGTCCAACTTTTAAAAATAATTGTTCCTAAAGAAATAGGGACAAATCCAAAGAGAAAATTAACCAACTCAGACCGAACAGATCCTCCTCAAGATAACCCTATGCCTCCTTTTGGCGTGCAAGATAAACGATAGAAATAACATTCTTAACATCATACAATGGAATATAAGGAGCCTTAAGGCCAATTCTGAAGAAATTGACTTTCTGGTCACCACCTTCAACCCGGTCGTCTTCTGCCTACAAGAAACTTTTTTGAAAACCACCGACCATTACTCCCTCAACAACTTCGCTTGCTATCACAAACATCAAGTGGATGCCGGCAGGGCCTGTGGGGGCGTCTCCATTCTCGTAAGACACGATATCCCGCACAGCCCTGTTCAAGTGCACACTGACCTTCAGGCCATCTGTATATCTATCTCCCTCCACAAAACTTTCACTCTTTGCAATATCTATCTCCCCCCAACACCAACATTCAGCCAACCAGCCTTAACAACCTCATCTCTCAGCTCCCCTCCCCCTTCATCCTTCTTGGTGACTTCAACGCTCACAACCCTCTGTGGGGCTCTGTAACCACCACCCCCAGAGGTAAGCTCATTGAGAACACTCTTCGTCAGCACAGCCTCTCCTTGCTCAACACTAACTCCCCGACCTACCTTCACCCTGCCACAGGCTCCCTTACCTGTATTGACCTGTCTGTATGTTCCCCCAACCTCCTCCCTGATTTTAGCTGGAGAGTCACTGCTGACCTCTGTGGATTACTTGTGTACGAGAGCGACGTGACAACTGCTCCTATTCTCCTAAACTATTTTCGCTCCAATTTCTCTCCAATTTGCACCTTTTTGTTTTATAACTTCATTTTCGGATTTTCTTTTCGTGGATGGGCTTTTATCCTCGGTGAGATCGTTTCTTTTCTTTTTCTATTATATTTTCCCTCGTTCCGTCCCGACTTTTCACGCCCTTCGTTACTAATACAGCGGTCCCCATATAGTGGTTCCGCGATTTTTCTAGCTGCCTCGGTCTCTCGGCCCTTGGTTTTTCTTTCATAATGACAAAGCGCCTATGCAGTGACCTTGACCTTGACCCCCTCCCCCCCGTGACCCACCTGCTACCATCATTGACCATTCTGCAACCCCAATCCCCAAAATCCTTATAATCCATGCCACCAACAAGCAGGAAAGCTTTAAAAAAGTTTCTCCTTTCCTTATCCATAAAGCCCTCTTTGGCCTTGTCGGTACCCTCCCCAAAGTCTCTACCCTTAGATCCGGTGATCTCCTGGTGCACTGCACCAGGGACACACAAGCCACCACCCTCCTTTCCACCAAAACCCTATCCAACTCTGGTATCGACATCACAGTCACCCCCCATCGTTCCCTAAACTCCAGCAAAGGCGTCATACGCACCCGCGATCTTGCGTACATGACCGATGACGACCTCCAAGAAGAACTAGCTAACCAACATGTAACGAAGCCCGTCGTCTCGTTCTAAAGAGACGGAGCCGAAACTCCCACCAACACCATATTTCTCACTTTCGCAACTCCAACTCTCCCCTCCCACATCATTGCCGGCTACCTGAGAATCCAGGTCGCCCCTTATATTCCTAACCCTTTACGTTGCTACAATTGTCAGAGGTATGGCCACGGGAAAAACTCCTGCCACAGCCAAGCGCGCTGTGGTAACTGCGGAGCCCGGACCATGACAACACCTCCTGCACCAACCCCCCACTCTGCACAAATTGTGACGGTAAACACCCGGCAAACCATCCCTCCTTCTCGAAAGACTGTCCCACCTGGCTTCAGGAAAAACAAATAACAAAACTTAAAACCCTTAACCCCAACATAACCTACCCTGAGGCCAGGAAACAATTCCTCGCTTCCCTTAACTCCAAGCCTTCCTACTCAAACGTAGTCTCCTCTAACTCTAATTCCGCCCCCAAACACAACTAACACAACAAAACTAACTCCCATGCCCAAACCGACCTCACCTGGCTCTTCTTACCTAGTCCTAAGCCCATCACCATTTCCAACAACCCAATCACACCCAATACCCACACCACCTCCACCACCACTTCTCTCCTCAACCCCCTTCCTACTCTAAAGCCCCTACGCCCCTACACCAACTCCACTAATACCTTCATACATCAAGCTAAAACCAGCCAAGCAAACAACCAACAAACCAACAAATCAACCAGCAAACAACCAACCAAAAACAACCAATCAACAAACAACCTATCAACAAACAACCAATCAACAAACAACCCACCTCCCAAACCCACACTGAAGAGAGTATGGATTGTTCGATTACCGAACACACCGATCATACTTCTCGTCCAATTTTCAAAACAATCGCTCCCAAAGAAACAAATCCAAAGAAAAAACAAGCGAACTCAGACCCAGCAGATCTTCCTCCAGATAACCCCCGCCTCCTTTATGGCATACACCACAATCAATTACAATAACACCCACAACATCATACAATGGAACATTAGGAGCCTTAAGGCCAATTCTGAAGAAATCGACCTTCTGGCCTCCACCTTCAACCCGGTCGTCTTCTGCCTACAAGAAACTTTCTTGAAAACCACCGACCATTACTCCCTTAACAACTTTGCTTGCTATCACAAACATCAAGTGGATGCTGACAGGGCCTGTGGTGGCGTCTCCATTCTCGTTAGACACGATATCCCACACAGCCCTGTTCGTGTGCACACCGACCTTCAGGCCATCTGTATTTCTATCTCCCTCCACAAAACTTTCACTCTCTGCAATATCTATCTCCCTCCCAACACCAACATTCAACCAACCAGCCTTAACAACCTCATCTCTCAGCTTCCCACCCCTTCATCCTTCTTGGTGACTTCAACGCTCACAACCCTCTGTGGGGCTCTAATACCACCACCCTAGAGGCAAGTTCATCAAAACGCTCTCCGTCAGCACAGCCTGTCCTTACTGAACACTAACTCCCGACCTACCTTCATCCTGCCACAGGCTCTCTCACCTGTATTGACCTGTCTATCTGTTCCCCTAACCTCCTCCCTGACTTTAGTTGGAGAGTCACTGCTGACCTCTGTGGTAGTGATCATTACCCTCTTCTTATACACTCCAATCTTCAAATCCCCACTGAGCACACCCCCAACTGGAACCTCGACAAGGCTGACTGGTCCCTTTTGAAACCCTCTGTGACTCACACCTCTCCCCCCATCTTCTCGAGGATGAGGATCCCATGTCTAACTTCAGTAATATCCTTATCAACATCGCCACCTGCTCAATTCCCAAAACCTCCAAACCCCAAATCATCCCCCAACCCCTGGTTCTCAGATGACTGCAAAACCGCCATCAAGAACAGGAAAAGAGCCCTCAGGAACTTTAAAACTAACCCGACCACCCATAACCTTAACCTCTTTCGCATCAGCCGCGCCAAGGCCAGACGCACTATCAAGGACAGTAAAACCAACACTTGGAACAACTTTATCTCTTCTCTCACCACCAACACCCCACTAAGAAGATTTGGAGAATGGTTAACAGCTTCCACGGCAGAGTAGGCAAATCTTCCATCTCCCATCTCTCTTGGAATGGAGACCTTCTCACCGCATAAAAAAAGACATCGTTGACCACCTCGCCGCCTCTTTCAGCAACATCTCGGCCTCGACCAACTACTCCAATGCTTTCAAAATCAAAAAGCTTGCGATGAAGCCCGGAGAATCACTTTTCCCTCTGACAACTCCGAAAGCTACAACACCCCTCTCACCCTTTCTGAATTAAACCAAGCCATCAGCGACGCTGGCTGCACCTCCAAGGGCCCAGATAACATCCCCTATCAGTTTCTGAAACACCTCCCCATCAAAGCCACCACTACCCTACTCACCATCTTCAACCACATTTGGTCCTCACACTCCTTTCCCCTATCTGGAGGACAGCTATTGTCATCCCGTCCTTAAACCGGGAAGGATAGCACCGACCCACCAGCTACCGACCCATACTTGCTGTCTCTGTAAAATTATGGAAAAGATCATTAATCAGAGACTAAACTGGTTCCTCGAGACCAACAGAATCCTCTCTCCTCACTAAAGCGGCTTCCAAAAGCGTCGCAATACCTAGACCAGTTAATTACGCTCGACACCGCTATCCGGGAATCCTTTGCAAAAAGGAACACCTCATTGCCATATTTTTGACCTCGAGAAAGCTTTCGACACTACTTGGAAATACGGCATTACCGGAAACTTCAAACCATTGGCCTCAGAGGCCACCTCCCCATCTTTATTCAAAACTTCCTCTCACCCAGGCAGTTCCAAGTTCGTATTGGCCACACCCTCTCCAAGCCGTACCCCCAAGAAGAGGGCGTCCCCCAAGGCAGCATCCTCTCCCCCACTCTCTTCAACCTGAGCATTAATGACATCGGGAATGACCTTGGCCCCAGCATCAAACGTACCCTCTCGTGGATGACTTCACCATCTTCTACTCCTCCCTAGCTTTCCTATTGTTGAAAATAGGCTTCAAACCAGCCTCAATCAGCTGCAAGTCTGGAGCAACAATAACGGTTTTAGATTCTCCAAAGACAAGACAGTCTGCATGCACTTTTGTCATTTCAACAACCTCCACCCCAACCCGAACTTTGTGCTCAATGGGAATCGCATCCCTAAAGTTGAAAACACAAAGTTCCTTGGTCTAACTCTAGACCCCAAGCTCACCTACAAGCCACACATCACCAACCTGAAACTAAAATGCAATAGCTCCCTCAACCTCCTCCGACTGCTCTCCAACACTACTTGGGAGCGAACATATGCTCTCCTCAAAATTTTCAGGCTCACCATTCGTGCCAAGCTTGACTATGGCAATATTGTTTACTGTGTCGCTCACAACTTATACCTCAACCACATTAACACCATCCAAAATGAAGCCCTCAGGCTTTGTCTAGGAGCCTACAGGACCTCCCCAATCACTAGCCTTCATGTTGAAGCCAACGAACCCCCCTTTCTACTTAGATGTAAAAAGCTTAGCCTCTCCTATGCTTTTAGAGTCCTCACCAACACCCAGAACCCTGTTTACAAGCTCATTAGGTACCCCAATTTCTCCTCCCTCTTTGATAGGACTAAAACCCTATCGCCCCCCTTCAGCTTACGCATTAAATCAGACCTCTTTCAACTTGGCATCAACCCCGCCACTCTCGGCACCTATTCCTGGCCCACTTTTCCGCCTTGGGCCACCCCCTTCCTTCTGTCCACCTAGACCTCTCCACTTATAACAAAACTCAAACTCACCTAATCTCTTCATCAATCTCCACAACCAAATCAAAGACCAACTCTCAAATTACACCTCCATCTATACTGATGGCTCCAAGGAAGGCAACAAGACAGCTGCTGCTGCCATCATCCAAGACATCACCCTCAGTAGCAGACTTCCTGACCACTCATCCATCTTTTCAGCCGAGGCTAAGGCCATTCTCCTCGCCCTCAACTTTATTGAGTACTCTCCTCTTAGTCACTTTGCCATTTTCTCTGACTCAAAGGCTGTTCTTACTTCATTACTCAATCTTAAATGGGATAACCTCACCTGCCACCTCCTCCTCCAGAAACTATTTTCTCCCACCCTCTGCAGGAAAAGTGTTCTTTTCTTCTGGATACCCAGCCATGTTGGCATCCCTGGCAATGACAGGGCTGATACAGCCGCTAAGCTTGCCCTTAACCTCCTCCCTTCCCCTTTTCCCAAAACCCTCTCTGACATCAAACCGCTTATCGCTTCTCTTGTTCGTGACCGCTGGCAAACCTTATGGAACTTCCAAATTGATAACAAACTCCATGTTATCCAGCCCACAATCGATCAAATCCACCATCAACAACCTTTCTCGTATCGACAACGTTCATATTACCCGTCTTAGAATTGGTCACACCCACCTCACTCCTCCCACCTCCTTATTGGTTCCCCAACCCCTCTGTAACAATTGCCACTGCATCCTTACAATCCAACACGTTCTCCTTGCTTGCCCCCTGTACAACCTTCCCAGAGCTTCTCTCGCTCCCCACAACTCAATTGCTGAGTTCTTCCAAAAAAATCCTCCAGATAAAATAGTCTCCTTCCTTCAGCATGCATCCCTCTACAACCATATTTAATCCTCCTCTTCCACCCCCTCTCTACTCTGTTTTTAGTTTTACCCATGCACCTCCTCTCTCGATCACAGATTTCTGGCTTTTGTTCTTGAATTTCTCTCATTCTTCCCCTGGTCTCTTTCCTTACTACCTCTAAAATGATCTGACCTCTCAGGCACAATTTGACCTTCGTTGTCGTGGTGCCGTTAAGACCTCATCAAACAAACAAACAAACAAACATTACCCTCTTCTTATACACTCCAACCTTCAAACCCCCACTGACCACACCCCAAATTGGAACCGCGAGAGGGCTGATTGGCCCCTTTTCGAAACCCTCTGTGACTCACACCTCTCCTTCCATCTCCTTGAGGATGAGGAACCCATGTCAAACTTTAGTAATATCCTTATCAACATCGCCACCTGCTCAATTCCTAAAACCTCCAAACCCCCAAATCATCCCCCAACCCCTGGTTCTCTGATGACTGCAAAACCGCCATCAAGAACAGGAAAAGAGCCCTCAGGAACTTCAAAACTAGCCCGACCACCCATAACCTCAACCTCTTTCGCAGCAGCCGTGTCAAGGCCAGATGCACTATCAAGGACAGTAAAACTAACACTTGGAACAACTCCATCTCTTCTCTCACCACCAACACCCCCACAGAGAAGATTTGAAGAATGGTTAACAGCTTCCACGGCAGAGTGGGCAAATCTCCCATCTCCCATCTCTCTCAGAATGGTGACCTCACCGCAAAAAAGGACATCGTTAACCACCTTGCTGCCACTTTCAGCAACATCTCATCCTCGACCAACTACTCCAATGCCTTAAAAACCAAAAAAGCTTCTGATGAAGCCCGGAAAATCACTTTTCCTTCCGACAACTTCGAAAGCTACAACACCCCTCTCACCCTCTCTGAATTAAACCTAGCCATCCATGACGCTGGCTGTACCTCCAAGGGCTTAGATAACATCCCCTACCAGTTCCTGAAACACCTCCCCATCAAGGCCACCACTACCCTACTCACAATCTTTAACAACATTTGGACCTCACACTCCTTTCCCCTTATATGGAGGACAGCTATTGTCATCCCCGTCCTTAAACCAGGGAAAGACAGTACCGACCCCTCCAGCTACCGCCCCATCGCCCTAACTTGCTGTCTCTGTAAAATTATGGAAAGGATCATTAATCAGAGACTAAACTGGTTTCTTGAGACCAACAGAATCCTCTCCCCTGACCAAACCGGCTTCCGAAAAGGTCGCAATACCCTAGACCAGTTAATTCTGCTCGACACCGCTATCCGGGAATCCTTTGCAAAAAAGGAACACCTCATTGCCATATTTTTTGACCTAGAGAAAGCTTTCAACACTACTTGAAAATACGGCATTACCCGCAAACTTCACACCATCGGCCTCAAAGGCCACCTCCCCATCTTTATTCAAAACTTCCTCTCATCCAGGCGTTTCCAAGTTCGTATTGGCCACACCCTTTCCAACCCGCACCCCCAAGAAGAGGGCGTCCCCCAAGGCAGCATCCTTTCTCCCACTCTCTTCAACCTGAGCATCAATGACATCGCCGATAACCTTGGCCCCAACATCAAACGTACCTTATATGTGGATGACTTCACCATCTTCTACTCCTCCCCTAGCTTTCCTATTGTTGAAAGTAGACTCCAAACCAGCCTCGACCTGCTGCCAGACTGGAGCAACAAAAACGGTTTTAAATTCTCCAAAGACAAGACAGTCTGCATGCACTTTTGTCATTTCAACAACCTCCAACCCAACCCGATTTTTGTGCTCAATGGTAATCGCATCCCAAAAGTTAAACACACAAAGTTCCTGGGTCTAACTCTAGACCCTAAGCTTACCTACAAGCAACACATCACCAACCTGAAACTGAAATGCAACAGCTCCCTCAACATCCTCAGACTCCTCTCCAACACCACTTGGGGTGCGAACCGCTTTGCTCTCCTTAAAATTTTCAGGCTCACCATTCGTGCCAAGCTTGACTACGGCAATATTGTCTACTGTGTCGCTCCAACTTATACCTCAACCACATCAACACCATTCAAAATTAAGCCCTCAGGCTTTGTCTAGGTGCTTACAGGACCTCCCCAGTCACCAGCCTTCATGTTGAAGCCAACGAACCCCTTTTTCTACTTAGATGTAGAAAGCTTAGCCTATCCTATGCTTTTAGGGTCCTCACCAACACCCAGAATCCTGTTTACAACCTCATTAGGTACCCCAATTTCTCCACCCTCTTTGATAGGAGTAAAACCCTATCCCCTCCCTTTAGCTTACGCATTAAATCAGACCTCTTCTATCTCGGCATCAACCCCACCACTCTTGGCACCTTCTCCTGGCCCACTTTTCCTCCTTGGGCCACTTCTGTCAACCTGGGCCTCTCCACTCATCACAAAGCTCAAACCCATCCTAACCTCTTCATCAATCTTTACAACCAAGTCAAAGACCAACTCTCAAATTACACCTCCATCTATACTGATGGGTCCAAGGAGGGCAACAAGACAGCTGCTGCTGCGGTTATCCAAGACATCACCCTCATTAGCAGACTTCCCGACTACTCATCCATCTTTTCAGCCGAGGCTAAGGCCATTCTCCTTGCCCTCAACTTTATTGAGTACTCCCCGCTCAGCCACTTTCTTATTTTCTCTTACTCAAAGGCTGTTCTTACTTCTTTACTCAACCTGAAATGGGATAACCTCACATGCCATCTCCTCCTCCGCAAACTCCTTTCTCCCACCGTCTGCAGGAAAAGTATTCTTTTCTTCTGGATACCCAGCCATGTTGGCATCCCGGGTAATGACAGGGCTGATGCAGCCGCTAAGCTTGCCCTCACCCTTCTCCCTGCCCCTTTCCACAAAACCCTCTCTGACATCAAACCGCTTATCGCTTCCCTTGTTCGGGACCGCTGGCAAACCTCATGGAACTCCCAAATTGTTAACAAACTCTATGTCATCCAGCCCACCATTCCGATCAAACCCACCATCAACAACCTCTCTCGTATTGACAACGTTCATATTACCCGTCTTAGAATTGGTGACACTCATCTCACCCACTCCCACCTCCTTATTGGCTCCCCCCAACCCCTCTGCAACATTGCCATTGCACTCTCACAATCCATCACGTTCTCCTTGCTTGCCCCCTGTACAACCATCCCAGAGCTTCCTCGCTCCCTACAACTCAATTGCTGAGTTCTTCCAGAAAAATCCTCCAGACAAAATTATCTCCTTCCTTCATCATGCCTCCCTCTACGACCATATTTAATTCTCCTCTTCCACCCCCTCTCTACTTTGTTTTTGTTTCAACCATGCACCTCCCTTCATGATCACAGCTTTCTGACCTTTTGTCCATAAATTTCTCTCATTCTCCCCCTGTTTCTTCTACTTCCTACCTCTAGAATGATCTGACGTCTCAGGTACAATTTGACCTTAGTTGTTGTGGTGCCGTTAAGCCATCATCAAACAAACAAACAAACAACTAAAGGTCTATGAATTTCTTATTGTTAAAAGAATGTAAAAATGCGGGCAGATCAGTTTCGGAATATTGAAAATACTTTTGATTTATGGGAGAACAAATTAGTTTGCCCAATTCTAAGTTATGCTAAATGTATGATGTATGACAGGGCGGGCAGCTCCAAATCTTTATTTAAATTTGTACACTTCTATCCCTAAATTTGTCACAGGAAAGGATGGGAAAGTCCATTCCTGCTAGAATGTGATTGCACCACTGATAGATAATTAAAAGGCAAACAATTTACAAAAGAAAATACTAGATCACCCTGTAATATACTTTTTACAATTTGCATATTGATGCCCAAGATTTTAAAATGGAGGGATATGTTACCAATTTTGAAGAAATCTTTTGCTATACTTTCATAACTTTGATTATATTTTAAAACAATTTAGCTAATGTTGCATCTTCACTTCCTTTTACCGTTAAAGACCCTCCAAAGGTAGGATACCATTTCATAGCAGATTGAAACGTCACAGCAATGCTGGAACTCATTTACCACTGCGTAGACTGAGCAAGTGGAATGCACAGCACAGGACTCATGTTGTGAACTGAAACCAGTATCATTGAAATAGGGGTGGGATTGTCAAACCATTGAGTCAATGCATTTCCAAATTGGAATCTTAAGGAATTAATGATTTGTAATAATGGTTATGATAGATACCATATTCGGCGTAATAAGTGCCCCTGCTCTAATAAGGACCCACCTAACAATTTTTGAGAGATAACATAATTTATTTGATTTATTTGAAGACTAAAAATAAGTTTTGTTACATTATTTGCTTATTTTGACACTGACACTAACAAACTTTCTGTGGTGGTGGTTATTGTGGGGCTAATATAGGACCAGTTCACGCAACGCAGTTGGAGAAAACTTTGGCCTAAAAAGTGGTGCAATTCTATTTTTGTAAGCACCCTGGGTGCCTAATATGTTGAATACTGTATGTGTGAAAATAATAATCCGTCCTATAAAGTGGAGAATCCAACCATGGGCATCCTCCGAGTGCTGGGGAACAAAACCAGCACAAGAGAAAAAATTTACAAATACGTAGAACTATACAGAAAGATTTAAATATTAGATTTTCAAAATGCTCAATAGAATTAAAAAATTGTCAGATTACAGGGGAAGAGAATCCAATCAAAGTTTGAACAGTGTGAGAAAAGGTAGATAACCAGGGTATAATAACCAGGGTATGATAACCATGGTATGATAACCAGGGTATAATAACCAGGGTATGATAACCAGGGTATGATAACCAGGGTATGATAATTGGGGTATGATAACCAGGGTATGATAACCAGGGTAGGATAACCAGGGTAGGATAACCAGGGTAGGATAACCAGGGTGTGATAACCAGGGTGTGATAACCAGGGTGTGATAACCAGGGTATGATAACCAGGGTATGATAACCAGGGTATGATAACCAGGGTATGATAACCAGGGTAGGATAACCAGGGTAGGATAACCAGGGTATGGTAAGCAGTAGTTTACAAAGGTAGTCCAAAAAGAGCTTGATAGATGGGATGAGCGAGATGCATATCAAAGTATGCTGTGTTAGTCCCTTGATGTCACCCATGTTTTGGAAGGGTGATGTGGGTATTGATGTTACGCTTGTTGTTTTTACTAGACGGTGTGCTTTGACAGACCAGCAGAGACCTTGTAAATACAGGATTAAGATGGGAGACACAGACACATGGTGCAACATATGCCCTGTGGCAAGAAATAGAGTAAGTACATATTATTTGTTTAAAATAGCGACTAGAAATGAGTATATATCATTTGTTCATTTACCATTATCAAAATGTATATATGACACAAACAGCTTGATGGACAAATAATTTCTTGATGGACAAATCACTTTTCAAGCCAGCCTGGGACAACTAAAATCAGGTCCTGTCAAATACAGTTTTTGCTGGCTCTGCCTTTTAGACAAGCAGTTTTCAAGGAGACTTAAATTGTACAGAATGTGCATAACATATTATGACAACATATTATCATCTTCATGGACAACCATTAATTTAGATGCGAATGATTAATGGACAACAAGTTCCAAAATAGACAGTAGATCAGGGGTCAAATTTTAAAATTTTCACCACTGTTTCACGGAACAGTGCTTTCTTAAAAAACACTACTCTGGATCAAATTTCCCTGCTCCAACATTTTCGTCAATAAAAAAAGCAAATTCCTTGCTTTAGATTGGACTTCATATATACCTTTTTTGTCATATAACTTGTAAGAGAACCAAGAAATAAATAATAGTCAGAAGGCATGTGTAGAAATTCTAAACCAAGTAAGGCTGTAACACATCATATCCTAGTAAATATGGAACGGAACCCATGATAGTTCCATTAGTTAACACATGCAAATACAGTATCAGGGATGTGAGTGAGACGGATTTGACCATACTACATGCTGGAAAATATATTTTCCCAACAAAGAAAATCTTAAAGGCAGTAGGGAGAAATATGAATTCATGGGAATATTTGAACAAAACAATATGCTTCTAACAAAAGCTAAAAAGAGGTGTTTTGTTTTAACCTCTTCCGGCTGAATATCAAAGTTATATTAGCGACACGGTCAATTTGACCACACCACGTAGTGGGAAATTATATTTTGTCAAAAAGTTCACACACAAAGTTCATCTTAATGAGGTCATGCATCCCATTACATTCATTAATATGGCGGGTGGAGGTCAAATTGACCATACCACGTGCTGAAAATATATTTTCCCAACGAACAAAACCTTAAAGTGGTCCTGCCATGCCTCCAAAAAAATTAAGATTTAACCTGATATAGGTTTTCATATTCCTAAATTCAATATTATGTCAAGAAATCATGGAAATAAGTCCATTTTCATGATGAAAAAGGACTTAGAAATTGATCATTTTATTGCCTGCTCCGGTAAAAGATATTGAAAGGGATTTGTGGCATCGTAACAGTTTGCTACATCATTTTAGGGACTGCTGATCGTAAACAATGCATGACACACATAGTAGCCATGTACAAATAGCGTCTGATTACAAAAGTTTTTTGGGCTGTTCAGATCTTAATTTGTCATTTTCAAGTGCAAACTATTATGAAAGTGATTTGAAAATAAATGAAGAACATTCTCACAATGAAGGGGATGTCGTTTCTTTTCAATTTGAACCGCTTGCAGAGGAGAAAGAAGGATATAAGGCTTACAACCCTTACACGGTCCTACAGTACTAGTCGGCCTAAAATTCTTACTGTTTCGCAAGTAATATTTTGTTAAACATAATCAAACTGAAGTGTTTGCAACAACATATATCTCTTTTTTTAAAGTCGAATGGAAATATAAAGTTTTACTTATCAATCTTCAAGTTTCTGTCGCTTGACGTTTAGTCAACAGGCCTACGTCATCCATGCAATTCCATTTGCGTTTTGCTCTTGAATTGAAAGTTTTTAAAGAAATTGTGAAAATTTTGTTAGTTTATTTGTTCAGTTTTGATATGCTAAAAGGATGGCTTAGCATATGGACACAATAATTACAATTCAGTTCTAATGGATCGATTTTTCTTCCTTCGATCATATTCCACACTTTTTTTAAATAAATCATATTAGCTTACAAGTGAGTATGTGGCACAGTCGTTACGGCATTGTCTTTTGAGCGAGAGGTTATGAGCTTGAATCTCACCAAGTCTTATTCTATTTTTTTTTTTCCTTCCTCTGTTCTCTTATTTAAATTTTTATTACTTGCGAAACAGTACAAATTTCATGGCAGAGAGAGAGAGCGATGCAGTCAAGCTACTGTTTAGATCGAACAGAACAGGGGGGTACAATAATCTGGTATGAGCTGAATATGACACTGTATCCGGTAAGCCCTGAAAACTCGGTTCATGTCAAGTGCACAAAACACATCCAGAATTGTCTCGTTTTTGCCATTGATAAACGACTTTTAGTTTGAGAATTTATTTTAATAAATCCTCCCAACTACACAAAGCTGCCTAGTATTAAACTTTGAGTGTGCAGTCAGCGGCGAGTATGTCCAAAATAAGACACTGCATTGACTGCAAATTGTTAATTGTGTCTTTACTGGCAAGATAAGATCAAAATGCGACGACATATCATAAAACCCTTATATTAATAATGTATGCAATCATTATCTTATTTAAATATCAAATTAGCAGAAAAATAACAAATAGAAAAATCTTAAGTTTAACTTTGGGGAGGAGAGGTAAGATATAAGTACCGACATCTTAATGTACATCCCTTGTTCTTTTCGTATACAATTCTTTATATATTGGCATTGAAAGGTTGCCTTCAAGTTGAAAGGAAATAAATGATTTTGCCTTTGAAAAAAGGGAAATTCGACCAGTTTCAATCCACCCTACGGTTCTTACCTCTGACTTTCTCCTAAGTGAAATATAACTTTCACCTCATGTTTAATAATATGGGGGACGGCAGGCAAATTAAAACATTTTCAAGTTAGCATCACCTTTATTAATAAAATCAAAAACAAATGTAAAGTTATTAAAAAAGAATAAACATAATCCGAATGGGAACCTATAAAATGTTTCTGTGATATATTCATATATTCAGACCCGTAGCCAGCATAGAAGGCTTACTTTTCGAGGAGGTGGGGTGGAAGGGGGGAGCGGAACTTTGGCAAATGTTCCATATACATATTTTTTCGTTTGATTATTCACGGCCCCCGTGCTAGCTACAGGTCTGTTTATTTATTATCTTGCATTTTAGCCTTTAGATTTCATCTTGTATCCGCAAGCCTACGTTGAGACTTACCTGTCAAGACAGTCAAGTGCTCTCCTTCATATATTCCAGGCTACAATATAACTGTGAACTCTTGATCGACTGCTCCAAATTTTCTGGTACAGAAGACTGTCTATATCATTTTTCATTGCGGCTTGAAAAATTACAGAAAATTATCAAGACTGTTCAGTTTGAAAGGGTACTGATTATTCTATGCTTAATTATTTTGAAGTTTGGAATTGTATAGCCTATATATGTGTTGAATAATACTGATCAAGTTAAAAATGTAAGACTATTTTCAATTATCAGTACTGAATATATTGATTTCAGAACTCCTCAGCTTTTGTCTTTTGTTTGCCAAACAAAAGGCATCCTGCAGATTGTGTCTTCGCTCATTTACACTGTGGGATATAGAGTGTTAACCCTGGTTACGACTATTACGTAACACTTTATATCAATATCAGAAAAAATAATAATAATAAAACAATATCATAAAAGATAATGCCGCACATTTTCAAAAAGAAGGAGAAAAGTTTACGAAAAGGAAATAGATACACTACCGCCGTAAGAGCGCAAACAGACAACAATGAAAATAATAAGTCAAGCATCGTAGATATACATTAGGTTATTTGTTTACATCAGATTATCTTTTAAATACCAATCAGTTTTTGTTTTTTTCTTCATAAGTAATGGTCGTACATGGGCGTCTCAATCTCCAGTATGTATACCCGGCCCCCTTCTCCATGGCCCATGCGGGTGGGACTCCACTGATGCTTCTATGTAGACAGGAGACAACAAATATGTTTTACGGGCCTCGTTGGTTGCTGAGATCGAGCCCCTTTTCTGATCGTCTCCCCTGGTGCGGGGGCCCCTTTCGGGTGCTAAGATGGGTCCTTTTTCTTATCGCAATCCCTGAAGTCATCAGGTGCTAGGGGAGTGATATTTACAGGTGAAAAGTTTTCATCGGGATATGCCCACATTTCTAAATCCGACCCTGCCTTGATGCAAGGGTTCTGTTCTTATTGACATTACAAAGTTATACCATTCTACTTACTACAGTTTATACAACGGTGCCGGAATGTATTTAAAGTTGGGGGGGGGGGAGGGGGTGGAATTACCCGGATTCTATGCGAGGCACCGAAGGTGGGATCCAGGAAAAGCTCTGAGAAAATCTTTCTTTACCAAGGTTATTTCTGATCAAATATGTACTGCTGCAAATTACATATTTTTTACATGTTTTAACAGCAAAATCTTATACTTCAAAATGAAATTTTGAAATCTTGACTTTAAGGGCCATAGCTTTCCGGTACACACTTTTAGTTGGGACTTGAAAATTATTAAGTATATAGTTTTTTAAAGTTCTGTCAACTCGCTACATTTTCATTCATATTATGTCCTCAAAGTTAAGGAAATTCAGGAAAACGGTGGTTTTAAGAGACCTTTTCCCCCTCCCTCACCCCCATTTAATTGCTGCAAATTACAACCCATCTTTATAGATATATTCGTAGAATATTCATCTTTATTTGTTGAATAACTTAAATGAAAACATTGGCCCCACTTTCCGTTGCCTGGAGAGCAAAACAAACAGCTGCAGCTTTGAAAAATATATTCTCATTAATCAAATGTATCTCTCGTATATTTAATGGTCGCACACGGGTGTCTCTATGTTTAGAATCCTTGATAAGCTGGGCCACTGAATTGAAATATGATACCGCACTCTTAGTATCTAATCCTGGAGACTTCTCCCGCAATGCTATGAAACTTTAAAGAGGTATACTGTGTCCTTCGTTGTACCAACATAAAATGGTTTGTACGTGCTTGTGAACATAAAGAAAACAAATGTAGCCGCCATGGTCGGGAAAGGGGATGCGGGTCTCTATAAAATCACCCAATGATATCCTTACTTCTATTAAAAATCTTGGAAATGATAAATCAGAGGTTTGGATTTATTCAATAGTAGGATATAAAAATCATGTCAGGGGAGGGGGTTAAAAGTTAAAAGGGCTTTGAAAAACTTTCCTAAGTTTAAATAAGTGGGAACTTATGTCTTCCCCCTTTAGATGACTAACAGTGTGGTATCACAGTGGGGGGTTAAGACATTTCTTTAGTAGGTAAATGGAGAAAAAATGCGACGGCTATTATTTCTTTCAAGAATTGAATAAAACTTTGAAAAAGAAGACAATTGGATTTAGGCCTTATAAACTGGAAACATTAAAATCAGGTCTTGTGTGTGGGGGTGGGGAAGGAGGGGAGACTTTGAAGGCCTTAATTTAGTAGGTAAATGGAAAGAAAAAGCGACAGGCTCTTATTTCCTTTAGGAATTGAATAACAATCAGAAGAAGAAATTGTTATGTTTAAAGCTGCAATAAATTTAAAAAAAAGCAATATACTGCTTTAATTGTGAAGCGGCACTTCATAGGGCTGATTTTAGAGCGGGTGTAAGTTTTAATACAATGTATAGACCACCACGTTTGAGAGGTGAGAGAAGAAAATTATATTAACAGCCTTAATAGTTTATCGTGGAACATGAGTTGGAGGGTCTTGCGCAAATCGGTGCACGCTGTTCATTAGTGCCTCGGGTCTAATTAACATACACGTGGTATTGCAGAAGGACGGGGAAAGTTGAAACGTAATCAAATCATACTAGCACGATATCCGTGAGTAAACCCAGGAATTTTGATGGGTAGGATTACCATATTTAGGATCGTAGTCAGTTAGTTATTTGTGCATGGTCGAATGGAAATATTTAATTTCTTGTGTATTGAGAAGTAAATAAGTAGCAAAATAAGAAATTACAAAGAGATGAATATACTTCTTGTTTATTTTTTATATAACTTCAATGCAAAGCAGCCCAAGTTTTCAATTTAATTCTAAACATAAACACATTTCCAATCAAAAGAAACAAATCTGAGTTTACTAGATATATTTTTTTCATAATTTCAATTTGAAAGAAAACTTGGGAGGCAATTTTTTTTTTTTTTTTTGCTTCAGCTGTTTTTATTTTGGTTTAAGCTGTTTTTATTTCGTCTTCAGCTGTGGAAAAAAAACAACCCAGAAACATTATTTAAATGTGCAGCATTATACATAAAGAGATGAAATACAGCAAAATAATCTCAAAAGTTACATACATAAAATAAATTTGGTTTTTAATGTATATTTATCAAGGGAGGTAAAAGCAAACAAGATCTATGAAAACTTTTCTTGGGTGCACTTGTGAAGCTGAGGCGATCAATACATGCCAGTCCAAAGTACAGCTTCTATTGTTATTGTAAGGAGCTTATTTCTGGTACATGCACTTGAGACAATATAACTGTTTTGGCTGTGTAGTACTCAGGGGGAAAGGGGGAGCATTGATGCGTGACCATTAAAGCCTTAGCAACAGGTCATTAACTAATTCAGAAAAAAATTGGCAATGCACAGCGATTAAATAATCGCCTGTTCCCTAAGCAATAAGAAGAAGAAAAGAAATATCTTTTTGATTCATGATCTATCAGTTAGGAATATGATAAAGAATGAAAACAAAATCGTGCAGAAACAAAGAAAACTCATTAAAGACAATAAAACAAATTAAATATAGCATGCTAAATAGTAATTAAAGAAGTAAAAGAAATAAATAATACAAGGATAAAGTATACTTATCTCCCTAAAAGAAAGAAACAAGAGAGAAAATAACATTAGATTTCCATGGATATTATGGGATGGGTGAGGGGGACACACCTGATTTTATGGCCATTATGATTGGTACACTTCAGGCCGGGGTACGTGTAGCCTTACAATGTTTAGCAATATTTAAAATGCTTCAGTGACAGCTGAGAAAAAATATGCTTCTAACAAAAGTTATAAGCAGTTTTGTATCAATTTTAATGTGCAACTCAATGGCTGTTGCCATCTTGTTTTGGTCGATTACTGATAATATGCGAGGGCAAAGGTCAATTTGACCACAGCATATTGTGAAAAATACATTTTATAATACATATATGGTGTCAATATTTCAACACAATTTTAAGCCTAAGCTAGTTTTTTTTACATGTAAGCATATACGTAGGCCCCTAGTAGTACCATTAGGCAAATGATACAAAGATTGTGGAGCAAAACTCACGACAATATCGATTATTGAAAAAAGAAAAAACAGGAGCCGAATTTAGGTTATGAATCTGGATGAACTCAGGTTGAAATCACAATATTACGTAATACCGTTTATGCGTACGATATCGTCGATGCATGATATTACGATATATTGTCCAATCGTGATATGCCGTTGTATAGTTAAAACAGCAGTGTTCAGGTATCTTGATATGAAATTTGATCATGATCACGATAGACGATGCGACGGCCAATTTACTGTAGGCTTCACTGTACATACATGACTGAACATAATCTTACTGGTAACATAAATTTGCTTCTTTTTTTAATCGGTCAGGAGAAAAAAAGTTAATGTTCCTGCTGTTTAG
The DNA here is from genome assembly GCA_020152595.1 of Chiridota heheva. Taxonomy (NCBI): domain Eukaryota; kingdom Metazoa; phylum Echinodermata; class Holothuroidea; order Apodida; family Chiridotidae; genus Chiridota; species Chiridota heheva. The sequence continues at coordinate 300,557 of JAIGNY010003492.1, forward strand.
ATGATTTTCAGTCAATCTCAAAATGATCTTCATAATATTTCCTTGACATGCCTATAGTACAGTTGAGACTTGGTTGGGGCTGTAGAAAATTGCATTAATTTATTGCCTCTGTATCTCAGCTACAAAAAGCCATGCTTTTAGATTTTAGAAGAGCAAGATTTTTTAGGCATGCATCATGGACAGAGCATGAAAGCTACCAAGGGAAACTTGTATCTAATGTGTCTCATTGAGCTTCCCTTGCTGTACCAGTATGAGCCTGATAAGGCGCATTAGGTCCAGCTTTTAAAGTTGTTGGTTTGAACGAACCTAGGCTTGGGCCTTCTGGAGAGTGCTCTACTATAAATTCAACTAGTTGGTCATTATCAGTCAGTCATTATCAGTCAGTCATTACCAGTCAGTCATTACCAGTCAGTCATTACCAGTCAGTCATTACCAGTCAGTCATTACCAGTCAGTCATTACCAGTCAGTCATTACCAGTCAGTCATTACCAGTCAAGTCATTACCAGTCAAGTCATTACCAGTCAAGTCATTACCAGTCAGTCATTACCAGTCAGTCATTACCAATCAAGTCATTACCAGTCAAGTCATTACCAGTCAGTCATTACCTATTCAGTCATTACCAGTCATCATTACCAGTCAGTCATTACCAGTCAAGTCATTACCAGTCATTACAAGTCAGTCATTACCAGTCAGTCATTACCAGTCAGTCATTACCAGTCAGTCATTACCAGTCAAGTCATTACCAGTCAAGTCATTACCAGTCAGTCATTACCAGTCAGTCGCTACCAGTCAGTCATTATCAGTCAAGTCATTACCAGTCAAGTCATTACCAGTCAGTCATTACCAGTCAGTCATTACCAGTCAGTCATTACCAGTCAGTCATTACCAGTCAGTCATTACCAGTCAGTCATTACCAGTCAGTCATTACCAGTCATTACAAGTCAGTCATTACCAATCAGTCATTACCAGTCAGTCAGTCAGTCACAGTCAGTCATCACCAGTCAGTCATCACCAGTCAGTCACTACCAGTCAGTCACTACCAGTCAGTCACTCCCAGTCAGTCACCAGTCAGACATTACCAGTCAGACATTACCAGTCAGACATTACCAGTCAGACATTACCAGTCAGTCATTACCAGTCAGTCATCACCAGTCAGTCATCACCAGTCAGTCATTACCAGTACAAGTCAGTCACCAATCAGTCATTACCATCAGTCATTACCAGTCAGTCACTCCCAGTCAGTCATCACCAGTCAGTCAGTCAGTCACTCACTCCCAGTCAGCCACTCCCAGTCAGCCACTACCAGTCAGACATTACCAGTCTACCAGTCAGTACCAGTCTACCCAGTCATTACCAGTCAGTCATCACCAGTCAGTCATCACCAGTCAGTCATACCAGTCAGTCACTACCAGTCAGTCACTACCAGTCAGTCACTACCAGTCAGTCACTACCAGTCAGACATTACCAGTCAGACATTACCAGTCAGACATTACCAGTCAGACATTATTAGTCAGACATTACCAGTCAGACATTACTAGTCATACATTACCAGTCAGACATTACCAGTCAGACACTACCAGTCAGACATTACCAGTCAGACACTACCAGTTGATCATTGTGTTCGAGACAAATCCTTGAGGTCAGCAATATCTTAACAAAATTATGGTAGAAAAACAGCTAAATCCATTCGAACCATTAGGCTCATAGAGCCGGTGCTTATCCCCAGTTTTAATGCCGCAAGCTGATGAGAGTACATGACTCCCCCTGGACAGGATGCCAGTCCACCGCAGATTAATTCCCCAGCAGTGCTGATACTCATTTTACAGCTGAGTGGACTGAAGCAAGTAAAGTAAAGTGTCTTGTTCATAAACACAATGCAGCGGTCGCGATGGGAATCAAACCCGAACATGACTCCTTAACCACTGAGCCATTGCACCTTCACAAAGTTATGTGATTATTCCTATTTACCTACAGGTTTAAATCTCACTTGTTGGCCATTTTGTCAGCCAGTCTTTGGATTTGGCATTGTAAGGTTTTTGCTGGAATGTGGACATTTTGTACTTCCAAGTTGTTCACAGTTTAGACTTTTTTCTAATATACTGCTTACACCCCATTTTTATGTATAATTTTCTAAATCAAGTGAATATCATATCCTTGCTCATTTTCCTTTTTATTTTTACCTACAGATAGCAGCTGTATGTGATTTTTACACCTACCTTCGTTACATACAACAGGGACTCGTCAAAAGTGATTGTAAGTCAATGTTTCTTTTTGACATTCCACTTTTGCTGTAAAGCTGTATTTACCACACCCTTTTCTAGTAAATATTCTAATATTTTTTTATCAGCTGACTTGTTAATTGATGCAATTGATAAACAAATTTTGGTAGATTACTCCTTCCTCACGCAATCATCTCCTCCAGTTCACATTCCTGGGAGTCGATATTCCATTTCCCTATGTCGATTTGTGCATCCCAATCCTTCTTGTCAATAATCCATTCCTCTGTATCGATTTATGCATCCCAATCCTCTTTGTTGATATTCCAATCCGTTAAGTCTTTCCTGTTTTGTGATTTAACCTCCACAAACCCATCCGGCAATTCCCAACGTTTTTGCCCATCCAGTGATTGAAAAAGTAGCTTTGTGCATGACTGTTGTTTGTTTCTAATGTCCAGCCTTGATTGAACAAATCCACCATATGTTGGGCCGTGATCTGTTAAAATAAATTGACAGGAAAAGACATCTACAAATGATGTTGATTTGTCAAGATAGAATGATGTAATTCTGCGACGACGACGAGTGAAGAGACAATTACAATGATTAGGTCGCCGCCTGCATATTCGATTATGATAGTAACAATGCTATCACAAAACGCTTAATACGACTAGAACGAGAACACAAGTACGACGTACGGACAGACATAACATCGACAACCAAGCCAATGTCCATGGCCTTTGATAACCAGTTGTGGTGCACTGCGTGTCTACCCAACCCAGGCTTGAACCCAGGGCCTCATGGTCTGTAGACATGTAATTCCAAGGAATTTGTACCAATTTATAACGTTTGGTGACTTGGCACAATGCCATGATGTCCGCTCCGCACATACACAATACATTATTTGTTCTGAAGGTGATTTTCACAATTATTTGATTTATAAAGTAGAAGTTGAAGGTGACTTTCACAATCTTTTTGGCTTAAACTTGGGATTGATGGACAGTAGCAGTTTAGATTGTTCAAACAAACTACTAGAATCTTTTAAAATATAGATAGAAAATTATATTTTTTATCATTGTTTTTTGAAAAGATTATATAAAAAACGACACAAGTTTAATCGTAACATCTTAGTATTACGAGACCATTTATGAATTCACACCCAACCATGCCCACTGTACTGACCCAAGCTATGCATGTACATAGGGCTAGTACAAGTCACTGTATAACACATTATTCAATGTGTATGTGGGCCCTGGATACAAATGAAACTTTGCATGAATGACCCTAGATTCACGTGTTGTTCATGACTAATGATTGGGTTTTCAATTGTATCATTTTTGAAAGTTTTTTTTGAATTTGAATTCAGCAGTTTATGCCGGAAAAAACCGTCGCTATAAATAGCTGTTGCATTGTTTAGAGGAGGGTGCATTAATTGCGTGATTGTTATGGAATAACAATGTACTGTAAAACGAAGTTAAATTATTCCCGTGATACACCAGCTTGGTTTGTGTACCAAACCAAGCTGGTATGATTCACCTGTCGGTTTTGCAGAAGTTCAGCATTTCGCTCACTTCTCTCCCCCAGTCCCCTCCACAGCAGAGCAGGTCCCAGAGTAGGGAGCAGGAAGCGCTAACGGAGAGGACAAGTTTGCATCCTTCCCTTACTTGTCACTTCCTTCCTACTTAAGCCCAGGCATGAACATAGGAAGAATAATGGGACTTAATCCGTGGTAATATGTTTCCTACCTTCATGGAATCATTAATATCCAGGCTTCTGTCTTGGGTCACACAGGCAGTGGAGAAGAGGCTGCTGCCTGCTATGCACCACCAACCAGCAGCGACCGATGCATACTTTCAATACTCCCAGACTTTTTGAGTCTTTGAAATCTACCCCTTGGGCCGAAGATGGTCTCACAGAGACCTCAAATGTCCTAGACTTTACACAAGGCCATTTATGGCTGATAGAGGAGAGAGTGCTAGCTGTGAAGGTGATTGCGGATTTCCTACTCTCACAGCGAATGTCTCGACAAAAGACTGGCTGATGCTCATTGACCGCTTATCCAGTCGGGTAGAAGTAGTTCCCATGTGCAGGTTTCACATGAGGGATCAGTGTTCCCTTCTGCAGTCCCTCCCAGGACACATCAGTACCCCCACTCCACACCTTCAGATGGTGGCCACCCACGTTTAGTGGTGGTGTGGCCTCTCCCACCTGTTATGAGGAGCAAAATTTCCACCCGTCAATGGTGACAGATGCGTCTTGGACGGGATAGGGAGCACATTTTACGTGGTCCCCAACCGCAGAAACTTTGGCAGGTACTTGGCATATGGTGAAACCGCTAGTGTTGGGCAAAACAGTTCAGATACGCACCGACTTTGCACCACCTGTTGTGGTCTCTCTCTCTCTCTTTCAGACAGGGAGGAACAGAGTCTAGGAGTTTCTGGAATCCTTCCTCTTATCTTGGTGCAGGACAAACTAGGTCAGCCTTCATGCTGTTCACCTTTTCGGCTAAGGGAACATGATCACGGATCTGTTTTTCACTGCGGTGGAACTCCCACAGGATGGACGTGCTTACCACAGGTGACCAGAGCAATCTGGACAACATTCGGCCTCCCAAACAAAGGTCTGTCCGCGTCCATGGATGATCACAAGCTACGAATTCTCTGCATCCCGACTCCTGACCCACGGGTTTTCGGAGACAATGCATTCACAATTACAGGGACTCACTACATGGGTTATGCCTTTTCTGCCATTCGTGTTGGTGCGGAGGTTACTTAGCAGGGCAATGAATGACGGGTGGCACCCATTTGGCCCAGCCAACTGCGGTTCCCTCAGCTGCTCAAACTCTTTGCAGGCTTCCATGTAAGCTTCTGATCAAAGATGACTTTTGTCTCATTCTTGGACTCAGGCAAACTACACCACAGTCCCAGAGCACTTAATTTGACTATGTGGCCTCTATCAGCCGATCCTTGGCATAGCAAGGCTTTTCTGAGGAGTCAATGGCCCCTTCCCCACCTCTTAATTTTGTGGAGGTCTTCTTCCAAACTCTGTGCAGTCAAGGGCTCTAGAATAACTGTAGCAGCCATCCACCGAGGCTTTCCAGTTGGGTCGACGGTCACAGACTTGCGACCACTGGTAAATTAGCCAAAAAGAATCTTCTTATAAAGACCTTTTAAAATTCTTGCATCCCTGTGGGTCATGCAAATTGTCTTAAGCACACTGGTGTAAGCTCTGCTCGAGCCATCCCCCATATGCCCACTTTTCGCGGACTCTACTAAGCGCAGAGGTGCTTTCATGTGCTTCCCCCAAAAGAAGGTCATTTTCATCTTTCACCCGGACCCAGTACTCATACCGCTACTTTCCGTGCCTTCAGACCCACCAGAACACGGGTTATGGTGCCCCGCCTGTCTGGCATTTTTAGAATTGCTTCATAAGTACACAGCCGATGCTCAGCATTACAAAAGCGTTCTTTCATTACGGAGATCTCGTGAAGGATCGTCCAAAGAAATCTCTTTAAATAGTCGGCGCTATTCATGGAAGAGCCAAGGTATGCACTCGGTTAGAGGGCATAGACCCTTTCACAGGATAATTCGTGCAGCTGTTTTGGAAAACGCATGTCACATTTATTCCCCTGTATTTGCTTGACCTACTTTACGAGGTTCGTGTTACCCCGCTAACTTTTGCTTTAGCAAGGTTGCGTGCTAGCTAATTTTTTCCTCAGTTTGGGAATTCCTCATTTCCTGTCTCGTGGATGAACTCGTTGAGTTTTGTTGCATTATTTTAGACACTACTATGATGTTTATATCGTGTCCAAACGCTCTCTCGATTGGCATGTTTTCTGAGTTATCTAACTGGGGTTCATGCAGCGATTGCCTGTAGTGACCTGTTCATTTTGACTGTACCTGGGAGTTTTTTACTATGCTTTAGTAATTCCTATTCAGAGATTTTTCATCCTTAAGAGGATAAGGAATCTTATCCAAGTAGGATAAAACTATTTTTGGAAAATTGGGCTTTGACCTGAACTCCCTTCCTTCCATTCCACTGTTGCAATCTGATTGCATATTTATAGCATGGAAGGTAAGATATAACTTGAAATAAATTTAGCGGGGAAAATTTGTAAGTATATAAACAGAGCAGCCTTATTTTCGTCCAAGACAACCATAAATGTAGGTAACTGTGTCCGACAGGCAAGATGATCTCAGGTAGATTTGCGGATTATGTTATTCAGTGCATTAGATGATAATTTGATGGTAATCATAATTGTTTTTCTGTTTTTTCATTTTTCCATAGTGGAAAGTATGTACTGGGAAATCATCAAGCTAAGGAAAGCCATGTCACTTGCCAAACTGGGACTGCCCTGAAGACTAAAGAAAGTGTAAAAAATTCTTTATTGAAAAGAGTTGTCTATGAGTTCATTTCTTTAGGCGTGGGATACCCTTCTGGTGTCTATGCTGAACGATTTACACTATTAAGATATTGAAATCCCTTGTGTTGTAAAGTACTAGACAATTTTGATTATTTCATATTTCATTTCTGCATGACAAATTTTAATGCAAGTATTTTGATATGTTTTTTAGGACATTTTAATATAGACTGCTTAATTTTGTTAATTGGTTATATAGCATTCTGTTGATTTTCATATGATTTGTAATATATGAGTAAAAAAAATTGTGTACAAACTAGGAATACTATTCAGTATTAGAGATATTTTTGTTAAGCATAGAGATGAAAACCTCTTTTGTAATTTATTGTTGATGAAGGGATTTTTCAGAATTTCAAGTCTTATTTCTTCTTTTTTTTGAAAATGATTTCACATCAGAAACAGTTGTGAAAATGTGAGTGAAATATCTTCCTTTCTACAAGGAAACTTATACTTGTACTTTTTGGGACACAAAGCCTCCTTTATTCTTCATTGAGGAAGGAAGATGTAGGTACATTGATTTAGCTTAAACACAGTTCATTGCCATCAAATTACCACAATAATTTTAATTTTTATTCTTTTTATTTTTGATCAAAAATCAGCAACTTTCAGTCAACCAGTAATCTTATAAAGCTTCCATTCTCAAGCCGAGATTCACTGAGGTTGATTTCTACCCACGGGAAGGATATATTGATCTTTAGAGATATTATTCATAATTGGATTTCATTTGTTTCCAGAGAAACATATTTCCAGTTGGTGTGCAACTTAAATTTCATCAACATTGCTTGAAATGAAACAACTTCAATTTAACTGTTTTTTGGTTTTGTTTCTTTATTTAGAAATAAGGAGATTCATTCTTAAAGTTTAGTCAAAATATGGATGACATAACAAAGACAGCCGAAAGGTGAAAATTAAGTGAGTGATCCTTGCCCACAGCGAATGTCCGGATTGTTTCTAGAATTACCAGATTTTTGTTTTGTTAATTCTGGATAACTTGGATGTGATAAATTTGCCAGTATTTGTGGCATTACATGTGCTGCATGTGTGGAGGAAGACAAACTAAAGCAAGTGGTATTGTAAGTATTCAAATGCAGCATAGAAATAGTGGGCCTAGAAAGCTTTTTGTGTCTGGCCCATCATTATAAAAAGAAAACACATTTAAATGCTCAGAGGGTACAACATTGTGTCTTCTAAAATGATAAAGCTAGTTTGATTTGTTTGTTTTTTAACTGCTCAAAAATTTTGTGAAAATTTCAGGGAATTTATTTAGCAAACCTTTTTATAAGAGGAAATTTCTACTGAATATTATCAAATTTCTTCAATGGTTTTGGCAGGTTGTTGTAGGGTGTTTCATGCTCAGTTTGCAAGTTTAATAGTATAACTTAATATAACTAATATCAATAACATTATTGCCCAAGTTTAAGTTGATATCTAATCTCTGATTTTGGAATTTTCAAATTGTTGGTAGGATGTATGAAGGTGAGAAGATTGGAGCAATAACTGTAATGCACATATTAAAGGATTAGTTTCAAACTTCATGGGAATTGACACAATAATGTTTGTTACATGTTTTAAATGCTATTTGGTTTTCAAATTAGCTTCACTTATCTTAATGTCTCTTATGATAGAAAATCTATTTATCAAGATTTTGGATAAAGTGTAGAAATATAGTTTTTATTATGGGGCAGACATTTTATTTGTTTTTTGCTAAGCACAACATGTTTTCACATGTCAACATGCTTTTACAATGTAATGACATTTTACCAAATTCAAAGCCTATTGGAAGGATAAATCAACTTAAATACTTTGTGCATAAATACCTAGGTGTTATTTTTCTAAACAAATAGATATTTATGCGCACTTTAAGAAACATATTTTAAGCAGCTATTTAGATTTTGTCACAAACGTTTTATAGAAAAAAAATTCATACAATGCACACACTATAATATATATATATATATATATATATATATATATATATATATATATATATATATATATATATATATATATATATATATATATATATATATATATATATATATATATATATATATATATATATATATATATTATATATATATATATATATATATATATATATATATATATATATATATATATATATATATATATATATATATATATATATAATATATATATATGATATATATACATTATTTATGCACACAAGAGGCTCTATGAAAGATTTCTTTTGAAAGTAAGTTTGATGCAGTGCCTATTTCCTAAATGTATTGAAGAATCTGAACTGAAGTGCAGTTATTCAACCATCTGTTTTTACAATATTTAGAAACTGAAAGATTTACATAAAGATCTATGCAAGAAAATTGTAGTGTTACAACTCAGGTAGGTTGTTGTGGATTATATTTAGCATCAAGATGGTAAATTATACTTTATGGGCCTGTATTCAGATAAGTCTGTAATTTTTATACATGGTTCAAGTCAGTATCAGATTCACATTCGATATGCCTTAATTGCCATGAATGACAACTCAATAGCATCTCTCAAAATTGATATTTAGTTCATTTGAATATTTAGAATTAAAGCAATTTCGAACAGTAACATGGATTTAGTTAGCAACCAATAAACACAGTACTGGAGGAGCTCTGTCAAAGGAATACACCAATAAGAAAACTTTGGATAGTTGTTAGACTGGAATCTTGCCCGTCATGTCTTTGTGGAGCCATCAGTATTGTGAGTAAGTCTGGCTCCTGAAAAGGTAGTTGCATGAAGTTCATTTCTTCCATTTGTTGTTACAGAACAGCATTAGGTTAAGGCCCCGTAAATAAATTATTAGATTATCACCCAAATCCAATTGGAAAACTGATGCGGGCGTGCGTTTTTTCTTTTTCTTTTCCCAAGCCAATTAATTTTGGTGATTTGCAGCATTTCGGATCAGCTTAACCACATATTGAAAAAAATTGGAAGCAATTGTTCTTATTTTTGGTAAAAAATAGAAAGAAACGGATGTACGTATGCTGAATGACTGATCTGAGAGAAAAATATGGTGCTTTTCAAAATAACCACAACAAAATCTGGATTTCTTTCAAAACTGCTGGGCACGAGAGTGATAAGCTATAGATTTTTTTATGGGGCCTTATATAAAAAGTTTTCTCAAAACTGTGGTTGGTATATATGAAATGGATAATTATTGTGTACTAACCATATGATTGGAAAGTCAATTATAAAATGAAGACAAACATAGTATGTTTTCTTTGTTGACTTAACAAGGGCTTCCAGAAAATATAGGTGTTGGTCATTTTGGGACTTCAGAAAGTGCCAAAGCTTTATTTTATACAAAAAGATATTATCAATATGTCATAATTAATTATATTCATATTAAAAATATCTCTTCTTTTTTTGCAATATATGGAAAGAAAACGAGGTCTTATGTATTTATTGTATCTGTTGGTGGGTTATGGTGCAAAAGGCCACATCAGCTGTGGGAAGAAAAATAGTCACAAATTATATTTTTAACCAAATGATAGGTCTATATAGCAATGATAGGCCTATATAGCAATGATAGGCCTATATAGCTATGATAGGCCTATATAGCTATGATAGGCCTATATTGCTATGATAAGCCTATATCGCTATGATAGGCCTATATAGCTATGATAGGCTTATATAGCTATGATAGGCCTATATAGCTATGATAGGCCTATATAGCTATGATAGGCCTATATAGCTATGATAGGCCTATATAGCTATGATAGGCCTATATAGCTATGATAGGCCTATATAGCTATGATAGGCCTATATAGCTATGATAGGCCTATATAGCTATGATAGGCCTATATAGCTATGATAGGCCTATATAGCTATGATAGGCCTATATAGCTATGATAGGCCTATATAGCTTCTAATGAAGAGTATCAGATTAGTTGTTTTCTAAGGAACCTAGTCTTTATTGGGAGAGAAACCACAGAGGGGCCGATTAATATTTCACAATATTGCATTTTTATCGGTTCAAAATAAGTACTGTTTGTTGGCAGGGGCCATATTTTGTATTCTGTAGGTTTATTTCTGTTACTTGCCCCACCAATATGGAAATCAGGGCTATGTCACTGGTTGACATTTGCTAGCTTATTTTCCAATAGTCTGGTTTTAGTTTTATTCCTAATGAAAATATACATTCTTTAGTATGTGTTTCATTGTATTATACAGGCTGCTTGAAATAAGCATTCAAGGATGCAAATAGCAGAAATGTAAATACTGAATGGTTAGTGTCAAGGTTCCCACTGATCCTCAATCCTACCAAGATTGCTCCTACTTCAGGTGACCTCTTAACCAGCTTCAGAGGGAAGCTTCTTTGATTGGAAAGCTTGTGTAAAGTTTGTAATGAAATGTGTGGAATTATTACAACAAGATTCTTGAGGTCCATGGTGAATTTAATGGTCAGGGCCCAATTGCAATTTAGCATTCAGGCCCAAAATCTAGGCTTTGCTCTGGCCTGTATGGTTAGTGTGCAATTTATAGCAAACAATGTGTTGCAAAATATTGTTTGTATGAAACAAGTGTGATTGCAGTATGTTTGTATGAAGTAAAGCATGCAAACCAGTAAGATGTTTTTATGACACATCACGTGGCGTATGTAACATTGTGAGTGGCATGTGTGACTGGTATTTCTATAGAGCATGTATGTCAATGGAATATTAGTCTTGAGGCATGTATGGCAGATATGATGTGACAGTGATATCTGTATTATGCAAATGTCACAGTGTTGTAAAAGTGGGGAGGGGCTGTCACCGTGCTGCCTTTGATTTGGTAAAGTATGTATCAACCAGAAGGTTACAATGAGGATGTTGCTTCTGTAACATCAAATAGTTCATGTAAAAGTTCTAAAAGATGGGGTTTTTTCAGTGCAAACTTTGCGTGCAGCATGTTAGTGTGTGTGTGATGGGTAAGTTTGCCAGTAGTCTGTGTGATGAATTTGATAGTATGCATGATTTAAACTGGTGAAATATGCTTTAGTTTTGTTTGAATTGTTGGTGCATTGTTTAAATTGAGCCTCATTGCTTTGTTTTCTGGTTTTCCTCAAAAGTTCCTCATCTATGTAAAAATGCAACAGATTACACTTCCTTTCTGTTTAATTTTTGTTGATAATTTTATTACGAAATTTCACATTCACCTGTAGCATATAAAAAACACTATACGTTACTTCAATACTTTACCTATGCAAGATGAAATTATATATATCTGCATTGCACCTCATCCAAGCCTACCATCTTGGTGCTCTGTTGTTTCTTTTCTTTTATTTGTTAGTAATGTTCAAGCTTTTCTTTCATTGTTTCATTGACAAGTCCTCTACCAGCATTTGAAGTGAGAATTTGCTCAGAGATACATATCGTTGTTAAATACAAAGATCAGTTGCCAATTTTAAGTGATTATAATATTGTATGACGATACTACGTGAATAAACATGAATAATATATATTTCTGTTTGCATCACCCCTCCCCTTCAACCACCACCCCTTATTCCAACCCCTATTCCTCCCACCAACCACCACCCCTTATTCCAGCCACCATTCCTCCCACCAACCACCACCCCCTATTCCAACCACTATTTCTCCCACCACCCCCTATTCCAACCACTATTTCTCCTACCAACCCCTTATTCCAACCACCATTCCTCCCACCAACCCCTTATTCCAACCACCATTCCTCCCACCAGCCCCTTATTCCAACCACCATTCCTCCCACCAACCCCTTATTCCAACCACCGTTCCTCCCACCAACCCCTTATTCCAACCACCGTTCCTCCCACCAACCCCTTATTCCAACCACCGTTCCTCCCACCAACCCCTTATTCCAACCACCGTTCCTCCCACCAACCCCTTATTCCAACCACCATTCCTCCCACCAACCTGTTATTCCAACCACCATTCCTCTCACCAACCTGTTATTCCAACCACCATTCCTCCCACCAACCCCTTATTCCAACCACCATTCCTCCCACCAACCCCTTATTCCAACCACCATTCCTCCTCCCACCAACCCCTTATTCCAACCACCATTCCTCCTCCCACCAACCCCTTATTCCAACCACCATTCCTCCTCCCACCAACCCCTTATTCCAACCACCATTCCTCCTCCCACCAACCCCTTATTCCAACCACCATTCCTCCTCCCACCAACCCCTTATTCCAACCACCATTCCTCCTCCCACCAACCCCTTATTCCAACCACCATTCCTCCTCCCACCAACCCCTTATTCCAACCACCATTTCTCCCACCAACCCCTTATTCCAACTACCACCATTCCTCCCACCAACCCCTTATTCCAACTACCACCATTCCTCCCACCAACCCCTTATTCCAACTACCACCATTCCTCCCACCAACCCCTTATTCCAACTACCACCTAACCCCTATTCCAACCACCACCTAACCCCTTATTCCAACCACCAACTTCCCCCTTTATTCCAACCACCAACTAACCCCCCCTTTATTCCAACCACCAACTAACCCCCCTCCCTTTATTCCAACCACCAACTAACCCCCTTTATTCCAACCACCAACTAACCCCCCCCCCTTTATTCCAACCACCAACTAACCCCCTTTATTTCAACCACCAACTAACCCCCTTTATTTCAACCACCAACTAACCCCCTTTTATTCCAACCACCAACTAACCCCCTTTTTTATTCCAACCACCCCTTATTCCAACCACCCCTTATTCCAACCACCCAAGTTTCCACGATGAGCAATGCAGTGAAAAACAAGTCTTTCAAATCCCCAACTTGCCCCAAATTTGTATAATAGGCCTATGACTCGGACGTTTGACCAATGGTATACTGCGTGATTAAACTTACATTGAGCCAACGTGTAAGCTACTTGCCAACCATTTAGCTGATTATTTTACCCCAACATTACGCAGCCAACAGTTGGACCTTATACGTTAACCTAGTACTCCCCGTAACAGGGGCATAGGTTGGGGGTGCTGGGATGCGGGCGTACATCCCTCCCACAGCAGCCCGAGTTCCACAAGAATTATTCGTAGGCCCTAAGACGACTTCTACTTTTTTTTTTCTTAGGACTACGCGTGCGCTCGCTCACCGAAATTGAGTTTCACTTTCCTCCGATCGCCTACGCCCCTGATACCAGCCGTGTTAAGGCCGTAACCCACCGAACGCGAAGCAGCGAGCGATATTTTGAATAACCATGCAGGAAACAAATAATATACAAGATGCTTTGACTTTTTGCTTACACACAATAAAGTTTATAATTGAGGCTTTCTGGTGATACTGGAAAATTTGTGTTCAAACTGGAAAAATTCGCTTTAGTGGGGCGCGATTTTCTGTCGCGACAGGAATTTTGCTATAATGGGCGTAGAAACGCCCTTATAATCAATTTTCAGTCATCATCTGAATAGTCATGCGATGACGATCCATCTATAAAAACTAGTTCAAAATGTTTATTTTCATTTGTTTTATTCAATTTTAAAAAATCGCTGGCCGCATCGCGTTCGGTGTGTCACGGCCTTTAAGGTCGTGGCACCGAACGCGGCGAGCGATATTTTAGATAATCATACAGGAAACAAATATTATAAGATGCTTTGACTTTTTGCTTACACACGATAAAGTTTATAATTAAGGCTTTCTGGTGATACTGGAAAATTTGCTAGAAACGCATTTTTGTTCAAACTGGAGAAATTCGCTTTAGTGGGGCGCGATTTTCTGTCGCGACGCGAATTTTGCTATAATGGCGTAGAAACCCCATTTCAATCAATTTTCAGTTATCTGAATAGCCATACGATGACATTCATCTATGAAAACAAAAGGTCGACCTGTTTCTTTTCCTTTGTTTTATTCAATTTTGTTTATAAAATCGCTCACCGCGTCGCGTTTGGTGTCACGGCCTTTAGTGATTGCTGCTGTTTTCACTTATGGCTAGCCGCACGGCAATCCCAATGTCAACTGTACTGAGGGACGTGTATAGGAACTAACGTTACTAAAGATTGTCCCAACATTGTTCAAACAGGGGAAATTCGCTTCAGTGGGGCGCGATTTTCTGTCGCGACGCGAATTTTGCTTTAATGGGCGTACTAGGCCCTTTCAATCAATTTTCAGTTATCATCTCAATAGCCATACGATGACGATCCTTCTCTGAAAACAATAGGTCAAAATGTTTTTTTTCCTTTGTTTAATTAAATTTTGTTTAAAAAATCGCTCGCCGCGTCGCGTTCGGTGTGCTTTAGGAATTTATTTTCTTAGGGAAACTCAGCAATTTCCGGGAAATCTCTTAAAATTTCGGGAAATTTCCTTCGTTTTTGTGAAATTTGCTTTCATTTTCGTGAAATTTTCTTTAATATTTGGGAAGTTTCCTTCAATTTTGGGGAAATTTCTTTCGTTTTCGGGAAGTTTACTTCCATTTTCATAAAATTTCCTTCATTTTTGGGATATTTTCTTTAATATTTGTTCAGTTTTCTTCAATTTTTGAGAAATTACCTTCATATTGGGGAAATTTTGGGGAAGTTTGCTTCGTTTCTGTGAAATTTCCTTAATTTTAGTGAAATTCGCTTCCATTTTCGTAAAATTTCCTTCATTTAGAATCATGGGAAATATCACAAAATGGCGGCTTCCATGTAGTAAAATATTAATATTCTTTAGGACGATTTGGGTTCCCATTAATAGGCATGCTCCTGGACTGTAGATCATGATTAGCCAATTGTTTTGGTCATAAGTCGGATTATATTATATGTCTAAAATAATGTGAAAAGCAAATATGGGGTCTTTAGAATTATTTAAGCCATCATTTTCTTGGTGAGAATAAATGTAACTCGGTATATCAGTCAGCATAGGCGTAGCCAGAGTGTGATAGGGCGAAATCCCCGTCCCAGTTACACAATTCTTGCCCCCTCCCCATTCCGAGTGATACATATTCAAAATAATAATTCCTATATAGGTACATAGGAAATATAACTTTGGAACCCCCGGGCCCATACCTAGCACCTCACAACAATAAATATATACAACATTTGCATTTGGTTCTATACCAGCAAAGTTATATCATCATTTCAAATCATTATATTATTTCAATTAAGTTTTCTTCGATCATCAAATGGTGCAGTGCTGTATTCGACTTGAAGAGAGAGGCAAAGGTGTAGCGGATGGGAGGAGCGGAGGAAAATTTACCCCTTTAGGAGGATTTCACCTTCTCAGTTGGGAAAATGGTTAAGTATAGGGGGAAAAGCGCAGATATTTGTACCAAATTTATTTTTGAACCTTTGATTGTTTTACGCCCTGACTGCCCTCTGATATTCGCCTCTATATCCAAAACTAATAGACAGTGAGAATATCATATTTTCCTAACAAATCTGTATATGATGAATACAGTGGGAAAACTATTGTAAAACATGAAAACACCAAGGAAGTATAATTACTGGAAATTTCAGGTCATATAAGTTAAAATTATGTGCTGGATGACGTAGATTATGCTGATGATCTTGTATACTGCTGTCATATACTCAACAACAAATGTATCAGAAGACTTTAGGGCTGAAAGAGCTGAACATCTAGAGTCAGCTGCAATAGTTAGGATGAGGATCAACATGGAAAAGACTATGCTATGCGTATTAACATCAGTCGGTAAACTCCAACTTAAAAACCCAAGTGTGTAAGAAGGGGCGCCAAGTGTAAAAAATTACTTGCATTTAATTATATGCCAAATAAGAGCATTATGTGTTTAATAAATGAAAAGAAACATGATTTGACGAAATAGTAAATATAATCATTCTTAAACAATATTTAAATTTTACACATTATTTGGTAACAATTATTCAAAGACAAGCCAATTATATAAATAATCTTTTTTTTTTAAATTTATATGCATATAATTTCCCTTTCAAATCTTTATATGCATATAATTTATTTCTCTAAAGTATATTATTTGTACATAATTTCCATGCTTTATATATATATATATATATATATATATATATATATATATATATATATATATATATATATATATATATATATATATATATATATATATATATATATATATATACATATATATATATATATATATATATACATAAATATATAAATATATATATATATATATATCTATATATATATATATATATATAAATATATATATATATATATATATATATATATATATATATATATATATATATATATATATATATATATATATATATATATATATATATATATATATATATATATATATATATATATATATATATATATATATATATATATATATATATATATATATATATATATATATATATATATATATATATATATATATATTTTAAGCCTACCATGTTCCAGGCCGCTAGCGTTAGTGTTCAGACTCTTAATGCAGACCAATTGGACCCACAAATGATTGACATAGGCTTACGAGACTATTTTCAATGCATGGGGAGAGGGTGCTGAGCACTTTGTCCGAAAATTTCAAGAAATGCATTTGTTTGTACATGTATGCAAAACTGCAGGTTAAGTTTCGTGGTTCCGGTGAGTTACCGTGGGGCAGATTCAAACGGAAGAAGGGAGAGGGGCCATGGCGTGAGATTTTTCCGATTATTGTACTTTTTTTACAATGAGATAATTCTTAGTTACGTTTTATGTCAATTATCGGGAAAATTTAATTCAATGTTTGGTAAATCTCTTCAATCTTAGAAAAAAATCCTTCATTTCCTTGCAATTTTCGGAAAATTTCGTTCATTATTGGGCAAATTTACTTTAAAGTTTTCTTCAATTTTTTAAGAAATTTCCTTCTTATCTAAAAATGAAATATATGGTCAATTTTTTTTTAGCTTTTTTTTAAATTTTGGAACATATCCTTTAATTTGGGGATACCTCTTCCAATTTTTGAGAAATTTTCCTCAATTTTTGGGAAATTTTCTTCCATATTTGGGAGATGTCATTCAATGTTTCGGGAAAATTCAGAAAATCTCAATGATTTTACCAAATTTTCCCAATCAAAAGAACGCATGCAATAGGGAAGGTAAAATCCTTTCAGGGCGTACCTTTCCCTTGTTTTCTAAGACCATTGGACTCCGCACCGTGGCGTAGCCAGAGAGGGACGAGGTGGCGATCGCCCCACCTAGTATTTTAATCTGTCGGTTCAGATTTTATTCCGCCGCGGTTCACATTGGTGCCGTCGGTTCAACAAGCTTTGAAATTCCAGGTGCTTATTATGCTTTTAGATTTCAAAAGGGAACTTTCTCAGAAAATGGTGTATTATAGCTCTCTTAGACGTGAATATTGACTTGTATAATACCTTCTTACTATGCGTTGTGACCTATGTTTTTGCCCTTGAAATCTTAATTTTGCGAGAGTGTCCGGGCCTTCACCCCTGGACCCCACAAGGGAAACTTAAGCGGACCCTGGACCCCACGCCGACAAGTCGAGCGCTTTGCACTTTCATTTTGTGTTTTTTATATAGTGTATTATAGCTCGCTTTGACATGAATTTTGACTTGTATAATATACTTTCTTAATATGCGTTGTGACATAACTTTAGAGAACAAGAAGACATTTTTTGCCCTTGAAATGTCAATTTTACGAGAGCTTCCGGGGGCTTCGCCCCTGGACCCTACCGAGGCTTCGCCTTTGGACCCCACGCCGACAGGTCGAGCGTTTTGCGCTTGAAGTGACACCTTCGATGTCACCTAAACGAAACCACTAAATATCGTGTCGGTTCAATTCAATCCCCCATCTCCCTCCCAATATAAAAATCCTGGCTACGCCACTGCTCCGCATCCTTGTCTTAATATGCAGATATGTTCCATTAATGACAAAGCTGCTAATAAAACACGTTATCACATCATCACTGTTGGTTTGGCTTACACCCTCGGCCCCCCTGACATTTTATCCTGGCTCCGCTCCTAGCGTCACTTCCTTATCAGATAATTCGCAGGTAATATTGAAATAGTCAATGCTGTCAGCAACGAATTTTTGAAATAATTTGGTATTCCCTCTATTTCTTTTGTACGTTTACCTATCAAAAAATGTCTTAAAATTGCGTATATGCTGTCCGAATGGAGGGCTGCAGCTCCCCTCGCACCATGGTGATTGGTGATTGGAACCGTCAACATTGATACCAACTCTCCTTTTGGGCGGAGTCAAAGCACCATGAAAGTATAGAAAATGATTATATTTTAAAACATTCTTTTTAGTTTTAAATAGCTCTTATTACACATCCAAATATATTCCATATGTAAACAAAAAGATGATAGGCCTAGGCTTAGCAGATTTATTGCTTAGCGATGCATAGTATCAAGAAAATGCATTCTATTGCACACCGATAGTACCAAGAAAATGCATTCTATTGCACCCCGATAGTACCAAGGAAATGCATTCTATTGCACACCGACAGAACCAAGAAAATACATTCTATTGCACACAGATAGAATCAAGAAAATACATTCTATTGCACACCAATAGTACCAAGAAAATGCATTTTATTGCACACCTATAGTACCAAAAATTGCATCCTACTGCAAACCGATAGTACCAAGAAAATGCATTCTATTCCTCACCGATGGAACCAAAAAAAGCATTCTATTGCACACCGATGATACCAAGAAAATTCATTTTATTGCACACCAATAGTACTAAAACTTGCATTCCATTGCACACAGATAGTGCCATGAAAATGCACTCTATTGCACCCTGATAGAACTAAAAATGCATTCTATTGCACACCGATAGTACCAACAAATGCATTTTATTGCACACCGACCAAGAAAATGCATTATATTGCACATCAATAGTATTAAGAAAATCATTCTATTGCACACCGACGGAACCAAGGAAGTTAATTCTATTGCACACCGATAGTATCAAAAAATGCATGGTATTCCACACCGATAGTGCCAAGAAAATGCATTCTATTGCACACCGATAGAACCAAAAATATGTATTCTATTGCACACCGATAATACCAAGAAAGTGCACTCTATTGCACTCTGAAAGTGACAAAAAATGTATTCTATTGCACACCGATCTTACCAAGAAAATGCATTCTATTGTACACCGATGGTACCAAGAAAATTCATTTTATTGCACACCAACAGTACTAACAAATGCAGTCCATTGCACACAGATAGTGCCATGAAAATGCATTCTATTGCACCCTGATAGAACCAAAAATGCATTCTATTGCACACCGATAGTACCAAGAAAATACATTCTATTGCACATCGATGGAACCAAGAAAATACATTATATTGCACATCGATAGTACCAAGAAAATGCATTCTATTGCACACCGATAGTACCAAGAAAATACATTCTATTGCACACCGATAGTACCAAGAAAATACATTCTATTGCACATCGATGGAACCAAGAAAATACATTATATTGCACACCGATAGTAACAAAAACTGCATTTTATTGCACACCGATAGTTACAAAAAAATGCATTCTTATTGCAAACCTATAGTAACAAGAAAATGCTTTCTATTGTACACCGATAGTCCAAAAAATGCATTCTATTGCCAACCGATAGTATCAAAAAATGCATTCTATATCACACCGATAGAACCAAACAATTGCATTCTATTGCACACCGATAGTACTACGTTCCCATGCACAGAAATAGTTTCAAAAAATGCATTCTATTGCACACCGACAGTACCTAGAAAATGCTTTCTATTAAACACCGATAATACCAAGAAAACGCATTATATTGCACACCGATATTACCAAGAAAATGCTTTCTATTGAACACCGATAATACCAAGAAAATGCATTATATTGCACACCGATAGTACCAAGAAAATGCATTATATTGCACACCGATATTACCAAGAAAATGCATTATATTGCACACCGATAATACCAAGAAAATGCATTATATTGCACACCGATAGTACCAAAAAAATGCATTATATTGAACACCGACAGTACCTAGAAAATGCTTTCTATTAAACACCGATAATACCAAGAAAACGCATTATATTGCACACCGATATTACCAAGAAAATGCTTTCTATTGAACACCGATAATACCAAGAAAATGCATTATATTGAACACCGATAGTACCAAGAAAATGCATTATATTGCACACCGATATTACCAAGAAAATGCATTATATTGCACACCGATAATACCAAGAAAATGCATTATATTGCACACCGATAGTACCAAGAAAATGCATTATATTGCACACCGATCTTACCAAGAAAATGCATTCTATTGTACACCGATGGTACCAAGAAAATTCATTTTATTGCACACCAACAGTACTAACAAATGCAGTCCATTGCACACAGATAGTGCCATGAAAATGCATTCTATTGCACCCTGATAGAACCAAAAATGCATTCTATTGCACACCGATAGTACCAAGAAAATACATTCTATTGCACATCGATGGAACCAAGAAAATACATTATATTGCACATCGATAGTACCAAGAAAATGCATTCTATTGCACACCGATAGTACCAAGAAAATACATTCTATTGCACACCGATAGTACCAAGAAAATACATTCTATTGCACATCGATGGAACCAAGAAAATACATTATATTGCACACCGATAGTAACAAAACTGCATTTTATTGCACACCGATAGTTACAAAAATGCATTCTTATTGCAAACCTATAGTAACAAGAAAATGCTTTCTATTGTACACCGATAGTCCAAAAATGCATTCTATTGCCAACCGATAGTATCAAAAATGCATTCTATATCACACCGATAGAACAAACAATTGCATTCTATTGCACACCGATAGTACTACGTTCCCATGCACAGAAATAGTTTCAAAAATGCATTCTATTGCACACCGACAGTACCTAGAAAATGCTTTCTATTAAACACCGATAATACCAAGAAAACGCATTATATTGCACACCGATATTACCAAGAAAATGCTTTCTATTGAACACCGATAATACCAAGAAAATGCATTATATTGCACACCGATAGTACCAAGAAAATGCATTATATTGCACACCGATATTACCAAGAAAATGCATTATATTGCACACCGATAATACCAAGAAAATGCATTATATTGCACACCGATAGTACCAAAAAAATGCTTTCTATTGAACACCGACAGTACCTAGAAAATGCTTTCTATTAAACACCGATAATACCAAGAAAACGCATTATATTGCACACCGATATTACCAAGAAAATGCTTTCTATTGAACACCGATAATACCAAGAAAATGCATTATATTGAACACCGATAATACCAAGAAAATGCTTTCTATTGAACACCGATAATACCAAGAAAACGCATTATATTGCACACCGATATTACCAAAAAAATGCTTTCTATTGAACACCGATAATACCAAGAAAATGCATTATATTGCACACCGATAGTACCAAGAAAATGCTTTCTATTTCACCGATAATACCAAGAAAATGCATTATATTGCACACCGATATTACCAAGAAAATGCTTTCTATTGAACACCGATAATACCAAGAAAATGCATTATATTGCACACCGATAGTACCAAGACTGCAAGAAAATGCTTTCTATTTCACCGATAATACCAAGAAAATGCATTGTATTGCACACTGAGTAAACATATTTTTGTAGAGTATAGTGATATGATATTGTCGAAGAATATGTTTCATTTTGATGCTTTTTTAATCATTATTTTTAAATAACATAACATTTTCCTTGATGTAACTATACATTGGTTCTTTTCTATTTTGGATTGAAGTATAGCTCGTCTCCAAAATGATCTCCAGCATTGACCAGAGGATGCAAGAAATTCATTCTGGAAGTGACATCCTTCTGATTATGTTGTGTACAGAATCAAAGCATCTTCGTACAAGTTGACTTTTTACTTGTCAATAATTTCAATTCGTTCCAGAATCTCTCGCATCTTGTCATTCAAAACCATCACGTTGGTCAATTCCGGCGTTTCAAACAGCTGCGTTTGGCGCATTAACGCATCCGGGTTGACAACTATCATCTTCTTCATGATTACAACAGGAGAGGGATCACGGCAGGCAACAAACTCGGAAGCTGCTTTAGTACCGGGGCGACGATGTTTTGAAAAAAGCTCCTTGCACCACGTTGACGTAAAAAGTGTCGTTTGTACTTTTGCGGGATGTTTGGGTAGGCTAACACCAGTAACTTGCGTCGATGTCTTGCAATGGCTTTCTTCTCCAACGGGCTCAACTTCACCTTACCTTCTAATACGTTTAGGGCACACTCACATAAGCAGTGTAATAAATGTGTATTTGCGTTGTTCAATACGTGAAGACGTTGTCTTGATGTACCTTCAGCGATCGCTTTGAGATAGGGTTCTTGACATCCACTTCTCCATGATAAATGACATTACCCCACTTAGGTAAACGTATTTTTTATGTCTCTTTACAAATCCATTCATGTTACATAAGGTGAAACGCCCAAACAGAGAGGACGAGCCACTTTAACACTTCATTGAATTTTTCCATGATAGAAACCTCATAAGCAACAAATCAATTAAATGTACAGTGACATAGACACTGCAATTCAAACAATTATGTAGAAGTCAAAGTTACAAGCCAAACATTGTCTACAGACCACGAGGCCCCGGGTTCAATCCTGGGATGGGTAGACACGCCAGTGCACCACAACTGGTTATCAAAGGCCGTGGACATTGACTTGGTTGTCGATGTTATGTCTGTCCGTACGTCGTACCTGTGTTCTCGTCCGGGTCGTATTAAGCGTTTCGTGATAGTATTTGTACTATCATAACCGAATACGCAGGCGACGACCCCGTTATTGTAATTGTGTGTTCAACTCTCTCTCTCAAGCCAAACATTGTTCTTTTTTTATCGACACTTTGCGGGACCACGTCATAACGTCAACTAAACTCGTTAGACGATACTGTTGTCCATTTATTCATCTTGGTATATACGCGTAGCGTCGGTCGAACAGACCGGTCTGCAGACGATATCGATCGGGCGTCGTAGGGGTAAAATTGATGAAGAGTTAACCATGCGGCTCTCGTGTGGCGTCGGTGTGGGCGTCGCGGACGTAACGCACCCGTGCAGGAAACATTTAAAGAGCCAAATGATCGATAGAAGAAGCATCGTGCGGATTTTTGAAGTAGACGAGATGATAAGTGTTGAGACTGAGAGTACGTTCGCCTTTGAAAGATAAATTATGTACAAGAAGCAACACGGATATGTTTCGGTGATGACTGCCTTTGGTAAAAAGTGTCGTTACAATGGGATTCAGTTCACCTATGAGATCGTCAATGGCAATGATATTATTACCTTCCGTATCCAAACGTTTCAGATCGTCTTCGGTGGGTAGGCCTTTAATAAACTCCACGTGAGGTAAAACTCGCTTCAGCGCTTCATAATCGGGTTGGTTTTCGGCATAGAATTAATAGATGCGTTCGGGTGGTGGGTTGATGAATTATGTACGACGTTCCAACAATGTTCTTACCCAACGGGTCTTTCCACATCCCGTTGGACCTGCGATGATACAGGTAAATGGGTGTTTCAACAACCCGTCTAACGTGTCGTTATGCTTGTCATCGTAAATGATCTTTATCATGTACGACATGTCTTTATATATTGAGAGAGACCTACAAAATTTTTTTTTTTATAATTTCACGTTTGAGGTACTTTACAATCACCTGACACACCCAGTCAGGAAAAACTATACAACTCGTTAAAAGGACTTTTTGGAACAATCGAGAATATCTTGTAATGGCAATCCGATGACCTCGAAAATCTCAGGAGCCCCTACACAGGTAGTGACCAATCAGAAGCTGAGTCCGTCGTTGAGAATATCCTGTGACGGCAATCCGATGACACAGAGGAAAAAATCTCAGAGGTCACAATACAGACCCTGACCAATCAGAAGTTAGCATTAAGTATATGCAAATGAACTATACACTTCGTTAAAAGGACTCTGCGGAACAATCGATAATATCTTGTGCTGGCTTCTGATCGGTCCGGGTCTATATAGTGACCCTTACTATTTATATATATATATATATATATATATATATATATATATATATATATATATATATATATATATATATATATATATATATATATATATATATATATATATATATATATATATATATATATATATATATATATATATATATATATATATATATATATATATATATATATATATATATATATATATATATATATATATATATATATATATATACATATATATATATATATATATATATATATATATATATATATATATATATATATATAAATATATATATATACATATATATATATATATATATATATATATATATATATATATATATATACATGATATATACATATATATATATATATATATATATATATATATATATATATATATATATATATATATATATATATATATATATATATATATATATATATATATATATATATATATATATATATAAATATATATATATATATATATATATATATCTATATATATATATATATATATATATATATATATATATATATATATATATATATATATATATATAATATATATATATATATATATATATATATATATATATATATATATATATATATATATATATATATATATATATATATATATATATATATATATATATATATATATATATATATATATATTTACATCTTTTAGACGTTATTGTTTTTACCATTTACTAATATTTACTGAAATTTATTTTCCTTCCTAATTTACTGTTTTTTATATAACTTTTATGTAACTTTTATATTTATAACTTTTATATTTTTTTTTTTTAAATATCTTTGCAGGTTTGCTACAGGACAACAAATTTCCATATTTTATTGTGGATGAAATAAATTGATCTAATCTTTTCTTTCTGTTGATTACCGAGAAATATCGGAAAGAATTAAGAAGCTACAAGAATATATGTGAGAATTATTTTACCAATGTTTATCATAAGTTTTTCCTTTCATCGAGTATTATTAATGTTGACTTGTTAACATACCGTTTTCACGAAGCTATGGAGTTTTTGTATACAAATAAAATTCAGAGCGGACAAAAAATAACGGGGTTAAAGGATTACTTCAGTGGTGAAGCCTATTTATCTTATACGAAAGAAGACTCCAACAGAAACAAAATGGTGAAGAAAGCATTCAAAAATCTTATTCCATTAAGGAGATATTTAAGTTTAAAGTTTAATATCATTGTATAGAAACGACATGTAATCAAGACTAGTTGTGATGTCATAGCCTCAGATTCCTCAAAGTCTTTATGTATTCTTTCAAATTGAAGCTGTTACATCATGGCAATGTGTAAGCAGGTTAAGAACTTAGTCATTTAGTTCAGTCTGTTAGCAGGTAGCATTATTCAATTTCCATACCAAAAAATAAGAAAGAAGGAATTTAACCAATAATAAAGTTCATTTTAACATTTGACAATAGGAGGATTTTGGTTGCCTATAATTTGCAAGAATATGTTTTGTTGAGGACCTTTCATAGTATTTTAAGCCTTTGTTCACATTACAGGTTTCAAGAAATCAATCAAGAGGAGTGAATTTTACTTGGTTTAGAAGACGTCTAAATCTATGCAGGGGAGACTAAGCCATGCTATTCTCTGGGATGCTGGGAGGCTCACTGGGACGTTTGTGCACCACTGCCCTCTTTAGGTGAGGCAGTCGTCGATGATCGATTTATAACTTACACATTTGTTCATATTCGAATCTGCTTTGTTGAAAGAATAAAAAATGGAAATTAAATTAAAAAGTGTGCTGTGCAGTGGCGTGGTGGGTCATGTTTCACTGAATAGGGGGGGGGGGTGGTGGGTTGGCGCCCCTCTTCCCCGAAAATAGCTCATTAGAGTAAAACGTTGGGCATATAGAAGTAAATTGGCATTAACCATTTAGGAAATTTCCTAAAATCAGTGTTTCGAATCTAGGAGCTGTCAAAGCCCAGGAAGAGGTCCAGGGGGAAAAACCCCTGGAAGTGCTGCTTTGGAAAAAATTCCCGAAAAATGCATACGATTTCCCAAATCTTTAAGAAAAATTCGGAAAATGAAGGAAATCTGCTAAAAATGAAGGAAAATTTCCCAAAATTGAAACAAAACTTCCCAATAATTGAAAAAAATATTCCAAAAATGAAGGAAACTTGACGAAATTGTAAACAAATTTTCCGAAATTGAAGGAAATTTAAATTTTCCGAAATTGAAGGAAATTTAAATTTTCCGAAAATAAAGGAAATTTTTCGAAAATTGAAAAAAACTTCCAAAAAATTGAAGAAAATTTCTGCCAAATGAGGGGAATTTCCCGAAAATGAAAGAAAATTCCCTAAAATTGAAAAAGAACTTCCCAAAAATTCATGACACTTTCCGAAAAATGAAGGAAATTTCCTGAAAATTGAAGAAAACTGCCAAAATATTAAAAAAAAAATATCACGAAAATTTTCGCAAAATGAAGAAAAATTCTCGAAAATGGAAGAAACTTTCTCAAATATGAAAGAAAATATCACGATGAAGGAATTTTTTACGAAAATTAAAGCAAATTTCACGAAAATGAAGGAAATTTTCAAAAACGAAGGAAAATTCCCGAAAACTAAGGAAATTTTGCGAAAATTGAAGAAAACTTCCCCCCCTCCTAAAATGAAGAAATTTTCCGCAAAATGAAGAAAATTTCCCAAAGCCTGAAGAAGACTTCCCAAATATTGAAAAAAATATCCCGAAAAAAAAAAAAATCATGATAATGGAAATTTCCGGAAATTATAGATTTCTCAGAAATGGAAGGAAATTTCCCTGATATTGCAGACTGAGATTTCCCAGAGAAAACAGATTTGTAGACACGTTCATTATTAGGGCGAAAATTGTGTCAACTCTAGGCTTGCTAGGGGCAAAGGCCTGGTGGGGATCCAGGGTTTCGCAGGAAGCCCTATGTTTGTCATGGTTTAATAGTAGAAAAGGGCTTTAAAATGTGTCACATCTATTGGGCGAAGCTCCACGTTTAGGGGCGCTGAGGCGAAACCCCAGGAATCCCTGCATTTCTCGCGATTTTCAGAGCAGAAAATTGCTTAATATTGTCAAATCCACTGCCGACGTCCTAGGCGCCGGGGAGGCGAAGCCCCTGGAAGCTAGTGGCCTTTTTGGCGTGATTTTGGTAGTAGGAAATTGCGCAAAATCATCAATTCCGAACTAAGGTTAGTTAAAGGGAATATTATTTTTGAACGAATGTTCAAATGCAGGATCCATATGTGTCTTTAGTTGGGGTCTAGGAACGGTTTTCATGTCTCTGATGTAAGAATAAAGCTTTGGGGAAAAAATATTTACAACGTTGAGAATAAAAAGTATATAAGAGTATATTTTCATAACAATTTTTGCGCCCCTGTGCGCATTCGGCGTCCTCTCGAAAAGCTTCTACCAGCTGTATTCAATAGATATTGCCGACGAGCTATCGCCATGTATCGGTTTCTATCCGAGCGCGAAATCCAGGGGCTTGCTCATGTGCCAAGGTGGGAAAATTTGGTATTTTCTGTGGAAAATTCATGCGCTTTTGGACTACACAAACAGACAAATGGAATTTTACTTGCTTAATAGTATAGGAAGAAGTTATTAATCAACACGTAGATTTTAAAAGGATGATTATGGCGCCCCCTTAAAAATCTTTGCGGGGAGTTGATCCTGCCACCACGCCACTGCTCCTGTGTAGGGGAAACACATTGTGGTGACAAACGCCTTGTTGTACAAGTTAATCATAGTTTGTTGTGGCATATCTTATCATAATTTAGTGACCATACAAAGTCTCTTAACCCTTTGATCTCTTCTTCTGTAAATTTATTTTATTTTATTCTCATTGATTTTTGTATCACAAAGGAATTCGAGGCTTGTTTTTGCCTGCTTGTAAAAGTGTACTTGTTGAGTGTTTGTGCTAAAATGTTCTCAAGCTTTATGTGCCTTCTCTCTTCAGGTACCCAACCTCCGGCAAGCAGGGTCAACATCTACAAGTCATTTGTGTCACAGTGGTCACAGATGATCTTCCCTTTGGCTGTTGAGTCAAGATGTATACTATATGCTGGCAATTTACCATAGGTGAGTGTTGTGAAGCAGTATTTTCAGAAGTTTATCATATTAGTCAGATTATTTTTATTTTTTACTTGTAATAACGCAGTAACACATCATTTGATGCAGGATATGATTTTTACTTTTTGTTATATCTAGTTTCATGTATAGATTATTTTTGCGAGGAAAAAAAAATTCTCTTTACTTTTCAGATCAATAAGGAGGTTTTATGTGTCTTTATTCTTTTATCTTTAATGATAACACAAAATGTAGCTACTTCTAATTTATGAAAAAATATTTCAAATTTAAAAACAAAATAGATTTTTCTACTTGTATGCAACAATTCTACTTTCATTCCCTCCAATAAATTTTCATCAGTGTTTTATTCACATCATGTAGCGTAGTTTTTGAAGATTATCTATTTATGATAAATGTATATTTGCACTTCATCCTTGTCTGGTTAAAAAAATGTAATGTTATTTTCCCCCCAATTAGAATAGATTCAGAATACTTTAAAAATTAAACTACTATTCATTTCTTCCGCTGCCAACAAAATGTACAAATTTTGAGCTGTAACTTTGACAGAATTTCCAGTAGAGTCTATTGTTGGGCAAAAAACATTTTATCAGAAGTTGGTGGCGCAGTTCCAAAAAACTGCAGGATAATCTCATACTGACGCAAGCTTCTAGAATTGGAACATTTACAATTTTTCTAAAATATCGTAAATGATATCATTGGGGACTATACGCCTATTTCTAAAAACAGAACTTGCCGCTAGAAGAGAATAAAAACAGCTGTTTCAAGACAGTGTCGAGGTTCCATAAATTTACAATTCTATCACCTCTAATGCCCAGTTATTTTTATCAGGGTTTCTGATTAACTAAGAAGGCTTGTTTGCATATGCAAGCACCCAGTTATTACTCAACGAACTGGCTAACTGCATATGCAAATTAAGATTTACCAACACTACTAAAAAATCAAACCCTTAATTTGCATAAATTAACCTAACTTTTTGACCAACAATTATATACCATGCAGGTATGGACTTAAATCTGATCAACTTCTATCAAATTGTTAGTTAATACACTGAGTGCATCTTTGTTGACAGTCCTGAGTCAAGTCAATATAACTGAACTAAAAAACAAGAATTTGACAAATATTCTTCCACGTCCCAATCTACACCAAGGTCAATAGTCTCCAGTCAGCCATTAGCAACACACAATGTACATTCATAAATACTTTAAGGAAATCCTTGCATCTGATTGGTTAATTACCCATGTTCGAATGAAGTATCGAGACATGGCTTGAGCTTCCACATGAATTTCTATAAACAAGTTGGGAGAATTAAAATTGTTGATCAACAATGAATCTCCACTTGTTGCTTTTCAATGTGTCTTTCAGATCATACACCTCAATTTTACACTTTTTTTTTTATACATTATCCCTGTAGTTATTGGTTTATAATGAAAATTGGATATTTCAACGCCAAAACAAAATGGTAGCCTATTTTTTTTTTTTTTTGCTGCTCGCGACCGTACGTACACGTATATTCGTGTTATCATCTTGTTGTTAAGTGAATCTATTTAAATGTGTTAGGAGAATAAACTTGTTATCAACATGATTCAAATTTGTTTGCATTTTTCTCTTTTTTTTAAATTTTATGTCAGAATTTATGAATCGGAATCAAGTAGAAGGTGCCTTGGTCTCTACTGCTCATTCAAAACCGGCTATGACGTCACAGGGGGCAGAGGCCCTCGGCTGCGCCTCGGGCCTCTCAGCCTCCCCTGTGACGTCATAGCCGGTTTTGAATGAGCAGTAGAGACCTCGGCACCATCTACTTGATTCCTTAATTGATTGAGAGTATTCGCTTGGTTGGGGCACGTCACATCCAGGAGATGACGTCATTTTCTGCAGCGAAAACAAACCTTTGCGCGATACACGTGAGAAAGTCCGTATGCGTTTACTGTGTGCACTACGTATGGCATGTGAGCAAACACAGCTGATCGCTTAGAAGTTTTTACTACAATGCGGGGTGAATGCGCGCTGTTGCCATGGGTCTGATGACCTCAGGTCACATTTCCAACCAAGTGATTACTGTACGCGTACGACACATTGTAACAACAAGGCCTAGCGTAAGTCTGTAACTGTAAAGTCTACACTAAAGTCTAAAGATACGCTGTACCAGTGTCAATGGGCGAGAAGGTTCTTACTTAGGTTATTTGTTTTGACTACAAACCTATTCTTATCTTTAACTGCTATAACTTGCGGTATTTTGTTTGGTATATCGGGTCAAATAAAATGGATCCTGAGACAGCCACGAAGTTCGCAGCTCAGTTCTTCAGTAGTAGGCCTACATTGCGTTAATTACGTACGATTAGGCCCCTAACCCTTACCTCAGTTTTGTTTAAAGAACTGTACAAAACAGTTGGCGCTATTCTTGTAATTCGCAGATATACTATCTCTATTGCCATCTAAAACCTTGCCCTGGAATTTGTAAGTCGAAATGTTATTGTAAATTATCTCAAACATATTGTTAAATGAGTGAATATACGCTGACAGAAGCAAGCTGATATCCTTCTTTCTTGGAAGAACATTTGTCATTCTTGTTCGATCGTCGGTTATAAATATATCATGCATATCCGCGCGCATATAGACAGAAACCACAAGTAATTTGTGATTGGTTGATACGATTGCTTATGAATAACTTGCCCATAAGCTGTGTGTAAATGTTTAATTTCACCAAAAATAATATTTTACTTTTGTCTAAGTTTTTGTCATTTTTTGCCGAATAATTGCAAAATATTTTAATTTATGGTGATAGAATAGAAATAAACTACTCTTGCTTGCCCAATGTTGGTAATAACTGGCTCACCCAAATAATTTGAAGATGGACTCGGCTTCGCCTCGCCCATTATTCTTTCAAATTATTTGGACTTGCCGGTTATTACCCAACAATGGGCTCGCAATTGCAGTTTATTTCTTAATTATATCTGTGCTCTTACGACTAGAATTGATTAACTGCCTTGGTTATCATTACATATAGTCATAAACAGTAGTAAGCGAACACTATACAGACCCAGACAGTCCGGGTCTGTATAGCGGCCCCTGAGATTTTCCCTCTTGGTCATCGGATTGGTCGGGGTCTGTATAGTGACCTCTAAGATTTATATTTATTTTCATATACTTAATGTTAATTTCGGATTGGTCGTGGTCTGTATAGCGGCCCCTGAGATTTTCCAGCCAATCACTACCTGTATAGCGGCCCCTGAGATTTTCCAGCCAATCACTACTTGTATAGCA
>JAIGNY010003492.1:340000-379855 GCA_020152595.1 Chiridota heheva
AAGATAGTGTGCCAGGACAGGCCTTGGGCCTTAACTAAGAAAAAAAAAACTTTGACCCATTCTAGGTCAAAATATTTGAAGCTACGTGTGGTGATCGTATGCAAGATTCTTTTAAAAATTACCACAGTTGTGATGCACTGTAATAATGTGGCTCAGAAGTTTGTGCAGGCAAAGGCAAAAGAAATTTTCCATAATTTATTTTCATTTAGCCTACAAAACAATGATTCAATACACAATGGGAAAAGGGCGTAGGCCTAGGCCTATCCTTTTTCTTTTTCTTTCTGCGTGCAATATATTTTGGCTCTCATTTTAAAATCGTTGAAAGAATTTGCATATCATCTTTCTATGATGTGTTACAGCACTTCATGACATACAAATAATAACTTTAGGTTTAAAATAATAGAGAGGTGTAGTTAAATAGTTTCAGGCTGTAATTTTTGTGTCATGCTCCATTAACTCTATTATGATACATAAAAAAAAAAAAGGCATCATTTTATAGTTTAGCTACCTTAGTACAGCTGGTGGTCTTGCAACTTTGCTGCCCAGCCGGCAGGGATATGCCATAGTTTGGACATACATAATAAGTTCTTTCAACATGAATATGCATCGAAGTTCTTTTATTAAGATTAATACAATGCTGGACCGTGCGACTTTAATACTACTGTGGCCGGGGATACTGCATGGGAGCAGAGATACTGTTATAGATGGGAGCCATCAGATTACACAAAAGATTCTTTGATAATTGATAAGATTACATCATTCACCTCGGAAGTTCATGAGTTTGATTATTTTTTGAGAAAACCTGCTTCTAAAGTTCCTCCCGATTTTGCCCACCAGGATGATTTGATTCAATTTGATTAAGTGGGTCTTAATCATATTTACAAAAAAGTGGAAAAATAGCGGTGAATTGGAAAAAAGTTGTATAAACAAAAAGCACTTTATTAAAATGCTGTCGCATTTCAGATTTATCATTCAAAGGAAGGTTTTGTTGTGTGAACTTGTGCTTTTGAATCCCTGGCCATCTTATTGTGTTTAAATTGTCAATATCAACTGTTATTACTGTAAGTTAGCAATACACTTTAACTGCAGAAGCCATTTACAAGTTATCAATTTTCAAGTATGTACAGCATTTGCTTAGAGATACTCTATACACATTTGTGATCATTTGATCTGTGTAATCATTTGTACAAAAGATATTGCAGTAGTTATCATTTTAGTAAATCATATGATAAATAAGCTAAGTTTCTGGCCATTACTAAACTCTTACCATTCTGTGAGCTCAGAATTTGTACCTCCCCTCCCTCCCCTCCCACCTCCCTCCCACTTTCCCTCCCCCCCCCCCTCCCCCCCCTCCCCACCCTCCCCTTCCACCTCCCTCCCTTCCACCTCCCCTCCCCTCCCACCTCCCTCTCCCCTCCCACCTCCCCTCCCCCACCTCCCCCCCCCCCCCTCCCCTCCCACCTCCCTCTCCCCTTCCACCTCCCCCCCCCCCCTCCCACCTCCCTCTCCTCTTCCACCTCCCCTCCCACTCCCTTCCACCTCCCCTCCCATTCCACCTCCCAAAAAAATAAATAATAATAAAATATAAAATAAATAAGTAAATAGATAAATAAAAAAAATAAAAACTCATTGTTTTTTTTACATCAATGTCACAGGTTTCATATACTGAGGTTTATTGAAGAAATCAGCATTAGAAACCCAAGTTACAACAGTTGTTGTTCTTTTTTTCTTTCATAGTGAACTCGTTTGTTGAAATTACAAAGGAATTGCTGCAAGTAGAAGGTAAGACATATGTGCTTAGCGACAAGTTCAACCAGGAGTCCAGGAAGCCATTGAAGAGTTCTTTGGTAAACCGCTTGGAGCCAGAGGTTCCCATGACAACCCAACAATGGAGCAGTTTGGACATCACATGCTAAACCAATGTTGTTGCAGGTAGAAATTGGGACATTAAAAGGCAATGTAACTGCCAGTCAACCAAGTGAGGCAGAAATAAGTGATGAGCCTCTGCCAAACAGGAAAAGGTGATCAAATATCAGATAGGCCTAATATCAGATGAACTGCATTAGCCCTGCTGTAAATTATTTTTCCGGTATTATTATAGATCTGATGTTTATACTAATCTGACTGATTTTGCCATCATACTAGTAGGCTATTAACAATAAGAGAGGGAATCTGGTTTTAAGAAAGTTGCTTGACATCCTGATGTTTATTGTGCTTCATACTTAAAACCACTTCCTCAGCGGTTATTGTTTGGATAGTCTATGTGCATATATCTTGGGGTTCGCAAAATGAGACAGCATCAACCTCGTTCTGTATGTAAATCATCACTGAAAGTGTTGAATGATTGCATTGACAAAAACTTGACTAAGGGCGAGCAAAAAATGTTTTTCTTGCTTTTGGTTATGTTATTTTTTCAGTTGTAAGGCACTTTGATTAATTTTTATGCAGTGTCTTGTTCTAAATATTTACTGCACATAAATAGTTAACTTATGTGTGTCTTGTTAATTCTTAAAGAAAAAAGAAAGTTAAATGATAAATGCAGAGTGTAATAAAAGCTTTATTTATAAGTTTATTGGCTTTCACTATTTTAGAAAGGTAAATTGTGTCTCGAATCTTTATACTTGTTCGTTCTTAATTTGATAGGGAGTTTTTATGGAAACTTACTTCAACCGATTTCACATAAGATATTTAATATGGCTATTAGTCTTAAGCTGTTCAGATTTTACAGCAAATGTTATCGGTATGGTAATGTAAAAAAAAGATGAATATTTACAGATAAAATCAAGGTAAATCAAAAGGGAAATCCGATTACACACAACAAAGGCACACAACAGAACTTGATTTAATTTGGTTGGTGATGCTAATAGGTGCCTTTGGAAATGTAAACACTAAAGGTTTCATTCAGATTTGCAGAGCAACTAGTACTGAATAAATGCTATATGCTATAAAATAAATGAGAGTCCACACTTTCATTGTTTCAAGTATGATATTATGAAGTTGAGGTTAAGAAGCTTTGAAGAGAGACAGGACTAGTTGTATTATACGTGGGCATCAACTTACTCTTTGAATTATTTGTCAGGTAAAATACAAGTTGATGCACTATATCCCAGGAAAGAAGAAGGTATTTAAGGTCTTCAACAACTTAGAATTCAGCTAACAGGTTCAAGAGTAATTTTTCTTTAACCTATTTTCTTCTGTTCACTGTACAGAATTGGAAAGATATTAATTATGAGAAAATGTCAGTTTCATTTATAAGAGAATTTAGTTGTATGTCAATTATATGATGTATTTGAAAATGTATTTGAAAATGTATTTGAAAATGTATTAACACATTTTACTCTGCTTATGTTTAGTCTTTCTTTGTAACACTTAACATGATTGGTTTGTGCGTGAAATGTATATCATAATTGGATACCTTTGGAATGATTAGTTTATATTTTTCCTGGTAAGAAGTGCTGCAAAATTCATAATCGTTTACTTTGCATTTATGGAGATCAATCTTGATACTTGAGTATTCTTATAATTTTGTGCAGAAGTTGATCATATTTCAATAAATCTTGTTTTGACTACTGGATTTGCTTTCTATTGTCCTTTTTGGTGTTGGTAGGGGTGGGGATTGATGATGACTTG
Organism: Chiridota heheva; assembly: GCA_020152595.1. Lineage (NCBI taxonomy): Eukaryota > Metazoa > Echinodermata > Holothuroidea > Apodida > Chiridotidae > Chiridota > Chiridota heheva. Next base: position 343,631 of record JAIGNY010003492.1, read on the forward strand.
TAAATTTATACCTAGCTGGTATATACTGTTGTCCTTTAAGGCTATGAGGTAAGGCCTTTAAGGCAAAATTTTCACAGAATCCTGAATTCCATACAGTCACTTTTCCAAGACCACCAAACAAATAGAGCTTTCAGGGGCCTGGGGCCCCTATAGACTGAATTTTAGGGAGACAAAGCGAAAGGTATCCCGCCCGGCCATTGGCCTGGTCCTCTCTAAAGTTCATCAAATGCTTCATTCCTCACCTCAATGAACAAGTCGGAATTGGTCAATGTTAGAGTGAGTACTCCTTGCAGTGGGTAAATATCACATACAGTATGGCGAGTACTCATTGTAGTGGGCAAATGTCACATAGGGTGGGTACTCCTTGTAGTGGGTAAATGTCACACAGAGTGGGTACCTGGCCTCTTTTGTTTGACAAAAGCCTTTTGCACTTCATTTCCCACCCTCGTGAAAAAGTCTGATTCAGAATTGATTATTATCAGTGGGTACTCCTCGTAGTGGGTAAATGTTACATAGATTGGGTACTCATTGTAGAGGGTAAATGTCACATAGGGTGACTTATTGTAGTAGGTAAATGTGTGTGTGTGTGTGGGGAGATGGGGGTATTGACTCTTATAAAAAATAAAAAAAGAGTGGGGACAGGCGGCAAATTTCCCCCAAAATGTACTGATTTTTCTAAAATTTTGTTGAAAAGTGGTAGAAGACATTTGCCTGGGTACATGTGATATGGTAAGTCGGAAGACAAAAGCTTCTTTTCTTTTCCATACGCCATTTTCTTAAGCCTGAATATTGTTCACTTTAGTAACTAAAACTGCCAAGAAATGTAGACCTATCTAACAGTACAGAGTTTACAACAGCTGGACGAACTCAGTATATATGTACTGTGTATATACGATGCGTTACACACAAGTTGGGTACACCTATTACGTAACTGGGCCATATCCACGAAAGCGGTGTCAAAGCGCATGTTGTGAAGTGATTTAATGAGGGTTTTTCCGGGATTTTTCACCACTTCCAATAAGAAATTTAGGAAGTTTTACGACGGCGGCTACACTCATCGATATAAACGTTTTACGATCGTCCACTCTCTATGTGTGGACGCTCTTTGGTATGACAATACTGACACAACTCTCATATAACTTTCTCTGTTTTTTTCACCTCCGAGCAAATGTAGACAATTCAAACTGAAGCTTCAAAAGTCTGTTTTTTGTTTGTTTTCAAAACACCTCGCATCATCGTCGGTCATCAAAGTTGTAGCCGATGAAATTATATCCTGTATTGATGAGCGCGGACTGTTTTTTCTATGATGGAAGACCAAACTTACTGCCTACGGTTTTATGGTCTGGGGACCCAAATTTCCTAAGAAAGAAGGACCGGGGCCCTTTTTGGAGGGGGAGGGGGGGGAGGCGAAGGGGAGGGGGGGGACTTACCTCTACACCGGCTTCTCTGAAACCAATACCGGGGCTTTTTAGGAACCGTTTAGCAGAGTTGTAATAGACTGTGTAAATCCCCTACTTAAAGCTAGGTGAGGTCATTACGAAGATCATTGGTGATTTACTTACTATCATATGTGCTTCAACAAGATTTCCAGAGGCTATTCCTCTGAGGAATATCAAAGCTCAGACTATCACAAAAGCTTTGTTTAAACTTTTCTCCTTAGCCAAAGTCTGTACAGTCAGATCAAGATAGTAACTCTTTGTCAAACTTATTTCAACAAGTAATGTATGAACTTGGTAATGTCAAGTGTATATCATTCAGAAAGTCAGGAATTTTTGGAAAGCTTCTCTCAAACTTTGAAAAACATGATTAGGGCATTCTGTCATGTTAGTGATAAGGATTGGGATGAAGGTATTCCTTTTTTGATGTCCATACAAGAGTCTCTCAGAATTGCTCAGAATCATGTTCTCCGACTTGGCATCATGATGCTGACAACATCATACTTCGGCACTTAGTCCAGGGACCTATTGCAATTCCCTGCTTAGTCGGTCTGAGATTTTAAATGTCGGCTATACGGTTTGAATCAAAGATACACTACTCAATCTGTTAATCATGCCCAAATCGTCTAAATATCCAACTCATCTTTACTCGACTCGGTATGATGCTGATTGGGCTCGGGTTGGGCAACTGCAGGCATAGGCTAGCCTTTTATATTTTGAGGAAAACCTTCAAAAAATTTGATAAAAATGTCAGATATTTTGAAGAAAAAACTTCGGATATTTTGAAGAAAATCTTCAGATGTTTTGAGGAAAACCTTCGGAAATTTTGAGGAAAAAATCGGATAGTAAGAATAAAAACTTCGGGAATTTTGGACTCCAGAACTCACCAAACAATCCAAAATACTGAAATTCTATTGTGCAAATTTTCCGACTTAAAAAAAATTCCCGGCTGGACTTTAGACAGAGTTTCTTATTGTCGCACACGTGTGACAATAAGAAGCACGTTATACGTGTGACAATAAGAAGCATGTTTTGTGTGACAGTAAAAAACACGTTTTGTGTGATATATATATATATATATATATATATATATATATATATATATATATATATATATATATATATATATATATATATATATATATATATATATATATATATATATATATATATATATATATATATATATATATATATATATATATATATATATATATATATATATATATATATATATATATATATATATATATATATATATATATATATATATATATATATATATATATATATATATATATATATATATATATATATATATATATATATATATATATTTATATATATATTTATATTCTTCACGTCATGTGCTACTACTCTGAGTTGATGCAATTGATGCATTATTGCTTTTTCTTGGCACGGTTGGGTGGTTTGGCTTTCTTCCCATGGTGACATGTGGAGATGAGCTCGGTCTTTTTATTGATCGATTGTGCTGTGAGGCAGAGGTACATTTGGGTACATCAAAAAATATATAAACAATGAGGTCAATCTGTAATGACTGTAAGGAGCTGAATTTATTCTTATTAATAAAACTTCAATCCCTGAGTGTATGAAACTGCAGGTAAAAGCTACTATTGGGTGCGTAACCAGATACATCACAGTCCATTGACGGTGGAACTCGGGCTTGGGGGATCAGCCCCTCAATGAAAAGGTGGTGGTTGGAAGCTTCTGTCCATGGGGCAACAGGGACAGTTTTCCCAGAAATTTGCAAAGTTAGGTTTTTTTCTCAAAATTTGGCCCATTGTTTCCCCCCCCCCCCCACCACCGAAACATTTCTGTCTACCGCCCTGCCATGGCCGTAGCCAGCGGGGTGTGGTTCAACAGGGGAAGTTATCGCCCCAGAAATTTGCAACATATTTTTTTCTTTAAAATCATTCGATCAGCTGTTTCTGTCTACGGCCCTGCTTCTGTCATGTTTATCCCAACAAAATTGTGCTTTAAAATGTTATATATTTTTGGCTTCGGAACGAATACATTATTAGGGAGGGGTAAACCTAACGAAGGAGGCCACGCCAAGCTTAGGGGCCCACACGCCCTTTAGCTTAGGTGGGCCCACGCTCTGGCGTGGCCTCTCCCGTTGGGTTTACCCCTCCCCAATAATTTATTCGTTCCGAAGCCGCCGCATCAACATGGACATTGCCGATTTAATGGGCCGGGCAAAGAGTATGAATAACAGCTGATTGTTTGGATTTTGCAAGTCATAAAATGTTTATCAAAATCTTCAACAGCATTTCGGCAAGAGGTAACATTTTCTTCGAGTTAGCTATATTATGAGTGTTTCTTTTCTCAATTAAATTATTTTTGATTAGAAAAACATATTTCGCCGTTATATTTTTGGTTTGGAAATACCAAATTGACCTAAACAACTCAAACATTTATTTCTTTATTTCTGGGCGAAAATAAAAATATTTATCCCTCATTAATAATCCTACTGTCCTAACTGTACACCTTGACCTCTTAGGCTGGTTTCTTCGTGTCGCAATAAATTGAAAACTTCGTATTTTGCTTGTAAAATTAATATATTTACATATTTGCATTGACCGAATTCAAAGTGAAGTCGACGCCAAAAAGCCAATGGTACATGTATTTGTTATGTTTTGCTATATTTTTAATATAAACAACTAACAAGTTAGGCCTACTCAAGAAAGGATATTTTGCAGACTATGGACAATCCTTTTGTTGTGAACAAGTAATGAAATGTGAATCTCTGGCCGTCTGAGCATTACTGGGTGTAGCGTACGTACAAAGCCTTGCAGCCAAGCTTTGCTAATGAAGTTGGAAGAAGTGATCGTCAAATTGCTTGCTCCGATTCGACATCATTCCACTCCTAGACTGTACACTCGGACTGTAACGTTAGGCTACGCCTACAGTACAGTAAGTTGTATACTAGGCCTACTGACAATTGACATCTCATTCAATAGGACTAGGGCCGTTTTCACAAATGCCATTCTTAAAGAATAGGATTTGGTCCTTTGAATGTCAGCTCTTCAATTTCTTCTACTGTTTACGTATAATGTTTTGGTGCAGTATTGATGCTTGATTTATTCATTATTGTCTTGGTTTTTCCAGGATTTATCCAAATTTCTTTTTAAAAAAATCGATTTTGATAATAATCATTGTGGGCCAAACAAAATAAAAATAAATAACAATCTTAAAACTGATATTTTCCTATACTTTTAACACCTCGCTTAAAACACTCAGAAGGATATATAATTTTTTTTGCCCACAATTATTAGAATCGATGTTCGAAGCCCATCCATGTCTTCAAAAACTGTTTTTAAGGTGATTTTAGTTACTTTTATCAAAGTATTTTGAACTGCTTTTCCTTCCGTAGAATTTGTTTGATGAGCTCTTCAAAGTACGGTCAAAATTCAAAACACCTCCATCAGGGCTATAGCATTTTAGCGTGGGTAATATGTTTTAGATTATTTATATAATCTAAACATTTCTTGATGTTTTTATTTCTTTTCGCACAAAGTCTTTTATACTAAAACTATTTAATAAAATTATATGAACAAAAAATGTTGTCAGCGAAAAATCAACTTGCAGTTTAGTGGAACATTGTAAAACTTATTTGCGGACGGTTGAATAATTAATCACAAACGTGCAGTGACTAAGAAAATGGTGACCAAAGTATGAATGTTGGAAACTTTATCCCGTTGTGCTAAATAGGTAAAGATTTTGAAAAAGTTTTTGGAAAAAGTGTATTATTTAGACTAATTGATATAAGAATATCCAAAAAGTAAGTTATTTTGTAATCATCAATTTTCTACAAAGTGTGAATTGAAAAAATGATAGGAATTGTACCTAATCTCTAACAACCCTTGTGCGGCAATCCCATCATCATGTCATCTCGCGCTGAGGGATGTATATACTGTAATAACTAGAATGCAAATCTAACTACCATATGTTATAGCCCTGATGGCAGTGTTTTGAACTTTGACCGTACTTTAGAGATCTCGTCAGACGATTTTTCGGAATGAAAAGTAGCCCAGTGAATACTTTGATAAAAGTAAATAAATCACTGTAAAAATATTTGTTGAAGACATCGAAGGGCTTCAAACATCAAGAATAAGCATTGTGGGTAGAAAAAAAGGTAAATGGTTTCGTTTTTTGGTCATTTCCATGTCAAATCACCAAAAAAATTGAAGATAAATCTATCACCATCTCAGAATTTGTTCAAATTTGGTACATGTAATGTTTATCACTGAAAAATTTTAGAGACCTATAAATCAAAAATGGAGGTCCAATTTTGATAGGAAAGGTGTCATTTTAAAGGGAATGCAATATGGATTAAGAATCCATTCTCAAATTACAAGTAGGGTAACATAAATGATTGATCATTTGACCTTTGAACTAATCTTGTGGAAGCATTTTTTCAAAATTTCAATTTCAATTTCAATTTTTGATTCTTTGATATCTTTCTTATAGCTTGTAAGAAAAGTTAGGTTGTGTTTTTGCTTTGAATCTTTTTGACAGGCCCTCGAAAATAGTCATTTAGCAATTATATATAATTGTAATGCAAACTATACACTGAGTTACATTGAACTGTATAGGCCACACTTAAATTTGCAACCGTAGAGGTTATTAGTGTTAGGCTGCATAAAAAAAACCTTCAGATTTGGTTATTTTGTTATTATTCTTTTGTAACTCGCACATCCCTGGTCATTAAATGCTTGAAACTGGCAAGATAAATTTGTTAACAATCCACACCCTGCACAAAAATATTTAAAAAGTTAGCTCAGGTGCAAAATCAGGGAAAATTGAGACACTTTTTGGGGCCTTAAAAATGAAATTCCAGTCATTTTTAATTACTAAGATAAAGTTATTAATATTTGTTCATGAACAAATCTGAAATTTGGGATGAAATTACCCTTCAAAAAATATATTTACTGTTATTTTGTCATTTATTAATTAGTTATGTCAAAGAATTATAATAGAGGCTGCAAATCAAATGGCTGTTTTAATTTTCAACATGGCTCTAAAAAATTGCTTCAAATTTTTCCAGATTTTTCACCAAAGAAAGAGAGTTTTTGAATTTTTTCTGCAGGGAATGGATGCTAACAAATTTGTCTTGTCAATTTTAAGAGTTTCATGACCAGGGATGCAAGCATTTTTTTAAATAAGAGTCAAAATTCAACAAGATTGAATGTTTTCCCTATGCAGCCTAACACTTAATGACCTCTATGGTTGCCATTTCAAGTATGGCCTATAGAGAGTGGTGTACAGTAGTATGGTCAAAAATTGTGATTTTGTTCTAAGATTGTAAATTGTACATTATCATTTTATTTGTAATTCAGTTTCTTTCAAAGGCAGCCACTATTTTGAGTTCATTCTCTTTTTTAATCTTGTAATCTAATTTTGAGCTTTGCTATTTAGTTTATAGCAGGGAGCAGGGCTCAAAAGTTATATTGGTTTACCACTAGCCCATTAGGCTTTCTCACATTTCCTAGCCCAATTGAAATTTCCACAAGCCCGTTTCTTCACATCTCACATAAACATACTAGATTAATTCTGATTATAGGACTAGCCTGATGGGCTTGAATGATTGAAATTGTGCTAGCCCGTTCGTAAAATCAACCAGCCTTGGGTTAGCAGCCTTATGCTAATTTTGAGCCCTGGCAGGGAGGGATCTGGAAACGTAAGGGTATTTATAATACTGTACCTCAAATCTTTATAAGGGAGTAAGAACTGGAACAATTACTTACTAAAACTGAAATGCAAATAACAATATTCCCATTTACATTTATGTAGGGTAAGAAAACTCTTATAAAGCCGTTTTTCACTTTTTATTTCAACTTTAGAGGATGATAAATATTAGTGCTGTCACGATATGTCCATTATCAAGATTTCATGATATTTTTTCCTCCCACTGTATCTGATTGTGTGATATGCCATTTTCATACTGTATACTGCATATTAAAACAAAAATTTGTGAAACAGAATTTCAGAAACATTTCAAATGCCTGAGATGGTAACAGAATATGTGTTGCATATCTGATTATTTTATGCCTCCTTTCCTTAGATCGTTAAATTTAAAGACAAATTTTGATCTGTATGCTGACAACACAAGCAGTTTTTGAAAATTTATAATAATAACATCATATATCGTGATATACAGTACATGTATATCGCGATATTTTTGTCTACGATAATACCTAATTAACTTATATCCCTAATAAATATGTTAAAGTCGCCAAGTAACTTGGGAAGTTATATAATTTGTTTTTTATTACATTTATCAAATGACAAAAGAAAAAAAAAATCAACTTTCATGAGTACAACACCACATTCCATGCAGTTCAATATCAGTGTATTTTGTATTATGATTGTAGAAATTACTGAAATGACTATTTTCAAGGGCCTGTTACACAAAGATTCAAAGCAAAACCACAACCTAAGTTTTCTTACAAGCTATAGGTAAGATATCAAAGAATTAAAAATTTGACATTTTAAACAAAACAGAATGCTTTCACAAGGTCATTTCCAAGGTCAAAGTAAATGTCAAATGATCAATCATTTATTATGTTGCCTATTTGTAATCTGACAATGGATTCTCAATCCCTATTTCATTACCTTTAAAATGATACCTTTCCCATCAAAATTGGATATTTCACTTTTCGTGTTATGGGTCTCTAAATTTTGTGGGAATTTTTATGATTTTCTGCAATATTCTACGGTCGGTAACTTTTGATCCATATGTCCGATTTCGCTAAAAATTTAAATTTAGACAGGTGATCTGACATGGAATGACCCTTTTACAAAGGTCTTAAAACAGATTTTTTTATGTTTTAACACAAGGTTTAAAAGAGTATAGCAAGGTATAGGTTTGTGTAGCACCCACAGATGGCCAGCCGTCACTAACAGCAGCCATATTGACACGCATGTTGTGTACATCTCCTTTATTCCCCAACCGCCGTTTTTGGCCATTTTCGGCGATTCAGTAAAACAAACAATTGACCACCATTGACCTTTAATGTCGCTCATGCACAGTAAATATAAATATTGAGTGGATAAATTGTTTACCAAACCAATTAATCTCTGAACATTAAGCGCAGCTGCTGTAAAAATGTGTTTTCATAGCACGGAGGAAAGTGGGAATATCTGCATGATTTTTAAGCAGATGTACACGATATGCGCTTGGCTTCGGTACTTTAGGGAGTACTAGGTAAAATCATCACAAAGTGGAATTATCAAAAGGTAAAATATATCAATTAAAATGATAACAATAAGCTTTTTCAAACAAAGAAAGTGTAGGACTGGTGCTACAATAAAGTTTTCAAATATAAAGTTCATTAAAGGTAAAAATATAAACATAAGGTTGTAAAACGTAGAAAATTGGTCAAAAATCAATGTAGATAAAGAAGATAAAAAGTTGTTCTAGGTTAAATAATCACAAAGTGAAATAATTAAAAGTAAAATAAACAAATCTATAAATAATTCAAATGATAAGAATAATGCACTAGCAGAGATCGCGTTAACGACAAATTTGTCGTATATTACGCCATGGCTGAAATTTCTTACGACACAGGTTGTACCTGCGTCGTAAGATTTAGATATAGCATGTGGAATTTTACGCCAGAGTTTTTCATTAACATAACTAAAATCATAAACATCTTACCCCTCTGATGCGATTCAAAGTTTTATTTCACACAAAAATGATTTTAAATTACTCATAAATAGAAGAAAAATGACACAACTACGAGACTAACGGCCGAATGATTCAACATGCCTGTAGTGCTGCCATAAACACATATAGGCTAATACATAGGCCCTATGCATGATGTACGTACACTGTACAGTGTATGTGAAAGTTTTGATATTGTTTTGAATGCAGGCTGTCAATTGTCAACGATATTATTAGCTAGGATTTAACTTTCCTCCTGTATTGTATTGATAGTGTATCTGTGAAGTTATCAGTCTGCAAGTCAAGTTACTATACTATAAAGATGTAGGCGTGTTCAAGATATGAATAGTATATTATCGTTGACAATTGGTAAAAGTTCACTAAAACCTCATGAAAGTTTGGATACGATAAACCAAAGTATTTTCTAGTTTATTTTGGGATTGTTAACCCAAATTTCATGACTCAACAATCAACATTATACAAGGATTGGGTATGAACTTTTTCGTAATATTTTTTATGATAATAATAGTCCGATTTTGTAATGTTTTTGGTATTTTAAGCGCTATTTTCATTCACTCTAGCGAGGCAGGCCTACACAAGTGTGTTGTGTTAACAATTACTTGCAGCAATGCCCTGTACATTTGCCCTGTACATGACGCAAATTGACAAAATACGCCCAAACTTCAAGGGCTACAAACCCTCTGTGCACTAGTCAGTTGTATGACTCACCCCTACTACCCCCATAAGCCCCGGCAATGTCAGTCAAAGGTGAGTCATTGACATATGAAACAGTAACTCATTGACATATGAAACAGTGACTCACATGTGTATCATTGTACCAAATTGTCAGTCACCACAGTGATTCGGGTAAGTCAATTTACTTCAGACCATTGACTTTGTACAGAGGTGAGTGATTTTGGTAAGTCATTTCACAAGAAATGTTAGTTACCTAAGTGACTTGAGGGGTGGTACTTCAATGTACATGTTTTGGTCACACACCTTGGTGCAATGACTCATCTTGTACGGGGGTGTAGGGGTGAGTCACACAATTGACGTCATTTGTGTCTCAAGCCTTTTCTTAAACAAGGGAAGTGTACGACTAGCCCGAATGTCGGATGTTAGTAGGGTTGTGCATTTTCATTTTAATAGCCAAAACGTTTAAACGGCCGAATTTCTGTTTGTTGAAACCTCTAGACATTCACCCTCTCCCCCCCTCTCCAACCTATTAAAAATTAAAATAAAATTGGACCTCAGAAGTGTTGGGGAAAAAAAAACCACTGCATAACCATCGTGATGGCCCTCCCAAAAATAAGCAAGGAATGTCACAAAACTTGAGTAGGGGCCTCTAATACTGTAAGTCTTCAAATTACTTGTGAGACTTAGCAAAAATAATGATCCATGGTTGGAAGCCGCTTTAAACAGACGCAAAAATGACATACCAGCACAGTCAATTCCCAGCCTTGCGAAAAGTTGCTTATTCTCTTCTGTGCGTATTCCGCCCACTCGGATTTCTGAATATATAATGAGCTGAAACATGCTGTTTTTCAAAGGTGATTACAGCTTTGTTACGACAAAAAACATTATCAATACATGAAATTTGGGCAGATAAAGGGTTGAAAATACTATCCATTAACATTTAAAGAAATAATTTGAGCAAAAAATAATGAAAATCAGAGGGATTAAAAACGACAAAAAACGGGTACCAAAAAACGTGGTTACAAACCACATTTCCAGTCTTGAGCCCAGAGATCGCGTTAACGACAATTTTTTTGTATATTACGCCATGGCTGTAATTTCTTACGACACAGGTTGTACCTGCGTGGTAAGATTTAGATATAGCATGTGGAATTTTACGCCAGAGTTTTTCATTAACATAAATGGAAATCATGAACATCTTATCTCTCTGATGCGATTCAAAGTTTGATTTCACACAAAAATGATTTTGAATTACTCTTAAATAAAAGAAAAATGACACAACTACTAGACTAACGGCAGAATGATTCAACATGCCCGTAGTGCTGTACATAAACACATATAGGCTAGTACATAGGCCCTATGCATGATGTACGTACACTGTACAGTGTACGTGAAATGTTTGATGTTGTTTTGAATGCAGGCTGTCAATTGTCAATGATATTATTAGCTAGGATTCTACATTTCTCCTGTATTGTGTTGATCGTGTATCTGTGAAGTGATCACAATCTGCAAGTCAAGTTACTATACTGTAAAGAAGTAGGCGTGTTAGAGATCTGAATAATATATTATCGTTGACAATTGGTCAAAGTTCACTAAAACCTCATGAAAGTTTGGATACAATAAACAAAAGTTTTTTAGTTCCACCCATTACACAGAGTGTAATGAGTGGAACTTATCAAATCATACGTGATTTCCCTTATGTGTCTGTGCAATGGTTTGCTTTAAAATGCATCTCCTCCTAGGTTTTTACAGTTTTGCTCTTGAAATTCTGGCTCAAATGAGATTTTTGTATGCCTCATATAGCTTGTTTTTTTGCTAAGAGATATTCTGTGTTTTTTGATTAAAGCTCCCAAAAGGTTTTACTAAAGTATCAGATTTCATACGTAATGGTGCTAAAAATAGCTAGCTGTAGACATAAAGCTCCGCGTACCGTACATGTCTAGGTCCTCATGCATTCAGTACATGTGTTTCCTATTAGCACTACGACATTTACTACTTTTATTAAACATATCTAAAAGCTGGTATAAAATTATTAATTTGTGTAGTAGTAACCTTTCATATAAAACCAAAATTATGCGATTTCATGAAAATTTGAGTGTATTACGGGATGATAAAAAAATTCTATATCGGAGACTTGAAGCTGTGTGAAATTTTTGGGACGTGACTTTGTGTAATGTGCATGCAAAAAAAATTGTCGAATCTAATATGTGGCCAAAAATAAAGACAATACATGTATCTCAAGCTTTCTAATGATAACTGACTTTTAAGTTTTCGATGATTTTTTCACAGAAAAAAGTTAAAAACCATTTTCTTTTTCATTTTTTAGCATGTTTATTAAAATGCAATTGTGAAAACTAAAATTTTGTTTTATCTTTAAAATGAGATATAATTCTTCGCGATGTCCCATTTACACGGCAAGGGACTCGTTTGTGAATTAACCAATATTGTTGGAAGTTGTAAACAATTTAGAACTAAAGCTTGAATTCCTGTATTTGGAGGGCAATTTGTATTGATTTCCCTTTTCTAATGGTACATAATGTTAAGCATGACTTACTTACATTAAGGTAAGCTTAAGATTTATCAGCTGGTTTTAGAAAAATTTTAAGCTGATGTCCGCCTGAATTTCAGCATGCATGATGCAGTACTGTACAGTACCTTCGTAACGTAACTAATGTAGTGTAGTGTACACAAATGAATACACTGTGTGTAGTCGGGTAGTACTGCACTAGCAGTACTGTAGCAGCCATTTTCAACTGCATTCTGTAGTGTAGGCCCACTCTGATTAAGTAACTATTTATGTTCAGTTATTGTGTATGGACCATTTTGAATTCAAATTTTTAATTATTGTTGAAAGGAAATTTACTTTTACTGAGCCTAGATCAAGATTTTTTTTTGTAATGAAAAACCCCACAATCTCCTGATGCTGTTTTAAGCTTCGCCAAGGCCCAGGGCCTGTTTTTTTTTTTTTTGTGCCGGTGGGGTGTTATCAATTCTCGATTAACTGAGCATGGCGAGTACGCTGTTTGTACCATCATGAACTTTCTTGATCTATGCGTATGATTTGTTAAATACTATCATTGCTGAAAGGAAATTACACTTGATTAAATAAACTTTATTTTTCAACAATCACTGTGCAGCTATTTAGGGCCTATCTTTTTTTGGGAGACTTGAACATTTCTTAATGAACTGAACATATTGGGGGTAGGCCTACTCTGATACTGTTTTTTTAATTCTTTTTATAACTTTAATCTTTCATCACAATCACTTGCAGCCACCTTGGTCTATGGCCTGTTATTTATTTATGATTTCATGCAAGTATTAGAGTTTTTATTTATTGATCTACCGAACGTTGCAAGTACACTGTTATTGCATGTGTACCACCATGAATGGTCTTGATCTATTGATTTATGATGTATTTTAAAGAAAGTTTATTTATTTTCTTCACTATTTAAATTATTTTCCCTCAAACTTTCTCTAGATGGTATATTATGAATACCTTCCTAGATTCAGTTTTACTACTTTTTTGACATATCCCATGGTCTTGAAGCCACAAAATCGCAGGACAAAATATGATATAATACATAAAAACTTTAAGGAATCTGAGGTTATGATGTCACAACTAGTCTGATTTCAGTTGTTTCTACACAAATGATACCAATCTTTAAACTTAAATATCTCCTTAATGGAATAAGATTTTTGAACACTTTCTTTACCATTTTGTTTCTTCTGAAGTCCTCTTTCATATAAAATGAACATGGTTCTGATAATCTTTAGGCCTCTTCTGGGTTGGGTCTAGGTACTAAAAGATCTCCATCACTGGCGATAGCCTTCTGACATTTCTTAATCCTCAGTTTCACTTTCAAACAAGATTTGGAATACATTCTTCTGTCATCTCAACGTAAATGTCAAAAAAATCTAAAAATAACTCGAGTGATGTAGCTATAAAACGTTTTAGCAACGATCGAGGGGGTATGTTTTTTATTGCAGCAATCCATGTCAAAGCACGTTGTTTTCGCTACAGAATGGTATTTGAAACTTTTCATTAAGATATAGGGGTGGATCACACAATGTTTTAAACAAAAAGGGTAAAAAAATGACGACAGAATCTCAAAATTTTACATATTTTACAAATGACTTCAAAATAATGACCAGGTATGTGCAAAATGTGATTAGATTTGGACAATATGACTTGTCTACATATTATATATAAAAAGGAAATATATTAATTAATTTTTTAAGCAATTTTTGGAAATTTTTCAAAAATATGCATTTTTCGGGACATTCTAAACAAAAAGTGAAATTTCTGAATGTTTGGACAAAATTTGCCGAAAAGAAGTGAATATAGACCCCCCAAAAAATACAATTTTATCAAAGATCTTTCCGAGATCTTTGCAAAGAAACTATTTGCACCCCTATAGAATTTTGGTAAGGTCCCCATTTTATTTTTGGAAAAAGGTAGTGTAAAACGGCGAGGTAGAGTAAAGGTTAAATAATGATAATGGAGTCTATTTGGTTTTGCATCAAAAGATTGTAATCAAGCTGCACACCCAAGTTTCTTACAACGGAAACAGGACTTATGTCATATAGTCCCATTTTTATACAATTATTTTGGGAGAAATTGCCCTGAAACTTTGGTGTGAAAACGCTTAGTTTCGTTTTGTCTGGATTTAGTTTCAAACAGTTTGCCTGCATCCAATTGATTACATCCGAAAAGCATGCCTGAAGCTTTAATGAAACACTTTTCCACGATTCTAATTAACCAAAATCCAAATACAATTGGATTGCGATTTCCCCGCATTCTTAACAATAGTTAATCCGATCGCGTTTGTATTCGATGGACAGCGTGAACCGTGTGATGTGGGGAATCGCATGACACATTCGTTCTCGCTAGCACTGTACTTATATGTGGATACTCATCAAAAGCCTGTTCAAGAACTGGATGAGGGATCACTGTCTGGTGACACAAGCGGTGGACGCAAGTGTGCAAGGTGCTCTATATTTACAGTTGCATAATGGTGCAAGTAAAAATATCTGCCATGGGCTTAGATGGCTCCCTTGAAGTGCTCTAGACTTGGCAGTTCGATGATTGGTTGAAGTAGCTCATCCCAGTCTCTTAAAGGAGCACTAGACCGAAAAGTGGAGTGTATTTTTAGGGGGATGCTCATCTTGCATGCAACAGTAAAGCAAATTTGTGGTTATTATGAATATTCAAGTAACCTTTGCCCTCACACATCGTCTGTGAGCTATGCATGCGACGAGTGAACACACAATTACAATGACGGGGTCGTCACCTGCGTAATCGGTTATGATAGAAACAATGCTATCACGAAACACTTAATAAGACCCGGACGAGAACACAGGTACGACATACGGACAGACATAACATCGACAACCAAGTCAATGCCCACGGCCTTTGATAATCAGTTGTGGTGCACTGGCATGTCTACCCAAGCCAGGCTTGAATCTAGGACCTCGTGGTCTGTAGACATGTATGATAACCGCTACACCACAGTAGGTAGATCAAAGCTATGCATGCATGAAGTTTGTCAATTTTATGTGAATGATATATCTGTGAAATTTGCAAAAACAAATGCCCTCAGTTTTCGGTCTACTGTCCCTGAAAAAAATCTGTGTTTATGCCCATCAAAGAATGAACCCAGTCATGTGAAGGGATGATGTTTACTGTTTCGAGTTGATTGGATTCTTGATGGTATATACTAGTTTGGCATTGGTATGGCTATGAGGTTGTTGAGGATTTTATAAAACATGATGTGATGAGCATTCTTTCTTCAAGAGTTGGCAGGTCAAGGTCTGTCTTCATGGCACTTACACTTGCATTACTCTTGTTGTTATTGCAAATAAAGTAAGTAGCTCTTCTGTGAATTTTCTCTAGTTGGTCTTTCTGGTTCTGTTTGTGTGGATTACTGCATATTCTAGCAGTTAACACACTTGTGTTTTGATGGAAGGTGTACCTCACCTCACCTAGTCTCTTCAGGCCTTCTGGC
The DNA here is from genome assembly GCA_020152595.1 of Chiridota heheva. Classification (NCBI taxonomy): domain Eukaryota; kingdom Metazoa; phylum Echinodermata; class Holothuroidea; order Apodida; family Chiridotidae; genus Chiridota; species Chiridota heheva. The sequence goes on from JAIGNY010003492.1 coordinate 359,455, forward strand.
CCATAAGGCTGCAGTGCACTCTCTCCACTGGACTCTGTTATTTGCAACTTGTCTGGCTTCTGTCCACAAACTCCATAACATTCCTCTCTTTCTCGACTGTCCTTCTCCAGGTCGTCTTGGATGACCAACTTTCCTTCTCCCTTCTGGTTTTCATGTCATAGCTGTCACACATTGCTTAATAGTGCTCATGCGCATCATATGACCAATCCACCTCCACCTTCTTTTTACTTCAGTGCTGATTTTGTCATGTTTAGTGATTCTTAGTATTTCATCATTAGATATTACATATGGCCACCTGATCTTCAGAATTCTCCTGTAGCATTTGAACATAAATGTATCAGCTTTTTATTATCTGTTACATTAACTCTCCATGTCTTGCAACCTTACAAGAGTACAGACCTAAGAAGAGGGTTAAAAAGTAATTTTTTGTGTATATTGAGAATGTGCTTGAGTTCCATATCTTATTTAATTTCATAAATGCTACTCTTGCTTTAGAGATTCTGTTTTGGATATCTTCCTCACCACCACCCTGTAAGCTTACTGTTGCACTACCCCTCTGCAACAATTGCCATTGCACCCTCACAGTCCATCACATTCTCCTTGCTTTTCCCCCTGTACAACCTATCCAGAGCTTCCCTCGCTGACCACAACTCGGTAGCCGCGCCCTTCCAAAAATACCCTCTGGACGAAATTATCTCCTTCATCATGCTTCCCCTCTACAACCATATTTAGTCCTCCTTCCCCACCCACCCTCTCTCTACATTATTTTTCCACCCATACACCTCCTCTCTCGATCCCAGATTTCTGGCTTTAAGTTCTCGTGTTTCTCTTAATCTCCCCCTGTTTACTCTCCATCCTACCTCTGGAATGATCTAACCTCTCAGGCACAATTTGACCCTTGCTGTTGTGGTGCCGTTAAACTTTCATCAAACAAACAAACGAACAAAATTTTCTTATGGATACCCAGCCGTGTTGGCATCCCTGGCAATGACAGGGCTGATGCAGCTGCTAAGCTTGCCCTCAACCTCCCCCCTACCCCTTTTCCAAAAACCCTCTCTGACATCAAACCGCTTATCGCTTCCCTTATTCGTGACCGCTGGCAAACCTTATGGAACTCTCAAATTGATAACAAACTCCACGTCATCCAATCCACCATTCCAATCAAACCCACCATCAACAACCTCTCATATCGACAACGTTTATATTACCCGTCATTGAATAGGTCACACCCACCTCACTCACTCCCACCTTCTTATTGGCTCCCCCCAACCCCTCTGCAACATTTGCCATTGCACCCTCACAATCCATCACGTTCTCCTTGCTTGCCCCCTGTACAACCCTCCCAAAGCTTCCCTTGCTCCCCACTACTTAATTGCTGAGTTCTTCCAGAAAAATCCTCCAGATAAAATGTTCTCCTTCCTTCATGATGCTTCCCTCTACAACCATATTCAATTCTCCTCTTCCACCCCGTCTCTTTACTTTGTTTTTGTTTCAACCATGCACCTCCTCTCTCGATTACAGCTTTCTGACTTTTTGTTCTTGAATTTCTCTCATTCTCCCCCCTGTTTCCTTTCCTTCCTACCTCTAGAATGATCTGACCTCTCAGGCACAATTTGACCCTTGTTGTTGTGGTGCTGTTAAAGCCCTCATCAAACAAACAAACCAACAAACTCCTTCCTTCATGATGCTTCCCTCTACAACCATATTCAATTCTCCACTTCCATCCTGTATCTTTACTTTGTTTTTGTTTCAACCATGCACCTCCTCTCTCGATCACAGCTTTCTGACGTTTTTTTCTTGAATTTCTCTCATTCTCCTTCTGTTTCCTTTCCTTCCTACCTCTAGAATGATCTGACCTCTCAGGCACAATTTGACCCTTGCTGTTGTGGTGCTGTTAAAGCCCTCATCAAACAAACAAACAAACCAGAACATGATGCGTGTTGTAATCACTCAGACACTGTACATTCGTACTTGTAGGATGGTGCGCATAGCTCGCACCCATGGCATAGGCATAGTTACATTATGTTTCATAGACAGCGCATGCGGTAGAACATCACAGTTACGTGTCATGATAACGTCATAGATGATAACGTCATAGATGATAGATGACAGTTCTGGCAAACGGAACAAGGTACTTTTGAGAAAGGCCTGCATCATCACAGTGGGTTTAAGGTGCGAGTGCGGGATATCAACAAGATTGTGCACAATGCGGTACATCATCACGATCTTTGCTTGGGCCCAGCATTCACATTGAGACTGCCATTGTAGTTGTTCCAAAATGGTTGTTCTGTAGTCATGCATGACAAAACGGGCATAGCGCCACTGTACCATTTCCAGTTTCCTGATGTTACACAAACTTGCAATCCTCATTTTCTCAAATGCTACTCAACTGTGTGATAGCTATTTTCTTGTTTCTTACAAAAAAAGTGTATCCGGAAGCATACACTGTGTTCTGTATATAATTTTGCTGAAGTTGCATCCTCTCAATCGGCCTCAAATGTACAATCAATACATTACCCATGCTATTGTGGTTTATACTGTAACTGTCATTCTGTAATACTCCCGTAGCACATATTATAAAGCTTTCAAAAGAACATATTGAGGAGAACAGAAAACAAACCTAATTAAGAAACTCAGTGTACAGTATGTGTTGCAATACATTCAAGTTATTCCAGTGTTTGTGTATTAATGAAAAGAAATGGTTGCAGATTCAATTAAAGATGTTTAGCTTTGATGGAACTTGGACTGTAGGTTTTCTCACATTGTAGATGGTAGATGTTGCATTTGGTTAACATACATTTGTTATATTTAATTTCAACGTGGTGTATTTGCTTAATGATATGAGTCTGGAAAGTATATTCTGTTGTTCCAGTGACAATGCTGCAAATATAACTCACTTGAGAACGGCATCCAGCTGAAATAATTAGCAACAACTTTTTATTGACAATAGGGCAGGTACAGGAAAAGCAGATTTATCCTTTTGAAGTTTTGTCTGTGGTTGTAATTAACACATAGAGTCAAGATCAGAAAGGGGGTGGGTGTCTGTTTGTTCTATTGTGAACAAGAAACATTGTTTGAAAGAAGCTACTGTATTGCACTTGGTAACATTACGACTGATAAATGGACCATTATGAAGTTTATATGTATGTATATTTTCATGCAATAAATGCATTCATGACATCATCAGTTGCAAAACTCTTAAAATCCTATGTAAATTTGTTACCTTTTAATCTCTGCCACAAAAGACAGAAGTTGTCAGTGTGTAATTGTACGTTCAACAAACTTATGTCATAAATTTTGCATATTAAGAAATTTTGGAACTTTGATCTGCATAAAACAATGGATACATGTATTATCAGAATTAAAAGAAAACATGGTTTAGTGCAGGTTTCATCAGAAGAAAGCTCAAAGAATATTTTCAAGTAGTAAAGAGCCTGAAGTGCGCTTGGGCGATATTCACCTTCAGACAATATCGATATATTGCTAGATAATATTAAAATATCGATATGCAAATTGCAAGACGTCACATTGAAATAATATAACTGTTTTGTACCAGGTAATATTGCTCCAAAACAAAAAATGGAAAGTACAAATTTTTAAGTACATTTACAGAATTGAATGGGAAATATGTACATAAACCTTCAAATAAACACCCATTATTCTAAAAGGAATCATTTTTTACATTTTCTTTCTCAAAAAATAAATCACAGAAACATTGAAGAAAAAAAATACATGAGTTTAACATATCATTTTTTCACTATTTTTATGCAAGTGGTATATAGCTTTTTTGTTAATGAAACTTTACCTTTGAATGCTAGGTCCCACTTGTTTTAAATTTCCTACTGAAAGGACATCTTTTTTGCACACTTTTTTTAAGACCTGGACATTCAGAAGTCAATAAATATTTATAGAAAATGTCCTCTGCTACTAAAAATTGGACGAGTGGGCTCAAAACCTACACATACTGTTTGTAATTGTGCTGCTTACTGTACAGAAAGTCTGATGTGTGAACGGACAAATTAGGGGAAATATCTCTTAGTTTTGAGGATGAATTTTTTTAGGTTGAGGATAAAATCTACTTTCAGGTGTCAATTGAGGGCTTTTCCTCATAAATTTGGGGATGAGGTATCCCTTTTGAGGAATTTAGATGCGATTTTTAAGGATTCAAAATCTCATTGATTGCAATTGCTCAACCATCACAAATTATGAAAATTAACTTATTGCGCAATGTCCATAGCGGCCTGTACAGAGTACAGTACTGTATGTCTGGAATTAAGAATTTCCTGCCTGTGGAACATATTTTTAGGTGATATTTATTGAAATATTGATGACGTAATATACTCTTAACATTATTGACTGCCTGCAACTTTGATTTTTAGAAATAACAAACTTTTTGTGGCTGTATAGTGAGGAAAGTGCATGTCTGGTTGCAGAGGTTGCGTTATAATTTTTTGCCTGGCGTATTTGCTTACGACAAGCCCTTGAAGTTTGGCGTATTTTGTCAATTTGCCGTCGTATGTACAGGGCATTGCGTAATGTACAGGGCATTGCACACTAGCGAAGCACGCAAGTAATTGTTATTAACACAACACACTTGTGTAGGCCTGCCTTGCTAAAGTTAATGAAAATTGCGCTTAAAATATCAAAAATATAAAATTGGACTATTATTATCATAAAAAATATTACGAAAAAAGTTTATACCCAATCCTTGTATAATGTTGATTCTTGAGTCATGAAATTTGGGTTAACAATCCCAAAATAAACTAGAAAATACTTTTGTTTATCGTATCCCAAACTTTTATGAGGTTTTAGTGAACTTTGACCAATTGTCAGCAATAATGTACTATTTAGATCTTGAACACGCCTACTTCTTTACAGTATAGTAACTCGACTTGCAGACTGTGATCACTTCATAGATACACGATCAATACAATACTAGTTAATAATATCGTTGACAATTGACAGCCTGCATTCAAAACAACATCAAAACTTTCACATACACTGTACAGTGTACGCACATTATGCATAGGGTCTATGTACTAGCCTATATAATATGTGTTTATGGCAGCATTACGGGCATGTTGAATCATTTGGCCGTTAGTCTCGTAGTTGTGTCATTTTTCTTCTATTTATGAGTAATTGAAAATCATTTTTGTGTGAAATAAAACTTTGAATCGCATCAGAGAGGTAAGATGTTCATGATTTTAGTTAGATTAATAAAAAACTCTGGCCTAAAATTCCACATGCTATATCTAAATCTTACGACGCAGGTACAACCTGTGTCGTAAGAAATTTCAGCCATGGCGTAAAATACGACAAATTTGTTGTTAACGCGATCTCTGTCTGGTTGTCATGTTAACTTTATTATTAGTTCATGTATGATACAATATTGGTGAAAAACATATCGATATATTGATATTACCATTGAACTCAATATCGACCATATCAATATGGGTCAATATCGATATATCGCCCAAGCTTAGCCTGAAGTAATTGTTAAGAAAGTGAGTGTGTGGTGTCATAGTACTTATCCTTTAAAAGAACTAGTGATACAGTAGTTCTATTTGTCTTCATGTCCATGTTTTATACAACTTGAGAAGGATATTTCTGATAGGCTTGGGCAGTACCACGAAAATTCCGTATCGGTACTTTTGTTAGGACAGATAGCACCGGTTCTTCTTACGTGCGTAAAAAGATTAAAAATCTATCACTGTGTGCTTGGTATATTCGCTGTAGTATCACACTAACATGTAAGATTATAGACACATGTACTAATACACTGATTACATTATAAATGATCGCGGGAAAAATAATTTCCTCTGAGCATGTTAAGAGAGTAATGGCAGGAAGTATCGGGGAGGGAAATATTTATTATTACCTCCTCTATTGTGTTTGATCAAAACTGTTGTCTTTCCTGGTTTTTTGAAAGAAAATAAAGTGAATAAATGTCAAAAAAATTAGGTTTTTTGTCTTCTTTTTATAATAATTTATACTAAAACAATTTGACAAAATTCAAGTAAATTTCAGCATATGGCAAGCACACATGAAGATAGTTATCACTTGGTCATTCATGAACTATGAACTTGCGATGTGTATACACTTACGCCCCAGGCCCAATGATTTATACGGCATAAAATACCTTATAAAATACTTTTAAAATACCTCCAGTCAATAGTAATTGGTGAAAATTGAGTTTCATCTTCATTTTGTTACAGCAAAATTGCCTTGAAAATGGCTGCAAGGGCTGTGTAGAACCGCAAGTTTACCTTTTAAAATTTCCGCGATCAAAAAATCATAGCAAATTTTGCAAGCTCTGAACGTGTGCACATGAATGGTTGCAGGGCCTTAATAATGCAATGTACCACACATCCTTACTTTATCATCACTGTATGTACCAGTCACATAAACGGGCATGACTAAAATAGTTTCATTGAGAAAAACTTTTTTGTGATGGGTTGCCAGATTGTAAAATAATGCACTGACTTGTGCAGTACGTTATTTGCATAGGCCCAGGTACTAGATCTGCAGCGTAAGCTTACTGCAGCATTAGCGGCAGGTGGGGATTCCCAATTTCTTTCAATGTATATGGATTACTGGCAATAGTTTGATTATGTGTGTGTGTGAGAGATTGTTAGCAGCTTTGAGAATAATCATGGAGGGTTTTTATTGGTGGTGTTTTGATCAATGGATTAAATACAAGCCTCTTGCGAGATTAATGTGATTTGGATGACTTAGGTATTGAAAACGCATGATTTGGCTAGTATTGATATTTTAGAGTTGCCAACCGTATTTTTTGGCAGTACCGGTGGTAGTGACAAACTTTTTGACTTCCGGTATTGACGAGTACCGGTACTTCGGTATCGGTACTTACGTGAGTACTGGTATACCGCCCAAGCCTAATTTCTGACTACAAAGCTTATCCTTTAATGATTCTATTTCACTAAGTGCAACATTGAAACAACCCAGTAAGATATGGCTTATGGCCAGGATTAGATTTCAAAAGGAAATTATTACACAGGAAAACTTGATTTTGCTTTTTCCCTAGGATTAATGTATGATTGTTAATGTATTCCTTATGCCTTATATTTTCACAGAAATGCTGATCAATATAAAATTTGTGCAAAGAATAACAAAATTTGTGCATTGTACTGGTGACTTTTCATGTCACTTAACAAAGTGACGATTCTTCCAACATTAAAAACTGCCTTGATGTTGATGGTGTACGTGTAGTATTATTTAAGTTGCTTAGTATGTTATCTTCTAAATTGTGTTTATTACCGAATCATATTGTACAGTATGTTGACGATTGGTTAAGTACCTAACTGCATCACATTGCAATCCACTAAGAGACTTGATCGTAGCAAAGAGTTGCCATGGTTCCCAGAATAGTATGTATTAGATAAGCTTCAATTATAGAACATGCTGTGCATAATGCAGTTACACCTGAATGCAGTTGATCAATACCGGTACATGTGTTGTACATAATTCTTTATATTGATTTAAGAGTTGGATAGAAAATTTCAATTTCTAAATACTTGTTTTTTTTAGAAGTGTATCTTCATGAAGTAAAAAGAAAACATAAAGCATTGTGGATGTAATTAGGATCAAAAGTTTTTCATTTTCAATCTCCTGTTTCCTTTCTTTTGTTTCAGATTTTCTATGCTCCAATTAACGTCGATTGAATACCTAATCGAATTGACCATTTCAAAATCTATACAGGGTATAACTAGAGCGCACCTATAACCTTATCTCTTTGTTTGCCCTGACCATTACTGTGGAGTTATTACCAATAACAACGTGAAGTTCTTTGGCTGAGATTTCTGAAAATTCGTTGATGAACTTGATGGTTGCTTGGAAAAGCTTGTGCAAGGATGGAGTCAAACTGTGATGAAGCAGTCACAAAGTTACAATGTCTTCTTACCCAGGATAGTACTGCAGAACAAAGTCACATGGTCGTGGCAAGACTTTGCAAAAGTGATGGGGAATTTGATGTAATGTTACAGGAGGTGACAAAGTGGATTGGTTCACTAAAAAGTAAGTTCTATTTGAAGATAAAGTAAATTTGTATTAATCAGTTCCCCCCACCCCTCCCCCCCCCCTCCCCTCTCCGACCCTTCCTCTGGACAATGTGTTAGAACCTGTTAACTTGGTACACTATCATAAATAAAGTTTAAGATACAGAAAATTACTCACAGACTCATCTGACTTAAATTTTGGTTATCTTTTAAATGGTTTACAGTCCATGTGGTCGGAGATTGGGGTCAGGGGGGGGGGGAGGGAAGGGGAGGAGGGGTAAGTATTACCCCATGAATTTTGTAAAGAATAAATTATAAATTACTTTACATGTATCAATGATATTTAAACTAAGTTACCCTGTGTATATTAGTGGCGCAAAGCATAGCGTCATAGATATAAAATGGTTCAACCACTTTCAGATGTTCAAACCACGTGTATGGTTGACTTGGTCGAGTGCCAAGTTTATCATCACGCGTCCAAAGTAAACAACAATGAATGGGCGTATATCTGGATCTTTCTCGCGTTGAACGGGCATATTTTAGATTTTTGTGTGTAGCGTGAAAATACGCTTCGACGATCCATTTAATGCAGGTGTACATCGGTCCTGGTGGTAGGAGTTTCACCCCCTGCCTGGTTCTCTGAACACTCTCAAAAAGAGCAGGGTGTTAACCCGCTGTTCACCCGGTGTTCATCCACTTTCCATTGTGGCAAATTTATCGGGTACACACTGAAAACAAGTTGTTTCCTTGGCATATGCCTAAAAGTAAAATACAAAACTGTACGCTACGTTACACTGGTGTATGCAAGTTAGAGAGAGCAACAATGCAGGTGTTGGACAGCCGTATGTGAAATGATTTACAGATTTTCGTTTTGTGCGGAGCGTAAATATGCTTGGGACTATTCATTTAATGCAGGCGTTTGTTGAAAATGGTGATACACAGAGCTTGAATAGAGTGCATGATGCAGGAAATTATCCAATCACAGGTCACAAGGAATAGTAAACAAACAAAAAGTGCACAGTAAAATACGCTCTTGGTTTTCCTCTACGTGTTGACATATTTAATATTAAAATTAAAAAACATTAATCTCTGGCTTTTTTAATTTTAAGAAAGGGTCTTTTTGCATTTGCTGTTTTGTTTTCGGTCTTCTTTTTAAATTGTCAATAAGCGTAATTCGTGTACAGGGGACTTAACATAACAACTTACTTCCGATACGCAAGAGGTACCCAGGTGAATGTGTGTGACGTCACCTACGTCATCAACACACAGTATACAGTAGCAAAATCATAGGCCTACTTTTATTTAGAAAGAAAGCAAAATAGACAATTACATATATTAGGGAATAATGCCACCAGCTTTCTGGACCATCCCGTTGAGCGGGATATTGGATGGTTGCATGACGATAGGCAAGTCTGTGCAGAGCTCAACTGCCAATGTCCCGCGAAAATGGGACAGTAGGGAAAGCTGTAAGTCTGTTCATAAATAAATTTAAAAAAATTATGTTTAAGATCATGTAAAAAGTGAAAAAAAAGTGATAGGCTATTATTACAACATAAGTGGGCACAATCATCGTTAACTATGGCAAACCTTGATTTGCAAACCCGTTAGAAAATAGGAATAATTTTACCTGTATGAATTATCATGTCTGCATAAGGTTTTTACTGAAGAAAAAAGACAATTCACCTTCTGGAAAATCCTTGCTTTTCGCGATTCAGCAAACTAAACATGTTGCTCATTAACAGTGGCGTAACTAGGGGATGAAGGGGGGGGGGGGGGCGGTACAGCCAGCCCCGGCCCGGGCCCTTGCCTATATACCATAGGGGCCCCACTCGTTCCGGCCCATAGGGCCCTAGCTACGCCACTCACTGCTCATTAACTGAGTATTTATGTTTTGTTAAATAAAATTTCATCTTCTCAAAGTTTAATAGTTTGAGAGAGTTTACAGCTTTTTTAACTCAAGTTAAGTCATTTGACTGATTGTTCTCGGGGATTGTTTTTGATCAACTTCCAGATTTCCAAATCAAAGTTGATCACTGATGGCTGATTGACATGTAACGAAAATATACCTGGCCTGCAGAAACTAAAATTATTTTTAGAATAGGCCTAATACTTTTACAACATTCCAGTTTCATAATGGAATGTTTAAACGCATTGGGCTTTTTGTTATGTTTTGTCATAAACACACATGAGCAGCAGATTCCTGATTAATGTTAAGTTCCCACCCAATTTCCATTTATGGTCATATTTACATGCAAGGACTGGTAAACTTATTTGGGCGTGTATGAAACCGTCTTTGTGTGGCTTGTTTTCCTTTCAAACCAAATTGTTTTAAAAGATATGAATAAAAGTGATGTCAAATTTTGTTTTCTTTTCAATCTGTCTGGAAACAATTAACTTGTTTATCTGATAATTGATAGGGTGGCTAAGGCAAAGGCTCCGCTGATAATACTACCCGTTATATCCACGTCGTACGGTGTGCATCACAAAAGCATAATAATATTTCATGTGTCAAGTAGGATGGGGAGGGGGGTATTAAAATGACATCAAATATATTATTTCATGAAGTTGAATGTTAAAAGGTTCTCTTAACATTAGGCAAAATATGTATATAAGGCAAAGAAATGAAAGACGCAGTTTGAAACTGGGCCTATGGGAAATAAATTCAATGCCTAAATTCAGGCCTATTTGACCCAGATTAAAGATATCAACATCACCGGTTTTACTCACAAGCAAAGGTGTTTACTCACAAGCAAAGGTGTTTCCTCATGCCCTGCCCTGCCAGTTATGGTCATGTCCACCAGTTTTTCATAACAAAGTTAGAATGTGAACAAATTATTGTTAATCTACTATGAGGGGTGGACGGGGGTGAAGGTGGGTGGGAGAGCCCCAAAAGGCTTACTAAGGAGTACCGCAAATGAAAAATTGGCTTGATATATGAAGAAAAAATAATCACAGGAAAAAAAGGGGAACAAAAATCATTGCGATATTATTGAATTTGGGGTGAGGTCATATACTAACTTATGAAAGCATAATTAGCAGATGGTCTTTCCACTACACATTTGTCCTAAAGGGGGTAGGGTGCCCAGGTTAATTCTTAATCCCTTCCTGCATAGGACCATATTGGAATCCCTGTACTATTAAACGAAAAAAATGTCTTTTTCCTGCTCCTACTGCATTTTCTACATATATACGGCACAAAAATGAATTGTTATTTGTGCCACCCCCTGACACATGTTCAATGTTTGTGTACTGCCCTCCCCCAATCCCCCTTCAAAAAAGCTACATGTTCGGACATCGGTCTTATGCTCATTTTTACCATGGACCTGTTATGCTCAATTGATTTATTTACATTACAGCGTCAAGCAAGTACAACAATTTTCAACAAACAGCCTAGATTACTGAATGTCTCCCGACTTTCCGATGCCAGGTCGTAAATCCAAAGCAATACTATTTGTGATAAACCATTTCTTTTTTAATGTTTGATGCGGCACTTGAGAAGAAAAACATCATTGCATAATAATGAATTAGGATTTATGACCTAATTACAGCAATCATTGGAGCTAATATTTTAAAGTTATTTGGGACACCTAATTCCAGCTGGAGCTGATTTGGGATCCCCCTCTTTCTTTCTTCCTGCTCTTGATCCTCAGGTACTTTTTGCCGCAGAGTTGAATTCAACTATTGTGGGGAAAATAAAGCCAACTGCTATGACTGCTAAATCTGTGCCGGTGCTCGCAAAGAAGTGTGGACTGATCTTTCAAAACAAACCTACATGAATTTTAATTTATTTTTGGCTTTTATATTTTTTATCCACGTGATTATTGTGTTCCTGGAGCATTTTTCAGAACCGTTCATCAACTTTTCTTTTTCTTGAACTTATAGCTTGATTTTGAATGTATAATTATGTTTTCGCTTGGAACTAAAATCAAAATGATATTTATACCTGTTACATGGATTAATATATTGTGAATAAAGTTGTACATGTCTCGTGGATGTCCTGCTGTCCTGGAAGTTATCAGTTAAGAACGCCAACTCCCTGGATGTATTAAACTGCTGTTGTAGTTGATTTGTGACGTTGCGTGTATACTAATACACTGAGCGGGGAAACAGCAACTCTCTACTATGAGAATTATAATTATTTTAAGCCCTTTTTATCACTTGACGACAACAAAGGAGAGAGGAGGCGCCCAGGGCAGGGGTCAGAGTGTTCCTATATTTCCTTTTATTTTTTGGAACCTCCTATATTTTCCTATATTCATAACAAAATTCTATATTTTCCTACATTTTTACCCTTTTGAAAAAAAAAATGTGTTTTTTCCATGCATAATACAGAAACTACAAAAAAAATTATGTTTTAACCATCAAAATTTAAAATTATTATTATGAAAACTCAAAAATAAAGTAGAATTTTAAGTTCTTGTTGAAAACAGAATTGAATTTATTTTGGCGTTCCCTCTTTCAAGTGCAACCAATTGAACAAAAACAAATGAAAATCAGGCAAAATAGTACTTAAAATGAAATTTATATTATTCATTTTCATTTTAAAAACAAGCAATGAAGACCTTTCGACACTACCCATATAATTTACTTTTCAATATATGGATGAACCTATTATTTTCCTATATTTTTCATTAAAGACCTCCTATATTCTCCTATATTTTGTGAAAAAAGTTCCTATATTTTTTCCTATATTTTTGTTGATGGCCACTGTGACCCCTGCCAGGGTTATTCTTAATTTCATTTTCTGTATGTTGGCATTGGGACATATCAGGGACATATCAGGGACATATCAGTGTGATGTTTTTTTTTTTTTTTTTTTAGGAGGGGGGAGGAGAAAACTTACAGGTTCATACTTTGTCTAACAACTTTACCCACCCACTACCAAATAGTGCTACAACATCTTTTGTAAAAATGTGATATTCTTATGATTGGAGGGGGTTAAACACTATTTTTGTTGTAGATTGAGAGGCAAGTAACACTTATAAAATTATCGGGAAAATTGCCCCCTTACTGAGACATATTAGGATTGCCGTATAATTGAATTGAGGGTAGGAAATTATTCTGTTCTAAAAGAAATATTGTTATTTCTTTGCCCATTTTCTGCCACAGCATAAAAATGCAGTATGTCGCCCTCCCCCTCACATACAATGGTTAAATGAGAAGCCCTTCATTGTCATAACACCTCTCCCGACAGCAAAAAGTGCTACATGTTGTTCCCCCTACCAATTCCACCACCTGCTGTGCTTAGTGTTATGCTTACATTTGGTGTCAATAAAAAGGATATTTTTCAACAAATAGCCTACATTACTGAATGTCTCCTGTTGTTTGAAGGTCATAAATCAAAAACAATATGCTATCGATAAACAGGCACTTAAAAGAACAACATCCTTACCTGTGCAGTTGTCATTAAGAGTTATGGCCCATTTACAAGAACTTTTGTTTGTGGACAACTCGATCCGGGAGGTGCATCTCTCGAATACCAGGCACTTTGCAGAGTACTTGCCATTCAGTAAGGGTGCGAAAATACAATTCACAAACCGTTCACGGTGGTCGCAAATCAGTACCAAACGGTTCTTTAATTATTCATAATCATATATTTCTGGCTACTGTTTTCAGCAGTTCAGAGGATTAAAATATTGTGGAGCTTGACCTGTCTTTTTTTTTGTTTTTTTATCTTGGATTTAAAAAGCTTGATTGAAAAGGTGTGATTTATCGGGGATTATATTTAGCTGGTGGAACATGAAAATGGAAGTATGTTTAAGTTCAAAATAACCAATATTCGGATTACATTGTGAATAAAGTTGTACATTACAAGTAAAAAACTATTATACTTGAAAGGAATTTTTCTTTTGGTCAAGTAAGTTATTTGATATAATGTTCCATTTAGAAGATACCAAATATTAAATATTCCACAAGTGGACCACTCCCTATAAGATCTTGGATTTAACTAATTTTGTTGACTTACAAAGCAAACAAACTTTCATGCACTCTCTGCCAAGTTTAAGATCAATTGCGTAATTACTAACACCTTACCCAAAACAAAAAACATAAGAAAAATGGACCTAAAAGTTCCATCTTTAGGCTTTTTGAATGTATCATGACTCTATAAGGCAATTGTTTTGAGCAACTTCCTCTCTAAATTTGTGTAAAGATGATTACCCAGAGATGATAAAAATGTTCAGGTCTAAAAGTCTTTGAAGTCAAGCCCAAGTGCTGAAAATACAAGATTTTTATGTGAAAAAGTAAAAGAAATGAAGTTTTATTGTTTCTGAACCTTAAAAATGATCTTAGACCTATAGTTCTTTTGAAGGTCGAGTGCCCCCAGTACTCCCCCCACCCACTCCCAGTGGTGTGTATGTGGCCCCATATCTCAAATAACCCCTTTTGATTTCCTTTAAATTTGATTCATTGATAGATAATTAGGCATGGATATTGTGTTCAAAAGTAATGTTTCTATATCAGCCTGGTTCAGAAATATAAAAGGAGGTATTAAATTTTACTTTAACTCCCATTTTTGGGGTACACGCTTAAAAGTAACAGCTCTGGTATTAAGATGGGAGTATAACACATTATACTTTTTATGACCCATGTTCTGCCCAAGCCATCTATTCATGTACTGTTCTTATTCACCCCTTCTGTAATAGTTTTTGGTTCTGATGCGATAGCATCAGGAATGTATGCGGTCATGATGGCGTGTGTATGTATGATCTATTCATGTACTGTTCTTATTCACCCCTACTGTAATAGTTTTTGGTTCTGATGCGATAGCATCAGGAATGTATGCGGTCATGATGGCGTGTGTATGTATGTGTGTATGCATGTGTGTGTGACACCAAGCCTGTAAACATGATATCTCAAGAACAGTAAAGTGCTTTTATATCATATATGGTGCACAGGTAGCCCATGGTTCATAGATGTGCCCTGTTGTTTTTGGTGATAATGTCATGCATTTTAATGAGTGGGTGGGACTTAATGTAAAAATCTTGAAATGTACATATTTCAACAATCGTATGTCCGTTTTGTTTCATATGTGGTATACTAGTGTTGTTAGGTAGTGTTAACATACTCATGGTATAAAAACTGTTGAATCTCATTATTACATGCAGTGGGCAGGGCTTATAGCTGTTTTGCCAAATAAATCTTGTAAATATGATATTTCAAGAATGGTAAAGTTGATTCATATCATATATGGTACACAGGTAGCCAATAGTTCATTGATACACCCTATTGTTTTGGTGATGATGTCATGCATTTTGATAAGTGGGTGGGGCTTAATATAAAAATCTTGAAATGTACATATTTCAACAATCGTATGTCCGTTTTGTTTTATATTTGGTATACTAGTGTTGTTAGAATAGTGTTTACATACTCATGGTAAAACAACTGTTGAATCTCATTATTATGTGCAGTGGGCAGGGCTTAAAGCTGTTTTGCCAAATAAAGCTTGTAAACATGATATCTCAAGAATGGTAAAGTTGATTCATATTATATGTGGTACACAGGTAGCCAATACTTCATTGATACACCCTATTAATTTTGGTGATGATGTCATGGATATTAATGAGTGGGTGGGGCTTAACATAAAAATCTTAAAATGCACATATTTCAACAACCGTTTGTCAGTTTTGTTTCATATTTGGTATTATAATGTTGTTAGTTAGTGTCCACATGCACATGGTATGAAAACGTTGAATTTCATTATTATGCACAGTGGGCGGGGCTTTAAGTGGTTTTGCCAAATAAAGCTTGTAAACACAAAATCTCCAGAATGACTGGTTGGATTTATATCATATGTAGTAAAGATGTAGCCCATGATCAGCAGATGTGCCCTAATATTTTTGGTGGTGATGTCATGCATATTAATGAGTGGGAGGGGCTTAATATACAAATCTTGAAATACTCAATATTTTAATAAGTGTTTGTCTGTTTTGTTTTATATTCAGTGTAATAATGCTGTTAGCTAGTGTCAAAATGCTCATGGTATAAAACCTCAAATTATTAATATGTGTAGTGGGCGGGTTTTAAAATTGTTTTGCCAAATAAAGCTTGTAAACACGAAATCTCCAGAACAACACATTGGATTTAGGTCATATGTGGTACATGTAGTCCATGGTCTGTAAATGTGCCCAATTAATTTCGGTGGTGATGTCATTCATAGTAATGAATGAGTGGGGCCCAATGTAAAAATCTGGAAATGCTAATATTTTGACAACTGGACTTTTGTTTTCATATTTGGTGTTATGCTGTTATTACGCAAAGTTGTTATTATACTAGTGTGCATATGTACATGGTGTAATCTCATTAATATGCATGGTGGGCGGATTTACTATGCTTTTGCCAATAATAGAGCTTGTAAGCATAAACACTCAAGGATGAAACATTGATGTCAGGTGTGGTACTGTGATTATAAACATTGTATGGCTTATGAAATTATCATTTCTTTTGCTTGTAACTTTCACATCCAAAACACATTAAAGGATTAATTAGTTCCGTGGTCAAGCATGTTCATCTTATATGAAAGAGAACTTCAAAGGAAACAAAATGGTGAAAAAAGCAATCAAAAATCTTATTCCATTGAGGAGATATTCAAGTTTAAAGTTTGGTATCTTTTCTGTAGAAACAACTGGAATCAGACTAGTTGTGACATCTCAGTTTCCTCAGTCTTAATGTATTTTAAAGAAAGTTTATTGAATTATTTCACTATTTAAATTATTTGTCTTCAAACTTTCTTCAGCTTGTATATGATAAATACCTTTCCTAGATTCAGTTTTACTACTTTTCAGACATATCCCATGGTTTATAAGCCACAAACTCGCAGACAAAATATGATAGGATACATAAAGACTTTGAGGGATCTGAGGCTATGACATCACATCTAGTCTGATTTCAGTCGTTTCTATCAAATGATACCAAACTTTAAACTTAAATATCTCCTTAACGGAATAAGATTTTTGAATACTTTCTTCACTATTTTGTTTCTTTTGAAGTCCTATTTTATATAAGATAGACTTGCTTGTACATTTCAAGGTTTTTAATATGTACATTTCAAGATTTTTACATTAAGCCCCACCCACTCATTGATATGCATGACATCACCAAAAACAATAGGGCACATCTGTGAATCATGGGCTACCTGTGCACCATATATGATATAAAAGCACTTTACCGTTCTTAAGATATCATGTTTACAAGCTTGGCGTATAACACACACACATATTGTATATACATACATACACATGCCATCATGACCGCATAGGTTCTGAACTAATGTATGTCATTCTTTTGTTGAATTTTGGAGTTTCTTCATGATTTGTTTGTATTTTGATATCACAACACATTAATTCATGTACATGAATGCATTGTTCTGTACAAAACACTCATTATAACTTCATTACAATAGCCATTCAGTGGCTATCTTATCCCCAACATACACACTGATATAATGAATATCATGATGTACTAAATATCATGATGTACTAAATATTAATCATGATGTACTAAATATTAATTATGATATTCTAAATATTCATCATGATATTCTGAAAATGTACAATTATATACTAAATGTTTTGATGACATATACCAAATATCATATACTAAATATTCATCATGATATACTGAAAATACACAATGATGTACTAAATTGATATTGATTTGAAACAGTATTGATTGTATGCAAATGTATTTGATAGCGTATACATATGTATATTTCAGATTAGGAGTGGCTTTCATGAGAATGCAATCCAGAACTAGTTGCATCATACTTGCTATAATAATGTTATTAGTTATTGTGCAATTGCAAATGTTGTCAATCTTTTTATTGATCTGCATGGTGGGTGTGGCTTAATTATGAATGAATATTATGGAGCAAATATTTCATGATATGCAATGACATGACAGTTGATACAAAACTTACAAATCAATCTGCATATGAAAAAAGCATCAGAACCACAAAACCTTTTGGTTCTGTGAAGGATTCATATTTCAAAAGCCATTTCCAACGTTAAGAGGAGTTATTATAAGTTCTATCTTCACAGGGGAAAAAAGATGCTTTCCAAATCCTGATCGGATTCCTCTTAAGCTGTTAAACTTTTTCTCAACTGACTTCTTCTCTTGCTAAAACTGAACTCAGTTTAGTATTAACAAAGGAAGAAGTCAGTTGAGGAAAAGATTAACAGCTGAAGAGGAATTTGGTCAGGATTTGAAAAGCTTTGATGTCATGCCTTGCAGGTTATCATAATGGGCCACCCATTATTACACACACTTATATTCGATTCACAATGGCTCATAGGCCTACAGTGTATTTACATTTAGCCGTGTATGTATGAATCGCATTATGGAAATTTTCATATCATTTCGCCACAGAAGCTTTTTCCCAAAAAATCCACCATAACACATCGCAAAACTTCCTCAGATTTTCTTAGTTTGTGAGGTGATCTCATGTGTGTGTATGTATGTGTGTGTATGTTTGTGATGGCCAGCTTGTAAACGCGATAGATATCTCTAGAAAGATACGCTGGATTCATGTTATATGTGGTACAAAGATAGCTCATTGTCTGTAGATGTGCCCTATTGTTTTTGATGGTGATGTCATGCATATAATGAGGCGGGGCTTATTGTAAAAATCTTGAAGTGTTTATATTTTAAGTACCCCATGTCTGTTTTGTTTCATATTTAGTGCAATTATGATGTTAGCTAGTGTGTACATGTTTATGATGTAAAAGCATTGAATTTCATTAATATGCTTATAGTGGTCGGGGCTTCACATGATTTTGTTGAAAAGAGCTTGTAAACACAGTATCTCAAGAACTATACATGGGGGGTATCTCAAGAACTATACATGGGATTCAGTTCATATGTGGTACACAAATAGCTCATGGTCTGTAGATGTGCGCTATTGTTTTGGTTGTGATGTCATGCTTCACAAATAAAAATTTTAAAAAAGTGATAAAAGAGCAACTGTATGTCCGTTTTGCATTATATTGGGCATGATAATTTTGTTGCTTATTGTGTACATGCTTGTTATCAGCATATCTTATTCATATCCATGGTGGGCATGGTTTAATGTGAACGTGTTAAATGATGTAAACATCAACGAGCGATACATCAGATTTATGTTATATCAGGTACATACACAGATAGGTCATGGTCTGTATATATGTTCTAATGTTGTGGTAGTTAATATAAATGAGTAGGCGGAACTTACTGACAAATTCTTGAAATAGGATAAATGAGCAACTGTTTTTGCATCATGCTTGCTATGATAATGTTGTTAATTATTGTGCAAATTGCTAATGTTGTCAACATTTTTATTGTTCTGCATGGTGGGTGTGGTTTATAAATAAATATCCTGAAACAAATATTTCATGATATGCAATGACATAACAAGTAAGTACAAATTTTGCAAATCAATCAGCTTATGAAAAAGAAGCAGCGGAACCACAAAACCTTTTGGTTCAGGTATTTTCTGAGATTTGGGAACTACAGTAGGCTGCCAACACCATTGGATATGTCAGAAGGGTACAGGTTCTAGTGAAGTACATCAACTTGAATAAAATATTGAAGCAATATTTTCAAGTAATGAGGAAATAATTTTAGTAAAAAATAAAATTCATTCACAGTACTCTTATATGAAAACGAGGGTGTGATGTCGAGACTGCATGATGTTGAAACTGCAGAACTGCTCACAGGTCTCACACCAATACCATTTTCATAATACTGTATAAAACAACTACAGTAGAAGAACTTGTGACATTGTTCAAAACTTTAGCTGTGAGAATGGTTTTGTTTATTCTCTCGTTCAAGTTGGAATGAGGCTTGCATGTAACATGAACTAATGATCAATATTTTGCACACGAATGTAAAAGGACTTCAAAGGGGTAAATTCCTTGCAAGAACTCTCAATTTTATGCATTGAATTATACTGTACATATCTATATGGAATGCCAGAAAGGAAGAAATATTTGAGTATACCTGTGCATAAAATGGTAGAAATGCCAGATAAAAGTCAATCTTTGCAAGTAACCGAAATTGCAAGAGGCCTGTCGAGCAGAAAGTTTTAACATAATCTACAATAGCTTTGCTTCTAGGCCTTGGTTACATGGAGTAAATTATTTTGGAATTGTGAAAATTTTCAGAGATAATACTCATAATTGTAATTTTAAAAGAACAAAAATGCAAAGAAATTGAAGGGCTGTAATTAAAATTGAAATTGTTTTTTTTGGTGGATTGATGGGGGGGTGGGGTGGCGGTAGTTCTATTTCAACATATTTTATAATTGACACTGGGCCCTCAAAGATAACTTGAGTACAAATTTGTACAAAACAATTTCCCACATTTTAAATTTTATTTGGGTACAGTACAGTATGAAATCTTTAATCTAGTCT
>JAIGNY010003496.1:0-12500 GCA_020152595.1 Chiridota heheva
TAAAATATAAAGTTTCTTTGGTTTCTTTGTAGTGGTACAAGTAAGTCTTAAAAGATGAAATAGTGTTAGTTCTTGAAACTGGAAAATAGAGGTATTTTTATAAGATGAAAGTTCGTGAAATGGCAAATATAGGGGGTGTTTTTGCTACTAAAATTTTCAAAAATTTGCATAACAAACATGGGTACAACTTTGTAAGAGAGTGACACTGCTGGGGCACATCTACAGGCTATCTGTGTACTACATATGACATGAATCCGGTGTATGGTTCTTTAAAGCTGGGCGTCACACACACATACACACACCACCATGACCGCATAGGTTCCCGATGCTGATCTCATCGAAACCAAAAATGTACCCCACTATTACTTGCCCGTATCTCTACGAAAGATATTCACTTTACTATACATTTATATAAGAAGGTTGAGCCTGTATTTCTGGAAAAACATGCAAACAACTACAAAACAATGATGACACATCAGTTTGACCTTTCATCTTTACACTTGGACCCACTACAAA
Organism: Chiridota heheva; assembly: GCA_020152595.1. NCBI lineage: Eukaryota > Metazoa > Echinodermata > Holothuroidea > Apodida > Chiridotidae > Chiridota > Chiridota heheva. The sequence goes on from JAIGNY010003496.1 coordinate 517, forward strand.
TGAACTTACTGGAGTTCCAGAAAAAGTTTTAATTTTTTTCTAGTGGGACCCTGGGGGAAACTTTGTGGTGTACAACTTTATTTAACAGCACATAGACATAAGCTTTGCATTTACTTACACAGTAAGTATGTCAAAGACTTTAACCCTACAAAAGTGCACTGAAAAGAGGCTACCAAACAATGCATGGATGCAATAATTTACAATTCAGACTCTAACAGTAAAATAAAGTAAGTTTAAAGTTTATGAATTCCAAGGAAACTTCTTTCATTAACTTCTTTCATGAGTATTTAAAGATATCCTTGCATCCTGAGCAAAATATACAGTATGTAGCAATACACGTCATGTTGCTCTTGATTAATGTATGTTTGCATTGTTTAAATTAGGACAAGAATTAAAAGAATTAGTTCATAAGGCATAAGGCAAGCAAGTACATCTTATATGACATAGTATGGGTAAAACGACTGGTGTTGAAAGTCTACTGCAGAGGGTTAGTGACCCCATCCTTACCGTTCTCAAGAATATTTTATATTCTCTATTTTTCAATATATTTCTTCCCAAGATTGTCTGGCTTTAAAACCATAAGAGATGTCAGGAAAGCAGAACCAGAACCAAAGGTTTTGTGGTTCCGATGCTTCTTTTTCATAAGCTGATTGATTTGCAAAATTTGTATTAATTGTCATGTCATTGTATATCATAAAATATTTGTAACAGGATATCTATTCATAAGCCACACCCACCATGCAGATCAATAAAAATGTTGACAACATTAGCAATTTGCACAATAATTAACAACATTACCATATCAAGTATGATGCAAAAACAATTGCTCATTTATCGTATTGCAAGAATTTGTCAGTAAGCCCCACCTACTCATTACCACTACCACAGCATTAGAACATATATACACACCATGACCCATCTGTGTACCTGATATAGCATAAATCTGATGTATCGTTTATGGGGTACGGTATGGTGTTTACATCATTTACCACTTTCACATTAAGCCATGCCCAACATGCATATTAATGACATGTGCTGATAACATAAGCATGTACACAATAACCAACAAAATTATCATGCCCTATATGATGCAAAACAGACATACTGTTGCTCAATGCTCATATATCACTTTTTCAACAATTTCACTTTAAGCACCTCCCACTTATTAATATGCAAGATATCACCATCACAAACAATAGGGCACATCTACAGACCATGGGCTATCTGTGTACCAAATATGACACAAATCCAGTTTACCGTTCTTGAGATACTGTGCTTACAAGCTCTTTTCAGCAAAATCATATTAAGCCCCGCCTACTATGCATATTAATGAAATTCAATGTTTTAACATCATAAACATGTACACATCAGTTAACATCATAATTATTCCTAATATGAAACAAAACAGACATGCGGTTGTTAAAATATGAACATTTCAAGATTTTTACATTAAGCCCTGCCTACTCATTAATATACACGATATCACTACCAAAAACAATAGGGCCATGGGCAATCTGTGTAGCACAAATGACATGAATCCATGTATCATTCTTGAGATACCGTGTTTATGAGCTGGCCATCACAAACATACACACACACACCCCCACACCCACACAAATTTACCCTGCTAAGCGTAGCGGGGATATTTACGAAAGTTATACTTACCTTCCATGCTATAAATATGCAATCAACGAGGAAAATTTTACTAAGGTAGCTCACACGGTCGTAAAACTGCGTAGCTGATGGCTACGGTAACAAGAAGAAAATAGCTCTCGTGTTGCTATATTCCTTGTGAAGATTGTTACTTATCACCTGACCATGTAGCTTCATAGCTAATGGGTCTATTTTTGGGTTTGTTGTACGTTATCCCGTTAAAAAACTATGGAGCCGTACGGACTCGTTCGCCGGAGCCGTATGGAACCAAAAACTTCGTTGGTTACGAAGCTATACAGACTCGTACGGAGCCATACGACGGACCCGTACAGGGCCGTGAAAACAAGCCGTGGGGCCGTACGGAACCAATCACCGGAGCCATACGGACCCATGAAAGTAATCAAATGACTCTACAACGAGCCATAAAATTACTTGTAACTTATTTATAACCTCTTAGGGCGCCACTTTTTGTGGGCCTAACGGTCTCTTCGTAGAACCGTGGTCCACAGTGGTGTACACGGGTTTATTTCTTTTGAATATTACTGGAGCGTAACTAAAACAAGCGTTTACAAGCGACGCATCACGAAACATCTTGGGTGCGTAACACACTGACACTCGGGGACCTGTCCTCCGTGTCCATGATACTGGTGAAAATTATTGCGGAACTGTAACGTTCTACTGAGGCAGTTCACATGGCCGCGGAACTGCGCAGCTAATGGCTACAGAAACAAGAAGAAAATAGCTCTTGTGATGCTAGACTTTTGTGAAGATTGTCTTTTATCACCCAACCACGTAGCTTCGTAGCTAGTGGGTCTATTTCCTGGTTTATCGTACAGTGTACATTATCCCATAACAAAACTCTGGAGCCGTATGGCCCTGTTCACCATTCATATTGCGGAACTGTAATGTTCAACATGAAAAATCTTACTGAGGCAGTTCACACGACCATGGAATTGCGTAGCTAATGGCTACAGAGGAAAATAGTTCTCATGATGCTATACTTTTTGTGAAGATTGTCACTTGTCACCTGACCATGTAGCTTTGTAGCTAGCGGGTCTATTTCCGGGTTCATCGTATGGTGTACGTTATCCCGTTACAAAGCTCTGGAGCGGTACGGACCCGTTCAGCTGAGGCCACAGAGCAGTCCGATGGACTCGTCACGGACCCGTCTAATGGATCCGTGAACATGGGCCATGGAGCCGTCCAATGGACCCATACGGAGTCGTCAAGGACCTGTGAACATGGGCCGTAAAGCCGTACGGAGCCAATCACCGGAGCCATGTGGAACCGTGAAAGTAATGGAATGGCTCAACAGCGAGCTGTACAATTACTTGTGACTCACGTATTCCCTCTTTAAACGCCACCTTTACGTGGCCCTACACGGAACCGTGATCCACAGCGGTGTACAAAGGAGTTACCCACTAACAATATGCGCCTCACCAACTAAGTAGCATCGAAAAGGGGGAGCTAGTGGTTTATTCTAAGTGACATCTAAGATGCCACTTAGCTGATCAAAACAGACTTGGGTAACTTACGTCCAATAGACCGCAACCATGGCCCTGCCAACTCAGTAGCATCAAGTCAGAGGTCTCCAGGGGGTGAATCAGGTAAAAGTTAACAAAGTAAACTACTAACACAGACCTCCACGTTTCAGTAACGTCGAGTCGGTGGTCATGGTGTAAGCACAAACTCTGAGATAAAATGATTTATGTCGCCTCTTGGCGCTCTGAAAAAATAAAAATATAGATATAGAAAATATATATACTTACACCAAGGCTCCCCTACAGGGGGATGTACTTACAACCCTTACGCTGGTGAGATGGGTCTGCAGGAGACATCAAACATAGTGAGGCAGCCACAGCAATTTAGTACATACAAAAAAAAATTATCACAAAAATCACTATCTGAATTTTCTTTAAACACCCGAGAAAAAGAACCGAATGTAAATTCTTTAAAATCGCAGGGGTAGCGAGGAAAATACGAGCCACTTAGTAATTTGGTGTCCGTGGAGATAAAAAGAAAAGATAAGATCTCCTGAAAAGAGGTTGTCAGGGAGACCCCCTCAAGGTCTCTCCAAAGTTCCAAAATTCAAGCTTGAAAATTAACAACTCTGTCTTAATTGTATGTGAGAAAAACGAACACACGACAAGTACTGGTAACGTTAAATAAGATATAGGCTCTCTTGTAACAACTGTAGCTCCTTGGAGCTGTATGAAGCTGACTCCTCGAACACCCTGTGGTGACAGCGACCCAATACGCATGCGCCAACATCGATTAAAGAAATTGGCCTCATACATACGAGAACCTGTACTGAAGATATCCTAACATGTTAATACAATGCATAGTATAACGCTAGGCTCTCCTCGTGGAAGGGCGGGGCCCGAGGGTGAAAAACACTTAAACCCAGGTGCAAGAGGTCCACTAGACAGGCACACTTGGTGCTCTAGGGCCTAAAAACACTATCGAGACTCTCTCGAACTAGCCACCTGTATTGTATGGATGGAGACAAAAACATTCTATCCTAAGTGTAGGCTTAACGGGAAAGTCCTGTGAGTTGGACCGAAGAATTCCCGGTCCCAAGGCTACCTTGTCTTACTTCAGAGAATTGAAAAGGCGAACCGAATACGGCCAAACAGCATAAAAACCTGCCTGGTAGAAGCTGCTTTGGAGAAAATTGTCAGAAAAAGGTTAAATTTTTTAAAGAAAATTTGACCAGTTTCCAGCGATGTTGTGATAACAATGAGCTGAAAAGAAGTGAGGGTTAGTAGAGGTAATATAAAGGTCAGGGCTGGGTTGGTAACTACGTTTTTAAGGTCAGTTAGAAGTGCACAAGAATCAGATCATGTGACCAGATTGCATATTTATAGCATGGAAGGTAAGGTATAACTAGAAGTAAATACACCATACATACATACATACATACATACATACATACATACATACACATGCCATCATGACCGCATAGGTTACTGATGCTATCGCATCAGAACAAAAAACAGAATATGTTAATAGAAACTTTAATTTAGCACCTGAACAAATTTTGAAGAAAAAAAATTCAATTAATGAAAAAGTTAAATCAATTTTCTTCAAATACATCAACAATTGTCAAGTCAAGAAAGAAGAATTAGAATCCTAGCCATAAGAGAGGGGGATGTGGGGTACAGGGGGTAAAAATTGCACTACAAATTTTACTTTTAAACAAACTTATAAACAAAAATTAGGCAAGGGTACATTACGTTCTGGGTAATGTCAACTGTCCCCTCCCACACGCACACACACCACAAAATCTAGCTCCTTACCCAATGACCAGAATGAAGAGTTACTTACTTTGATAATCGTTTCATGGAAGCTTATCAAATGATTCCCTAGTGTGTCTTTAATGATTTGTTTTCATACTTGAGGGTCTTTTAAAAGTGGCATCAATGATGTCCTACTATATATATCTTAACTGCACTACCTGTCTTGTGTGCTGAAGGCTGGTATCTCCATTATGGTCAACTCGTCCCTCACTGTTTGTCCTCTGTCTCTTTTCTGTCGTTGCCATATCCGCATCTGTTGTGGTGATCCTGGGTACTGCCATTGTGTGGTACCGTCTCTGCTTAGGCTCTGCTCTAGCCTGGTCAACCTCCGGCTCAGAGTGGTAGTTCATGTCCACAGGTGTGGATGCACTACTCCTTGCATTGCTGTCCACAGTGGTCTCTATGTAGCCTGGCTCATAGATCTTTAGAACTGACCTGTCTCTTATTTCACTGTTTCAGAGGAGAAAAAAGTAAAAATCAATCAATTGGTTTAACCACGATTAAGAACACATCAGGGATGTTACACCTATTGGTAAATGTTTCCAAAATTTAGTGGGGTTTAGGAATACTTAAAATTCAGAAAAATTCTTAAGGCAGTTCAGTTCTTGCAGAGCAAGATTACCAATAAAGATTAATTACAATACTTAAGTATAGTCTCAACTTATTGCTAGATCTTAAAACAAGTTGTCTCTATAATGTATGCAATGATGTCATTCTGGCAGGTGTATCTTATGTAAACCCACTGTGTATACCATCAGTATCACCAACAGAAGCTTAATGGTCACCACACGTGTTCGCGTGTACTATTACATTGTACAAAAAAATTGAACAAGAAAAATGTGAGATATATTTTTGAATTTCATAATAACTACAGTGTTAATGTCATATGATGGAGGTGCATTGTTCCCGGTTTAAAATGTTCTCACTTTCAGTTTATTATCATGTGTCTTTAAAATAAAGTTAAATAACGAAATTTTATGCAGATACATGCCAATGCAAAATTAAATGTGCTGGTAATGCTATCCAGAACTGTATCAAAATGTGTTTTACTTCAGCAGCAATTATATGCTACTATCACATAGTACTGAACACAAAACAATATCAGCACATACAACAAAATGCTATTCATAGCAAAGAGATATTTCAATTCCTGGATGAAATGCCCCCACATTTTCTAAATGCCATATCACAGTTTAATTGTTTACAGAAAGAAATGGAAATATAAATTAATGACAAGCCTTGCTGTTGTGCATTGCGACTTCCTCAGGACTCAAGAGATGACTAGAAGCTATCAAACTGTCTACCACAAAATGATTAATAAGATACTTCACCTGCTTCTTATTCAATGCCTAAGAAGAAGGGAGTTTAATTGTTTTCATGCTCAAGTCTATCACTACCTTTCAATCTTAAAGGAGTTGGTGGCCAAAAAGTGATGGTGAAATTTTATGTGTTTTTCTATTAACTTTTGAATGTGCGCGAGGGGAAAACTTTTCTGTATTCAACAACAGTAAAAACATGATGCGACTTCTATTGGTTGAAATCTAAATAAAATAGTAAAAGCTAACCCTTCTTTTTGGTTGCCAGCTCCTTTACAGATTTGAGTAGATTTAAATATCTTTTTGTTTCTGATAGAGAATAATAAAATTCATCTGAACAATTTCGGAACATTTCCATATCCTTACTTAAGTTCACTTTCACATAAATTTATCCAGGTTTATTCCATTATTAAATCTTTTAATTAGTATAATTACTTTACTTTGTTAGTTTAGAAATATTTAGACTTTGTGGGGATACTAGGAAACTAGTTATTTCATTGATATCACGAGAACTCCAAATCAAATAACAATATTCAAACACCAGCGGCGGAAATAAGGATGTATATTTATGGGTACGATATCACTATCTCTGAGTTATTTCAGCATTGACAGGTAAAATGTCCATGTTGCAGAGGATAGTGTCTAAAAGACAGTGTTTGTATTATATGTAGTGCATGGTTGGCACCTATTAAGATCCTTCAATCTCTAAAAAGGTTTTTGAAGGACCCATGATCATTTCATCAAGATATAATATCATCAGGTTTAAGTTACCATACTCAACAAAATATGTGAGGTACACTTTGGGTTTCAAATAACATTCACTGTAACACCCACAATTTCTTACTGATCCTGAACATGAAGCAATTTCTATGTTGGTTGGAAAGAGTAATAATATAGCACTTTAGTTTTTGAAATTTTAAATTATGCTAAATTTGTGTTTGCTTGTTTGATGGAAAGGTATTATCCCATAAATAAATTCAGAAGTGACAGCCACCGAGATCATGAAGTTACTTCCGGTTGTGGAACACACAAGATTTTCCATGCTGATTTCCAATGTGGTCAGTCCCCTGCCTTTTCTGTTTGTGTACATTACATACACTGCTTTTGTGTGTAAAGTTCCATGCAGAGGACATCAAAGTTGAAACGACGAAGGAGATTTTTTTCAACCGTTTTTTCAATATGTTTATCAAAAAAAAAAAAAAAAAAAGAATAGTGAAAAAGATTAGTGAGATAATATTACAATAGTATTCATTATTCAAAATTTACATTGGAAAAAAAAAAAAAAAAAAGGATTTGATTCAGTTGGGTTTGAACACATGGTTGAAAAACAAATCTGAACACCAAGAACAATGTGATAATTGTTGAACATGACATATGGTATTATTTATGAAGGTTTTATTCATGATATATAGTGAAGGTATGAGCCAAGGAATCGTGCAGCAATCGAATTATAATTATTGTGTCCATATTATGTAGATATTACGATTCGTCCTCTTTAATAACACCATGACAACGATGGTCAAATTGTGCCTGAGAGATTAGATTATGTCAGAGGTGAACAGAGCTTGGAGAAGTCCGACAGAGTGCAGTAGGTTGGTGTAATGGTGTAGAATGTTAGGTTAAGATAAATTAGATATTGTTATGGTAGCTGGTCTAGCATGGGAGATAAGTGACGAGTGGGCAGTCAATGAGGATGTGTTTGATCATAAGGGGGCTGTGACAGTTATTGCAGAGGTGGAGCGTGGGGGGAGTCATGTATGACTAGGTGGACAGCTCACAATTTTTATGTAATTCTTTTTAACATTTCCTATATCTCAGTGACTAAAAATAATAGGAAAGTCTATTCCTGCTATAATTTGATTGGTGGTATTGTAAATTTACAAATCAATACTTCTGGTCAGAGTTTGCTTCACCACAAACACCATGGTTGCCGTATAATAGATCAGATTTTCACAAAATTTTCTGTAAATGGTTAATTGGTAACCAATTTTTGATGGATTTTTGCTACTTTCATAAATCCAACACTCTTCTCTCTATTTCTGCATTCCTGCCCATGTAAAATACCCCACCTCCCGAATCAAATATTGCACTCTGGTCCCCCTACCAATGATCTCTTCAACCCACCTACCTCATCCATCTATTACCTCTCCATCATACTATCCTAGTTATAACAACTTTCAATACCTAGGACCTGACATAGACACAGAAAGGCACAACCTAATACAGTTCATGAACTGATAGAGGCAACTTCAGCTACTGTAAATGCTTGAATTTTCCAACAATCATGTGGAAGTTGTTTCTAGGGGCGTAAATACCAGGGGTATTTAAGCCCCCTCCCTAATTTTTGAGACTCGTTGGTAAAATGTGAGATTAGTTGGTAAATCGGGTAACAGATCGGTCAAACTTAAGGTTTAAACTATACAAAACTAGACAGTTTAGAGCCAAGTTACCAATTGATTGACTGATTGATTTTGATTATCAGTTGAACTTAAAAAAGCAATTTTAGCATAATATGTATATAGAATACACAAGGATATTTGTTTTTCTTGCATCAAAATCGTTTATGTAAACAATGCCCATCCTACTCATTATTTACAGCGTCTCCATGTATTCATACTGTTAATGCACTTGGATTAGGTTTGGTTTGTTGATGATTAAAGGCACCGCAACAATCAGAGTCAAATATGCCAAGAGGGTAGTGAGGAGATAGAAGGTTTGTGAGGGAGAAAAAGGGGAAAAGCTGAATTTGGGAGAAAAAGTTAGGTTAAAAAAAAAAGGGGTGTATAAGGTTAGGTGAAGAAGGGGAGGAGATTATATGTGGTGGAAGAGGTTGCAGTTGCGGAGGAAGTTGATGATGTTTGAGAAAGAATTGTTTTCGAATAGGTCCGAGATTGAGGAGAGAAGAGATCTGGAGTTCTGGTATAGGGGACAGGTTAGGAAAATATGCTTGATGGAGAGATCAATGTTGCAAGTGGGGTACAGAGGGGCAGGGGAGCCAGATAAGAGATGGGAGTGAGTAAGAGAGGAGTGGCCGAGGCGAATGCAGGCGACAACGATGTCTCCTCTGCGGTTGCGACTATGCAGAGGGGTGTTGGTAACGACTTTGGGTTTGATGGTGTGAAGTTTATTACTGGTTTCCTAATTCCAGGAGTTTTGCCAGCTTTTGTTGATGTAGTTGGAGATGGAGAGACACAGGTTTGAGTGTGGAATAGGAAAAGGAGAGATGTTATTTGACAGAGCTTTGATGGCGGCTCTGTCAGCTATCTCGTTGCCAGGGATGCCGACGTGGCTGAGAATCCAGCAAAAGATCATTTTCTTTCCTTCTTTCCTAAGGAGGAAAGAGTGTGGAGTTTGTTGAGGATTTGTAGAATGAGAGGATTGGGCCAGAGCATGATGACGATGCCAGTGATGATGGATTTAAGAGTCAGAGAAGATGATGAAACAGGGGCGGAAAGAGAGTTCTATGAAGATTAAGGCTAGTAGGATGGCCTTCACCTTGGCAGAGTAGATAGAGGTGCCGTCGGGTAACCTTGAGGAGAGGGTGAGGCCAGGACAGGCGGCTGCAGAGGAGCCTTTCCATGTGGAGCCGTCGGTGAAGAAGGAGTAGTCATGAAACTGTCTACTAAAATGACAGTATTTGGAGTGGAAGAAGGCTGGGTTGTGGAAAGCTTTCGTGAAGGAAGCAAGACCACGGTACACCTTGGGGTGGGGGTGAATAGTCTGGGTGGATGGGATGGTGTGTGGCAATCAAGGAAATGTTGACTTTGGAGAAGTGGGAGTGCAACTGGATCCCGAAAGGTGGGGGGAGAGGGGGGTGTTTGTTAAGATTAAAGAGGTTGGTGAAGGAGGGAGAGCGGATGGAGTGGAAGCAAGGGTTTCGTGGATCGGTGAGGATGCGGAGAGCAAAGAAGAGGCTGGCCTTCGTGCACCGGAGGTTAAAGGGGAGTTTGTTGGCTTCGACATGGAGACTGGTGATAGGGGAGGGGGTGTGAGTGGCACCAAGACAAAACCTTAGGGCGGTGTTCTCAATAACCTCCAGGTGTTTCAAGTAAAATTTGCAGGCGAAGGCAAAGATGAAATTGCCATAATCCAGCCTGGATCTGAGAAGGGAGCGGTATAAGGTAAGAAGGGTGAGACGATTTTCCCCCCAGTCAATGCTTGAGAGGACTTTCAGGAGATTGAGGATTTTGTGGCGTTTGGTTTTGAGGGTGTTGATGTGGGGGAGATAGAAAAGTTTATAGAGTGAAGAGTGATTTAGAGGAAACGAGAACTGTCTTCACTGGGGATTATGGGATCTTTGAGACGGAAATTGGGGTGGAGGAGGAAGGAGTTGTTGTTGTTGAAATGGATGAGAACAGTTTTGTCTTTTGAGAAGTTGAAACCGTTGAAGTCGCTCCAGTGAGCCAGACTGTCCAGACAGTGTTGTAGGTTATTTTAGAGAGTATGGAAGCATAGGGAGGATAAATAGGTAGTGAAATCGATCACATAGAGGGAGCTTTTGATATTGCGGTTGGGAGTTTTGGTGATGCTGTTAATTTTGAGGATAAAGAGAGTGGGAGAGAGGATGCTGCCTTGGGGGACACCCAGATGTTGGGTGTACCTTTGGGAGTAGGTGTTTCGAATGCATACTCTGAAGTGGTGAGAGCGGAGAAAGTTCTGGATGAAGGTGGGGAGGAAGCCTCTGAGGCCGGAGGAGCGAAGATCTCTGAGGACACCATAACGCCAAGTGGTGATGTCTAAGAAGATTGAGATGGCGTGATGATTTCTGACGAAGGCTTCACGGATGAAGGTGTCGAGTTTGAGGACGTGGTCAGGCAGTTTCATTTTTTTCTGAAACCATTTTGAGTGGGGGAAAGGATGTAGTTCCTCCTGAGGTGTTAGCAGAACCTGTAGTTGACCATACCTTCCATGATCTTACAGAGGCAGGGGGTAATAGCAATAGGTTGGTAGTTTTTTAGGTTGGATCTGTCTTTGTTAGTTTTGGGGATTGAGGTGATGATGGCCTCTTTCCAGGTGTTGGGAAGAGTTTGAGGACCACATGTAATTGTAAATCTTGAGGAGTATTTCTATAGAGTTTCTTGGGAGATTTTTGAGTAGATTGTAATGAATGCCATCAGGGCCTTGAGAGGAGGACCCGGATTTTTTGAGGGCGAAGGAGAGCTAGAAATAGGTGAACGGAAGATTGTAGTTTTCCTGATTGTTGGACTGAAAATTAAAAGGGTTTTTTTCAGCCTCAATTTTCTGGTTCCAGAAGGAGTAGGAAAGATTGTCATTTGAGGAGGTATTGGCAAAAGTGGCGGCTAGGCAGTCGGTAATATTTTTGAGGTCGGTGATTTTGGTGTTGTTATGGATGAGGTGAGAGATGTTGTTGGAGGAGCTTTTTCCTTTAAAGTTATGGATCTTATTCCAGACCTTGGAGGGGCGGCCTGGAGATTCAGGGATGAGACATAGGTTTCCCAGGAGACCTTTTTGCCAAGTTTAATGATGTTCCTGGTTTTGGCTCTGAGAATGCGAAAGTTGTCAAGGTTTTGGAGTGTGGGGTGGGTTTTGAAAAGACGGAGGGTTTTGTTCTTGAGGGAGATGGCTTTTTTGCAGTCAGTGGTGATCCAGGGTTTGAAGTTCTGTGGGGTGAAGGTGGGAGTGGGGATGGTGTAATAGGCAACCTCCAAGAGTTTGGAGGTGAAGAGAGAGACGATGTGGTTGGAGAGAAGGATGT